>JAUCRC010000002.1:18187500-18787500 GCA_032399595.1 Tetragonula carbonaria
GCCGAGCACCCAAATATTGAGTTCTGTCCGACCATAGAACCCCCGCCAATACCCGCACCACCCCCGTGCATCAAGTCCTCCTCTGTGAATCAAAACGCGCGCAACGTGTATTCTGTCACTTAGCCAGAGTGTCTGGTTGGATAAACACCGACCGCCCATATGTGTACCCACGCGTGGTACTCTCGTCGTCCACGTTCTTATTAGTCTGATTGCACGCCGTCAGTGCTGTATGTGCGTGCGTGTGTGTATATGTGCGTGTGTGTATCGTCATCATCATCATCATCATCATCGTTATCGTTATCGTCGTCGTGGACACACATGGACGGTGACGAACCGTGTGCTACTGATAATTACTATCAGTAGCGGGGCGTCGATGGGATTCGCGACGTAACGCAAATTGCCAACTTCCCCATGGATTCGAACGTCAGAAATCGTCGAGTTTCCATTTTCCACGATTAAATCATTTCGCACGACGAAACTACTTTTCTTTTCGTTTCTTTTTCTTTTCAAGTATCGTGAGAATAATTTTCAATAACACACGATGCTTCAAGTTGAATAGTTTCGGAATATTCGATCGTCGTGCGAAAGGATTCAATCGTCGAAAACGATCGGACGCAAATACTTTCAACTGTGATTTGATGATTAAACCTTCTGGAAGAAAGAATGTACAACGGCGCGAAATATTTAAAAAAATCTCGATGCAGACGGTGTTTCTTCTACACGTTCGTTCGGAGACAGTGGAAATCGAGGTACTCGAGGTACTCGTTGCCTGGAAGACGCGCAGCCGAGCTGCAAGAGGTTAATTTCTCGTACATGTACCATTTACCGGGATAACGTACAACGTGCACGCTGTATCGTACATGATCGTTACAACGCCAAACGGGTGGAGGGAACGCCAAATAACAGTAATTTGTTGTAAATCGCGCGACAATTTTCGAGTTTCGTCGACAACAAACATTGCGCAAGATAAACGCAAATATTATTCGCGACTTTTTAATAATTGCAATGCACATGCTGGCTCTGCGCGGATCAAAAGTAAAGCGCGAATATTAAAAAAAAAAAAGAAGAAAAACCAAAAAAAAAATAAAAAAAAAAAAAGAAGGGAAGATCGGTACTGTTAATTCTGTTACGCGACACACGGTCGGTACAATTGTAACTGTCTACAATTGCGGAGGTACAATTCCAAACACTAAAGAGTACACTGGCAATATTTGCGTTTGGTTAATCGGTGAAAATACCCGAAACCACAATTAACTCGTTTTTCGACGACACGCGTCCGTAAAAATCAATAAACTTTTGTTAAATTTAACGAGATAAACGACTGCAAATAATCAGGCCATTCGCGCACGCTCCTCGCCGGTTTATCGGGATATATTTTCAAAAAATAAAGTAAAATAAAATGAAGCGAAATAAAACAACGAAAAAGAATTACAAACAAAAAAAAAAACACGAAGAAAAAGCAACCCTCGAGTGACAACACGACGCTTGAAAAATCATCTCTTTCTCCGACTCGCGAGATGTCTTTCAATAAAAAAAGAAAACAATTGGCTTTAACGCGGAGGCAACGCGGCGGAGTTGACGAGACAAACGATCGCAATTGCAAGAGTATGTATGTGGCAAAAGCGATGAAAAGGACTGCAAAAAAGAAAAGGGAAAAGAACTGCAAAAAAGAAAAGAGAACGAGGAGAGAAAAACAGAGAGAGAGAGAGAGAGAGAGAGAATGGAAAAATGTGGCTGCTCTGCTCTGCTTTGCCATTAGCAGGAACGAAACGATTCGAGCACGGAACGCCACCCTCGAAGGACGTTAACATTCCCCGCTGCTAAAGAATCTACATCGTTTTGCAGGGTTGGAAGAAACACACACAACGGGGCGGACGTGTAAAGTGGGCCTTTTGCTCTTTTGTCGCCGGCCTTTCTCTAAATTTACGTGCTAACGCCGACAGCGTGCGAAGAATAAGGGCGGAACGGAGCTCGTACAGCCCCGCGACTACGGGCGAGCACATAGGGCTGGCACGCAGCAGGTCTGATTGTGAGCGCAGGGACTACTACAAGCTACAGACTACGGACTATAGACGACTATATCGCTAGGGCGGTTACAGGGCTACAGGCTACAGGGCTAGAGCCGAGGCTGTCGTTTCCCGGCGCGGCATTGCTGCTCGCGCTAAATGCATCTTGCAATTAACGAATTTAATTAATCTGCCGCCTTTGCGCCGCGCAAAACGACAAGAAATAGTTGAAAACGCAATTTGAATGGTCTGCCGGTGGTGCTGCGACACCGTATGAAACCACTTTGTGTGTAACTCGTCGCAGCCACACCGCGCGTTTTCATCAGGCGTTTACGTAACGCGGCGCGGCGTCACCGGGCGAGAGGGCCGAAATTCCACGCGTTTTCCTGCTTATTTCACGCTCAAAGTGGGCGTGTGCTTCCGCCTCTGCGACTATCCGTCACTCTTCCTCCTTCCGGCGAATGCCTTTTCTGCCACTTTGCAATATTATACGTGTATCACCGCTACGCTACGGACAATCCGTAATTCTATCTTCGTCTCCTTCGCTCTCGGTGAATCAACGAGAGCAGGCGATTTTGACGAAAAGGTACTCGTTCGCGGTTCTTGCGCCTTGCTAAACGGATGAATGAACGAAGAATTTCCAGGCCACAAGGACCACCACCAGCTGAGCGCGACACTCCCAGATAAATATACCGTGAAACAAGCTGGCGAACGTTTAATATTTAATTTAATAAGGAGCAAGGTAAACGAGAAGCCTGCATAAACGATCGAAAGCAATGTGTGTATATATATATATTGGCGGGCATTTTTACACAGCACTTTGGCGACAGTGTCGAGAGCCACGACGCGTCGGACGAAAGCCACGTAAGTAAAGTTCGCTCGATTATGCATGCCGCGTAAGGGAGACGATAACGACATAACGTTAAGACATTTTCCTTGATCCGATTAAAATCGGACGGCTATCCTTCCTTCGAAAATTCCGCTCCATCTTGCGGACACTCGATGAATATTCATAGGCCGATGGCCGTTCGAACGGCCACGTATGTAAATGTATATAACTTGCGAAAGGCACGCTAGGCGCTTTTTCGACGCGTCGTGCAACGCGCCGTGAGAAAGATCTGCACGGATCGCAGGACCATCTTTCAACAGATAACGACGCCCGGGATTGAAGATTCGTGTCTGTCGACGACTATCCAACCTTGCGCTAAACGCATAGTACTTCTTTCATTCGGTCGGAGATTATCTCTCGCGAGGAACACGTTTCACTTTATACCGACAAGATGTTCGTATAAGCCACCGCTGTTACGTGATCAGCAAAACGCGTTAAACTGCCTTCGCCTCGCGACGCATGACGAATTACTTAATCACGAACACCGCGCGTACCATCAACGGGCACAATTCTCTCTGTATATTTTCCAGCAACAGGAAAGAAGCCACGATGTGACGGTGTTTTCTTTTCAACGACCTTAGAAACCTATACTGTACTATGTAGGTATTTGTTATCCGCGTGTGAACTGAAAATCATGACCCAGGAAATCAAGCGAAAATCAGTAATCCCCTCGCAGAACCATTGTTTTTTTCCTTCGAAACTCGTGCGTCGCAAAAATAAACGGCCGCCGTCGTCGTCGTCGTCGTCGTCGTCTCCGCTTTGTGGGACCCGCCGCTGGTTTTTCACCAGTTTTAATTCATTACAAAGAGGGTGTGACTCTCGGAGAACGCGTACGTACATGCACGGCGAAAGAGAGAAACTCCCTCCAACCCCTCCCCTCCCCACTGCCTCTAGGAACGCACAAAGTAGAGGCCCTTTCTCTCTCTCTCTCTCTCTCTCCCTCTCTGGCAGTCACCACCGACCTGCTATCTCTTCCTCTCCCCCGTTTCGCTCTCGTCTCGCGCGAAGAGAGCGAGCGAATCGTCCGTAGCACAGCGCCGCACCGACACGACGCGACCCGTGCACACGCCGTCCGCACACATTCTTTATATATAATTTCGCGTTAATCTACGCGACGACCAGCGCAAAAGCGAGTCATGCCGCAAAGTGAGGCAAAAAGGTTCCACTTGGCTGAGCGTGAAACGGGACACAGATTAAATCCCATCCTGCCGGCGCACGACGTCGCGGCACCCTTCCTCTTCGTCCAACCGCCCCCTCCCTCCCACTCTTTCTCTCTCTCTCTCTCTCTCACACCCTCCATCGCTCTTCGCTGTAGCCCCGAGCCTCTCCGCCGCCGCCTTGCCTTCCGTCGTCGCTCTTTCACCCCTCTACCCCCTCCCTCTCCCCCGACCCGAGCGACCGACCTCCCTCTCGCCAAACAACCCCTAAACCTACCGTTCCTAACGCTACCGCCCTAGACAAGAGGGGCAGGACGAGTGCAAAATTCTGCCATTTCGTTCTCTTTAAGCGTGGAAATACTTGTCCGCTGTTTAAACCGTACATACGTATAAATACGGCGTTCTTCTTTCGGCGACGATTAATACCCCGTTCTCCATTCGTTCGGCGTATACGAATTCGCCCCGATAATGCTCCCTGATAATTCGCGCGCGAACAGGGATTTATATCTCGTCAACGACGAGAGACTGTGTGCCATTAGACGGGTTAGGATTCTTATCCGTGGAAATGTGAAAAAAGAGAAAAAAAAACACGTGAACGACTGACAATTCGCACGAACGAATGGCTAACCTACTCATCTCTCCGTTTTACCCGACCCTGTCGTAAATTCCCGCGATAAAGAAACACGGACCCCCCGGAGTGAAAAGGGGCACTCGCCCCCTTGTGCAGAGATTACGCGGGCAATTCGCGTTTCAGCAATTTCATCCGCGTTCGTGGCGAGTAATAACCGGTGGCGCAACAGAGGAGGCGTTGCATCTCTTCTGCGAGATATCCGGCGATATCCGCGACTACATCTACCGTTTGCGATCGTTCTTTATTTTCGGGCGGATAGTCGCGAGACCAACGAGACAGAGGAGAAAACTCGTAAACGGTTTTTCCAGGAGGAGGGGAGGAACCCATCTAACGACGACGACCGCTGGTGGCACAAACAGAACGTAACGCGCGAATTAGCGTGTTTTCAGCGAGGGGGGTAGGGCAAGAGAGGAAATGGCATGCGTTGCGCTCGTAAACAATGCGCGCAACGCGGAACACGCAATATAAATTCGCGTCTCCCCTATCCCCGAAGAGAAAACAACGAAACGAGCGGCAACTGCGAAGCGGATTGCTGGAAAGGAACGGCGATTGATCGTTATCCGATAATAGAAACAAAACAGGCCAGCGAACCGACACTAATACACGCCACTTCGATTCCCCAACTTGATGATGGCGAACTTTGAACCGTCAGGATGTTTGTTTAATGGGACGCGATAACATTACGCGGGTAATTAGCCGCAGTGCGCGTTCTCGAGTGGCATCCTTTCCGAGCGCCAAGAGTTTTCGCGATCGGTTCTTCCCTCCTCCTACGTGCACCTCTGTACAGCGTACGCAGAGAGAGAGAGAGAGAGAATTCGACACGTTCGAGTACCGCCTCCGCTCTCGTTCTCGTTAAAAAATCACGCAAAGTCCTCCTCGAGCCAGCGACCGATCTCTGGGAAAACAAGTTATCGAGCGTTTCGAGATGCGTCGTGCCTTCGCTCGTCCGTTTAATCAATTGGAAGGCTCTTGTTCTTCGACGAGTTTTCTTCCCATTCGTTCGCATCGCCAGCGAAAGGAGTACCGCGGCCGGAAGGGTCGTTGATATAACCGACGTCGATGTAGCGTTCCCTCAAGTTGTCAAACATCAAGTGTTGTTCGCAGCGTGATTGTTTTGAACACGCACTTGTTTGAAGACGCGCAGAATTCGCGAAGAGCTTCGAGTTGTTGAGCAAAGAGTCAGTTCCATTTACCCGCGTCAGCTCTTTCGCTTTCAGTTGTGTTTGGCTGTAACGTTCGCTCGGATTCGCTCTAACTGGCGCTCTTCATCAGCTTTGAAAACGAAGTTATTCCATAAATAAGAGACTGCGGGGGGAGAGGCATTGATCGAGTCTCAACTTGCTCGTGTCATTGGGAAATTTTTGTATTAACAACTTTCCGCGTCGCTCGACTCAGATAACAGGGGTTTCCCCTTCTCTCATCGTCGCGGTGAGTCTGCCCCCCGCGACTTAATAACGTTCAAAGACGTAACAAGCGGAATCCCATTAAACGGAGAGTACGTACGTACGTTTAATATTCCTCTGGAAATATATATGTTTTCCTTTCCATTCATTACGCGAACGTCAATGACGGGGGAGAACAAGGAGAACTAACCTTTCGAGGAGAGAGAAGCCGCGTTAGCGGCGGCGGTGCCGCGGTTTTATTTACTCCGAAAGAGAGAGGAGAGAGTAACACTCGTTAAACGTTATTATCACGCTGGTGGGAAGCGAAGGATTGAAAGCGCGCGAGAGAGTGAGGGACAGAATCTGACAAACTTGCTGGAAGCGTTACTCGGCTAGCTAAATCCACGCCACGAGGAAGCAAGAGTTTCATCTGAACGCGTTTCATCTACCGCGACATCAAAGATGGCGTGCGCAGCATACATTCTGTAATGAGTTGAATCGCGAGCAGAGAGAGAGAAATACGCTTCCTTCTCCCGGCGAATTCATTACGGGGCAGTGTTAAGAAGCAGCGTTGAATTAGCGAAAGCAACGCCATCCTAACGGCGTATATACTCGTTACCACGCCTCTTGTTATTAAAGCCGCGAGGCATCGGGTCTACGCGTCGCTTTTCACCATCGAGAGAGAGAGAGAGAGAGAGAGAGAGAGAGAGAGAGAGGAAAACCGCGGAGAGAAGCCGCGTGCTCAAGGCATCGCGAGTTAACAGTCGGGTGATTACACTTGCGCGTTCCTTAATTATAATTGCCAAGTCGCTGGTAATGTAATTGATATTTAAATGCGCGCCTCGGCTAATTTAAAGTCGCTGACGAAACTCTGCTCTCCCCCCTTCGCGCTTGTGTATGTGTTTCCATCCTCCCTCTTCCTGCCTTCTCCTCCTTCCTCTGCACTTTTGTCGTTGGCAAAAGTTGTTCGCCTCGAGAAGCTATTGCAGGATTTTCCGATCTTTCGACAATCAGGTTTCAATTGATCCACACGTTTAACGCTGTACCGAGTATTACGTTTTTTTTTTTCGATCGATCGAAAACGTTGAGGCTATAAATATGTAGATTATATGTCGTCAATTGTTAGATGTAGGTAACGTGTAAAAAATAATAAGTACTGAATATTTAATATTTAATTACAGAAATATTTCTATATTAATATAATATGTTATAATATACTATATATTATATATATATACTATATATATATAGTATATTCTAATAATAATGTATTATATTATTATATATTTGATTATTTCAATTCAATTAATAATATAATAATATATATGTAGTTACAACAATATAATAATATATATTATAATATACTACATTAATTATTTCTGTATTAACAGAACACAATTGAATTGCTGAACGCGTCTTTCAAAAGTGAAGTATCGCAAAAAGATTTACGCGAGATATCGAGCTCGTATGACGAGAGGGAACATCGATCCTCCTCGAACGAAATGATCTCGCCCTATTGTTTCAACCGATGGAGAAACTTTAAAACCGTAGAACGTGAACTTCAATACAATACGACCGTAAGACCGACAACGTTTTTCTCAAAAAAGCTGTTGTGTCTCGATCGCCTCAACTCGAAATTCAATTTCTTCGACGTTGCCATTATCCGACGTCGCCAAGTAACGAAACCGAGAGGTATATATTCCATGTATATACTCAGTGGCATGGTAATATCCAATTTCTTGAAATTGAAATTCCCGAATGTCCAAACATTCCGATTCCTCGTTTCGTGATATTCGTAACTTTTACACGTTGTTCCATTTATTTGGAAATATTCCTAAATATATATTAAATAGCTGGTCGTAGATATATCAAATTCGTTTGTGGTCGCATTGTCCTCGACTAATTTATTTATTATTGGGTTGGTCAAAAAATAATTGCGTTTTTTTCCCTAGTAGATAGACATACATGTGTAACTTAAAGCGTAACCAACTTGACTTTAAACCGCATATTCATTGTGCAATTAGATTGTTCGAGAAATAGTTGTTTTAGCAAATGAAATGGCACTATTTCCAAACTGACTTTTACCAAGCTATACGATACTCTCAGGGGACAATAAAATGTTTTAATACACGGTACTTAATTAAAATCTATAATTGTTAAATAGTAGTGTTAAATTTCTCATTTCATAATATTGTCCAGTTAGTCTGTGACAAAATTTCAAAATTTTTTAGTCGATGATATTCACTTTATTTTTACTTGTTCGAAACACTTTCAAGCACTTTGGTCACTGATGATCACCATAGCCCCCCATCGAGGGAACAATCTCCGACCACGAATGTGACAACCAACGTGTCGACAATTATTCGTTCAGCGTTTCGATTTCAAAATGGAAAATCAAAAGGGAAACACTTTCGTCGTATTTTGCTGCACAACTTCCGAAAAGGAAACGAACGCTGTTGCAAGCTCGTAAAAAATGATCTGACGTGTATGTATATAACTGCGGTAGTGTCAGAATTGATTTGCTAAATTTCACTACTGACATCGAAACTCGAAAAAAATTTGATAAATTTCAGTTACGAGAATCGTTCTCACTATCATATCGTTCTTAAAACATTTTTTTTTTTTTGTCGAAACAGATAAGAACTCTTTCGAACGCGGAGATTGTCCCCTATAACGAGACAGTGGATCATACTTAAATTTAACCAACAGCTAAAATTATGAAATTTTTTATAATTGCTGATAATTATAAAAATTATAACGAACGTAGATAAGTGTTGCACGATACGATATAACATAATGAGGAATAACAAAATGATAAAAGAAGAAATCCTTAAGAACAGAGACAATCGTGAGTCAATTGACACTCATTATCATCGAATACACTCGTCGAATTATTATTCGAATAATTCGGGATGATTCACATAAACTTCTTATTGCTTCTTAAGTTTGAAGTTTGTAAAACGGTGAAGGAAATTTTTCAGAAAAAAAATTGAAATTATCTCTCTTTTACATACTATGTTTGGTGATTGTTTCGAACGAAGCACGTCACGTGCCACAGAAATATAATCAACAAAATTTTTGTTCTCGTTTCTGCTTGAAAAATTTGCCTTTCCTCTGCGCACGAGAGAAAGAAAAAAAAACGCACAATCATTTTTTGGTCAACCTGGTAGAATCGAGTAACTCTCATTTTCCTCTAAGCAAAGTGTCACTCTTCCAAGTAAAGAGAATTCCAATCAACCCTGTTCGCACAATAGGAGCGCGACCGGAAAGGAAAGGATGGAGGAAAAGCATCCGGGGTCCATCAAATGCGACACATATAAATTAGGAAACTAACCGGGAAATCTAGAGATGCATTACGAGCGATATCCTATTGGCTGGACGGGTACGAATAATCCTGCACCCTCGACGTTTATTGCCCCTCGAAAAGCCAGCGCAGGTAATCTCCGCAGCTTCGGCTGGCACGCGAGTCGAGCGCCCATAACCATTAACAAATCTTGTAACCTAGCACGAAATAAAGTGCTCTCCTCTCGTGAATCGGCCGTTTGATTCCAATAGCTAGCGGGGGCTGCTTTCATGGAAGCAAGCGGAGATAGATGAGGGGGAAACGCGCAGAGGCCGCAAAGAACGAAGAGGAGACGATAGAAAATCGTACAAGAAAGAACGATGTATGTATCGTGTGTATGTATACGTGTGTGTGTGCGTGCGTGCAAGCTCGTGCCGCAAGGGCATTGTAAGTCTCCTCTCGCGACTCGAACGGTGCACACACTACCACCGAAGGGGAGAGAAAGAGAAAGAGAGAGAGAGAGAGAGAGAGAACTCTTCTGTGCCTCCAACTCGAAGGGGGCATTATGATCGTCCAACGTAATACGATCCGGCCAAACTTCGGATAAACATACACGCCCCTGGTACATACACGGCCTGACCTGAGAGACCTGCCGCTCCAATCAATTTCAGCGGACTGAAACGGAAGGGAATTATCAGATTGATGGCTCGCTCGCTGGATTTCGTCCATGGTGTTACTCGCGGTATTTTCCGGTTTCCAACCTCAACTTTCGATTTTGAAGTTTCGCTTGATTTTTCGAAGCGGAGGAAGGGAACTTGCAACTGAAAAATAACCACCGTCCCTCGGATAACAGCTTTAACGTTTCATTCCTCCCATGAATAACGTCGAAGAATAATAGGGATCAGCAAATTAAAAATCAACGATTTCACACGGCCTGCGAAGGAGAAGCAGCGCACATCCTCGAGGAATTAATCGTCGTGCGTCGACCTGTGGAAAACGAAAAACTGTGGGGCGGTGGGGGGGCGGCAAACACGCTGCGGTTCACAAAGGAGAGACAAATTGGCGGTGTAGGTGCTCCGATTATTAAAGCCGACGGCTGACCCAGCCTGACCCGAAGCGATACACACAGCCCGATTGTGCCCGAATGTTGCAGCAGTCGGTGCTAGAGGGGGGCGAGGAAGAGGCAAAGTCGGATAGCACCGAATCGACAGAAGCTTTTTGGGTAAAAGGCGCCACCCTTCGAGCGTCGAGTTCTCCTCCGTTGAAGGGGCTGTTGGCCCGACAGAAGCCAAGGAAAGGCGTGTCGGGTTACCGGCTAACCCCGGGGGTAACCGCGAGCCCCACCTAAGCCCATAAGCGTACACGTATTTGCGCGCCCCTTCGTATAACTCATTGCGAAGGTCACAAATTTCGCCCGAAGGCTGCGGTACGATCCGAACACCACCTATGTGGATGATCCTACCTGCTGCTGCCGCCCTCTCCCAACCCAGATACATCGGCCGACCGTTAGACGAAAGGTAACAAGATGTAAATTGAGACGCGTTTAGAAAGGATATACTGCTAATTAGGGTCACTCCGTATGTCGCATCGCACCCGAAGTATCGCAAGTGGCGAATATTCGCGGCTGAATTCGCGTGAAATTCTCTGCAATCTCTGAATATCCGAGGACTTTCGCCGAGTGTCGAACTTGTGCAGTAACAGTGTCTTGAAACTTGTTGGTACAATTGTTTCATCGACGCGACCCGATAATGGACGCAACCTCTTTGATACAATTGCAAAAAATGCCAAAGAGCCTTGTAACAGTTTCATCAGTTTCGCGATGTCTTGTCAATTCAGTATCGCATTATTCGACACGAAATCTGCGCTACAAAATCAGGTTAATCAGTACAGACTTCGTCGAGGGACTGGTTTTCTGCGGAATAAGAAAGACATTTCTAGTGAGACGCCCGACGAGACAATAAGATTTCTCGAAGTATCAGTGAAATTCGCGTCGAACTTTGAAGACAAACCGACATTTCTCGAATTCGCTTTCCTACAAACTCGACAATGGTCGATAAATCACCGAAAAATATTGAATTACACGGGCTTTATTTTTCGAGAGACTTGCCCGCGTAAAAATAAGCGGACCTTTCTAGGTGGTCAAGTAGATGGAGAAATCAGGACGAGCTCGTGTTCGTCGGCATTTTGTATCGGGGCGAAGCTCAGGGCCGATTCAAGGAACCGGGGTTCTCGCGTCCCGGGGCTCGGAAAGACAACTCGAAATCCATCCCGAAGATACGACCGACCCATCGTCCAGCCCAACTGTATATCGATGGAAAAGAAAAAAAAAAAGAAGAAAAAAGAAGAAGAAGAAGAATCAAAAAAAGAGAAGAAAATATCCCCTCGTGTCTCGGGTTTCACGGTACACGGTACAAAGTTGACGCTAACGATTGCTGACAATACGAAAGGCGACCGACGCTCGACCGCATTGTAACGGCCATCTATTAGCACAGTCAACGAGATACAAGAGCCGGATCGCTCTAGATACCGCATCTGAATGACAGATAATCGGCCACCTTTCGGTTTTCTCCAGTCTTTCGATTAAAGATTCTGTGTTTTTTTTCCCTTTCTCTCTCTCTCTCTCTCTCTCTCTCTCTCTCTTTCTCTTATCATCTCGAGGAGGATCTCGTCTTCCCAACAGGTTTTACAGGTTTCGTTCCGTGGAAGTTTTATTGTGCAAGATTTATTGTTGCAGAAAATGGCGCGTTGATGGAAGAAAAATTGCAACGAGGTAAAAATAAAAATTCCTTGGAAACGCGCGAAGACCGGCTGTCATCGAGACCGAACAAAAAGAGATAAAGAAAAGGCTAAACTCCGTGTCACCAGAGTTCATCGACGCGCGGATTACGATCGAAACGCTTTGCTCGGCGGTATGTCGTGGAACGGTAATTCCGTCTGCGACAAATGTGTCGCTGCATACGTATCCGTAGATGGACGCGTATAAACTAAGGGTGCACTTGCAACACTTCTCTTCTTTTTTTCTTTTTTTTTTTTTTTTTTTTTTTTTGAAACGTGTAACACCAACAAATTAGAAGAACACGTACGCTTTGCGTGACTGACCTGTGAACTACGAAAAATTGAAATCGGAATATCTCGCGAGACGAAAAGTCGGCAATCTCCAGCGATCAGTAGCTCGATTCTCCTACCTGACCAACAGAAAAGGGCATCGTGATCCAAACCTAACTCGACTCGCAGTGAAAATTCAAAAGGATGTCCACAATTCAAAAGAACGTGATCCACGTCAATCGATAATTAAACGAAGGCTAAGTATACACATATATATATATATATATATATATATATATATATATATATATATATACATACGTTTCCCTAACTCCGTTTGCAGTTTCAAAGGGACGCAATGTCCGCCAAAGGGAAAAGGTCCTAAAAAACAGGAGGAAAAAAAAAAACGAGAGTTGACAAAAGGCCGAAAAGTTTGGTCGAGTCGTGGTGTTTTTTAACCGCGTAAATACAGAGAAAGAGTGAGACAGACAGACAGACAGACAGAGAGAGAGAGAGAGAGAGAGAGAGAGAGAGCTGACTCGACCAACCTTTATGTGGCATCTTCCAGAAGGGCGGTTCGGGGGTGGGCGAGCAAGGGTTAGCCACCCCCGCGCCCAACAGCGTTCTTGCCGCGTGCAGCGCCGCCGCTGCCGCTTCCCTGCTCCGCGCTGCCGTAGCACTTGGCGGGTAATCCGAAGCGCTGTCACTCGCGGCAATGCCGCCACCGCCACCGCCGCCTCCGCAAGGACGAAGGTGCAGGTTCAGCCGATCGCCGCCGACCGTGCCACCACCTCCACCGCCTCCTCCGCCGCCTCCGCCACCGCCGCCACCTCCGGCCACGCTAACACAGTCCTGCAAACAACAAGCCAACCGTTATCCATCCGTTAACTCATACCTCGCGAGTAAACGATCTCCCCCCTCGTCCGTCTGTCCATCCGTCCATCTGACATCATCGTTCGGACAACGTCTTCGAGGGAAAATATATTCCAACCATATTCGCTTTATATTCCATTAATATTAGGACCACCAGATATAGCATCTCCACGAATAAGTAATATTTGTTTTTTTGATTGTTATTATTATCCATCATTATTATTGCGTTTATTAAATAATCTATTTTTTTCCTAATTCAGCAACTGGGTGTGAACTGTATATCCTCCTCTATCGTTAGCATAACTATATCTATAACATTCTATATCTATATTCCTATATCTATAACATTCTTCTCCATCTGTAGATTTTACTATTTTTTTTTTTTTCTATTTTTATTCTATATGACCGGAATTTCGTCAATTTCACGATCACTGAACTTTATTGTAATATTCAATTTCTTATAATTAAAAAACTTTTAATCATAAATCACGATCAAATTAACTTATTTTCATGGTCAATTTCAATTGCTGTAATTTTATTTAATTTTATCACTACCCTTAGCTGGAGCAATCACTATATTATTATTTGATCGAAATTTTAACGCTTCATTTTTTGATCCAATAGGAAGTGGAGATCCAATTTTCTATCAACATTTAATCTGATTTTTTGGACATCCAGAAGTTTATATTTCAATTTTACCGGGGTTTGGATTAATTTCTCAGATCATTACAAATGAAAGAGGAAAAGAAGAAATACGTCTTGAATTTTTTTTTTTCTTTAACAACACGAACGACCCATGAAGTATCACTTTCAACGTGACTCTCAGACGTGGTAAATTCTTTATTTAAATTTTAATCTGCCGATATGCTTGACAAAAACGCGACGAGTCGCAATTCACAGGTAAACGAGAAACAACTCGAGATAACTCGGTAATTTTTGGTCGACAAGAGCCGAATTGTTCTTTGAAAGAGTAAAATTTGAAATTCGGGCAAACAGCCGGACAGGGGAATATGTACGCGGAGCGTGCAGAACGGATTAACCTCAACTTTGCTGTCGGAAACGGCAGGCTACTATCAATCGATTTATTCCCTGATACAAATTAACGATTTTATAAAAAAGAAAAAAATATTAAAATTGTTGAGAACAACACACTGAAATTTACAATGCGTTTGAGAAAATGCATTCGATACCATTACGTTCGTGCCACGATCAACTCTACTCTACTGTATTATCTATATATATATAAATATTTCTACCTCGCTTTCATAAATTTTCATCGAATGCTGAAAGCATTTTCGCCCCATGTATATTTAACGCGTTGTTAATGAGGATTCTTATTACAGAGAAGCAGCGCTCCGCCACTGTACACAAAAAAGATCCACTAAAAATGGCAAAATTTACCAGTAAACTAAGGAAAATAACGATCGTGTGGCAATCATATAATAACAACACAGTGACAACAGGAAATCACAAGGACAGAGAAGGCTAATGCATAAGATTTACAAGCGAAAGGTTTGCAGCACACGCCGCTTGTTTCACAGCCACCCCTGGTGTTTATTCATATCAAACGAAGCACATGCTTCCGCCTTCGAGCTTCGAGGTTCTCCACCGCGAACACGCTGCTTCTCATCTATCGTTTTTGTTTCACTTCGCGTTTGAAATAAAGCGAACTAACTTCGTTATAACGTGCGATGATTCTTTTTTCAGCAAGCCAAACATACATATGTATCAGACTCGAAACACAGCGAAATTACCTTTTTCTTACAACATATATATGAGCGAATATCACAGAGAGAAGAAAAGCACGATAAATACGTACATATTTTTGATAATATTCGTTCCGACATTTCATGATGAAACAAGAGTACTTCAATCCTTTGCGTTCGACTGTGTCTAAGGGAACATCGTACCTGAATTTAGCCAAATTATTAGCCAATAGCACCTTCTCTTTTTATAATTTGCTGATAATCACAATGAACGCATATGTTTCGTGTTGTATGATGCGATGTATGATGGTGCAATATCATAACAGAGGCTTAGAGTGAAAAAGAAACTCTATACAATAACGACGTAGAGAAGAAAGAATTTCAGAAGAAGAAATTTCTTGAAGTTTTTTTTGAGCCAATTGGCACTCATTGACCAGACTTTTCACGAAGGTTTAAAGATGGTGGGCGATATTATTTTTCCAGTTAACGAACCTATGTACCGTTGTAGTAACTCTTGTATATTATACTCTCGTTCTAGCAATGCTCACGTTGCTTGAAATTTAAACACGTTGGGAAAAATATAATTAACAAATAATTCATTTGATAATAAATTGCCGAACGGCGAGAAAAGTTTCTCGAGAGAAAAGGATTAATAAGAAGGTCTTAGAAGTTGAGCTCCAGTTAAAAATAGCTGTGATCAACGTACAATCTCTCCTCGAAGATAGTCTTCATTTTCTGAAAAATTTACCCTACACGCCAAATGTACACGCCAGCATTCAAAAGACCAAGAAACGAAACACTTTAAAATAAATAAAAATGCTTCCTCGTGGCCCCGCGAGTTCCATCGCGAGCAACACTCCCCCGTTTTTCAACGATTTTCAACGAGGACGAAATCTCGTTTCGCTTGAAACGTTTCCGCTTTCACGAGCCGACGCACGCGAACGAACGTGCCGCCGCCGCGTCTCCGCCGGATGGCTTTCGTTAAAACTTAATTTCGACTCGGAAGCGAAGCTGGTGGAAGCGATTAAGCGACACGTTGAAAACACAAGAATTACACGTGTCAAGTGGCCTCCGATGGATTAAACGGCGGATGGAGAAAACGGTTAACGTTTTTTCAGCAGAACGTTAGTTTTTCCCTTTTCCCTTCTCCCTTCCTTTCTCTTTTTCTCCTTACTTCTTCTTTCTTACACTCTGAAGGCGGTGAAAACTGCGGAAGAGCGGGGGAGGGTGACTTTGAAACGAGCAGTTCCGCAATTTCTCGCAAAAAGAAGCGAATACTTCCTCGGACCGTTCACACGCTTCGCACACGCTTTAAAACGCGGCCCGATCCGCTAAGATGCTTAGTTTCAATGCGAGCACGGACGTCGCGCGTGCCTCGCGCCGACATTCAATGAGAAAAGCTGAGAAATATACATCGTTCCTTCACCTCCGCCAGCGAAACTGTTTCCCCCGAACAATGGCCGTTGTTGGCCAAGCGGACGAACGTGAAACGGTTGGTTATTATTACAAAACGCCGCCGGGATTTCCAACGTGCGCCCGAGTGTCGGCGAGAGACTTTTCGTTGGCATAGATTAATTAAAAGCAGGATGTTGCGCCACTGATCACCGTGTATTGTGCGATCTCGAGGTCCTGAAAGGTACAACTCGTACCTGAAGATATCGCGTCTGATGTTGAGGTGCGTGCGATCGTTAAGAAGAAAGAAATATATATGTATATATAAATGATTATATATAAATATGTATATATATAAATATATACATCTTCGTTTTCTCTTTTTTTTTTTTCTTATATAACCGTTTCTCGTTTTTCTTTTCAGGGTGTGTTTGAAGTGGGAAAATTGTAACAGGTAATAATGTATATAACTACGCAAATTGTTCAAGACATCTGATATAAGAAAGATACAAATGAAATGTCACCAACGCTAAGCGTACCTGTTCCTACCAGTTAAGTAAGTGACCGGTTATGAATTGAAATTATCGATTTAAGAAGAGTACGCAAAATAAACTGTTGGATAAGTGTTCCCATCATTTTTAAATGATGAGTCAAACAAACGGAAGAACTAAGAATTTGAAAAACTCCTAAATCGGGTCATTTGAACGGGCGTTGGTACATTCATTGTCTTTTCATTTTCTCAATCTGATTGAGAATCGGTGTGAAACTGTCCGGCTGCCACGTGTTTCCGCTCGGCGAATCGGTGTCAGATTTGTAAACGAAAAAAGTCAGAGCAGGTTTCGGGGAAACGCGAACAAAAATGTCGGCTCGATAATCGCGGGACATTAAAAGCACGCGTGTGAAACGTTCGAAGGTGGAAATTCGTCGGGCGACGGGGGCAGAGGGGGCCGGGAGAGATTTCCGCGTAAAGGCAGATCAATGTTTCCGCGTGAAACGCATCGTAGCCCCGCGACTATCAAAAATAACCGGCCGATATTGTTGCGAGCGATTTCATAAGCCAACGGTAAATCACGAGAACTCGATTTGATCTCTGTACTTTTGCCACGCTCTTTCGCGTGCCCTTCCACGCATACAAAACGGTGGCCGCTTCAAAGAACATAATTCAGGGGATTATCGCACGCGCGCACAGGCGAGCGAGCGAGCGAGCGAGCGAGCGAAACGACGGGACAAATATTGGCACCGGTCGAAACTGGTCCGCCGGTAAAGCAAATTTCAAAGTGCAACAGAAAATAAATAACGCCGCGGCGAATAATAAACATCGGCGCCGCGGTGTCGGCGGTAAATTTTTTTTCATTTTTCCAAACTTGATTACGCGCCCCTTCTCCTCCCCCCTCCCTCCCCCTCCCTCACTCCCTCGCATAAATTTATTTTCGAAGTCGCGAAATCGGGGAAAAAACACGCGCCACGCGTTTGAGCGACAGAGAAATTTTCGTGTCGGCCGCCGGCGCCAGTGTGGCACACACGTTCGCGATTATTAGATTGTTGTCGTTAAATGACATCGCTTAGTGAAGACTTGGCGATCCGCGCGTATCGAATATCGTCGCGAGATGTGACAATTATATAGCAAACATCAACTGTTGTACCACGAATTAATAAACTCTGAATGCGATTAGAGTTTTACCTAGATTATGATTTGAGTTTTATGTTTTAACACGACCGAAAAAGCTGACAAAGGTCGACAGGGAGGAGAAATAACGGCAAAACGAGCCGATTTCGAGGGAAAATGAAACGCTGCGGATCGAGACACAATCCCCGGACGTGAAACGTCTCTGACGAGGGAAACTAAATATGTGCCGCGACGCGACGCTCCGGGTCGGGACGCCAACAACAAAACGTCACATGACGCGCGCAGTTCAAACGTTGATCAAGCGCGTGTTGACGTACGAAATCGTTTGTTCCGCTGAAAGCAAGAAGAGAGAAAGAGCTTTTAACTATCGAGCGTGTAATTTCACTCTTGCACAGGCCGAGATGGTTGCGGTCAGCACGCGGTGTTTACACGCGCCGGTAATGTGTTCTTTGGCGATCGGCATGGTTATATAGCACGGCTATCGTCCGAAGGCGAGCTTGCAACACGCGGCCAACACGTCGCACACCTACGCGCATTCCACCGTCGCTTTCGTTCATCACGGTTAATCACGCCGCGGTTACGCTGAGTGTTAATTATCATTCGGTCCGCTTCGTAGATCATTAGCTCCTTTCATCCGCAACGTCACGGCGAAGGGGGTCACTGGACGCCGCCGCCTCCTATAGACGACGACGATCCGAGCCTCGATCAAAATGTGCAAGCCTTGTGTGTGTGTGTGTGTGTGTGTGTGTGTGTGTGTGTGTACCGGCCGTCGACTACTGATTATAGGTTACCGCGCATTGTACCGCTGCTAAACACACCGCATTTACTTCGAATAGCTCGGCCATCAGATTATGAAACGTAACACACTATTTGTCGAGTTCTCGTTGGCTGCTGCTATTGAAACTCTGTTCCACAGAACTCTCACCTCTCACGAATCAAAAGCGTTATTACCGTTTTCTACTCCCCCTCTCTCTTTCTCTCTCTCTGTCTCTCTCTCTCTCCCTCTTATGTCTTATGAATTTCGAATCAGAAGCGAACGAAAATATTCGACCATTCCCGGAAAGGGGGGGGGGGTTGAATTCCTTCCGATTAAAACGATTTCCAATTTCCGAAAGGGAAGAAAAGAGAAAACGCGAGAAGCGTTTCATCGAGATATGGCCAGGGTCCACCAACCGGATTACCTACGTCAACTACACCGCAAGTACGTTTAAATTCTCGTAGAAATTAAATCTGCGCGAAGTTTAACTAATTACCCGGTTCCTTCGTTCCCTTCCCACTGCGTCGCGCGTTTAGACGAATCTGCGACACATTAAATTACTTCGTTTCGTCAGTCAGTCAGCCAGCCAGCCTGAGACGACGCTTTGCGGCGGGGGACAAAAAAAAAAAAAAAGAAAAAAAAAAAAAATTACAGCGCGCGCGGCGGGAACGCGCGTTTCGTCCCCGTTTCTCCCCGCGTTCGCGACGGAACGCGGAAAAATGTGAGTTTCAAAGCGACGGAAAGAGAGAGCCACGCGTAACGACATCCTCGACGCTCGATTTGCAATTAGACGCAGGCGGGTACACACGGCCTTTCCCCCTTTCGAGACGAAAAGCGCAGCTTTCCGGTAAAGAGAGAGAGAGAGAAAAAGAAAGAAGGAAAAAGAGAAATATTTCGCGATCTCGTGGCCTCGTTAAAAAAGCCGCGAAGATCGTTAAACGCGAAGAGTATTTTTGTGCATTAACCTAATGCCTGACTAATTTCCGGTTCAGGGCGCACGGTAAATAAACACGAAATTACGAACCCCCTCCCCCTCCCCACCCGCGTCTGTGCTCGGAGGAGGGCCGTCGGATGCAGAATGCGAAGGAAGGAAAGCGAGGAAACGAACCGCGACTACTCTCGTTAAAAGCACACGACCCGCGTGGGGCGGAGGGGGGGAGGGGCGGCGAGGCCCCCAACTTCCTACGACACTGAGCGTCACATCTCTCAGACAGGTTGCATCTCATTAGGCGGAATGAACGATAACTTCAAGACAAAATACCGACGGCACGTGAAACAACACTTTCCACGCTCGGTAATGGAACGGTGTAAAAGACCTTTCTCTCTCTCTCTCTCTCTCTGAAACGCGTGGAAAATAACTGCTACATTTCTCTCCGTTCTCTCAGTTCTCGCCGGGCAGAGATCTCTCCGTGCGTGGTACGCACGGAGATTAAAACTAAATTGTCGCGTTATCGGACGCGCCAATGGCTTTCTTACACGGCGATTTTCACGGATAACGAGAGTCGGACGAAAATATATCGGACATTTTCTTTCATCTTCAAAACGAAACTCTGCGCTTCGAACGAAGTTTCGAACAGTTTCAGTCCGATCGCCGAGTTGAACGAGTCGGATTTGAAACAATTGGATAGAAAATTTGGCTATTTTTTTTGCAGAGATTGTTGCAGAGTGGCTGCGATTCGCGAAAGGAGGAGGGCAAAAAAAAAAAAGGGAAAAAAGGTGCAGGGAATTAAGTAAATAATTTCGATCGGTAAATTGTCCCCGCGACAGGACGACGGTTGTCTCTTCAGCCCGGAGCGGTTCAAGCACGACAAAGGGGCTTTACGTGAAATCTCGGGAGGTACGCGGAACCGTTTCTTTGTCGAGCACTCGAGAGAGAGAGAGAGAGAGAGAGAAGCAACGAGGGGACATCTGTTATTTTCCGAGATTGTATCACTTTCAATGAGAAAGAGCGCGCGCCCGCGATGTTTCTTTTTTTTCTCTCTCCTGGGCTCTGGGGGCTCATTCGGCGGAGGAGAGTCAGCGTTTCGTGTAAAAATAATAAAGGCGGACAGGTGTTGGCCGTGTGTCCGCGCGATCCCTAATTCCACCAACGACGTCATAAATTATTCATAAAGGGAGAAATTTGTTTTATTCGTTCGAAATATACTGGCACGTTTCGCGCGGTTACCGAAATTTTGAAAGTATAATGAGATGAAAATATCGCCGACGGAAGCGCGCTCAATCAACGCGAAACGGCGCGACGTACGGAGAAGATTCCAACCAACCAGCCCGCCGCCGCCAACGTTCCACAATTGATTTAACCGCGTGTTGTTCTTTCGCGAGAAGACGTCTGCCTCCTCTTCGGAAACCGAACCGGAACAGATGAAACCCAATTGCTATTCAATTGCTATTCATAACGTGGAAAGTTATTCTCTGATCGTTTCTCAGAGTACGTTTTTCTTACACGCTTCGGTAACGCCCGATCGGCAACTGTTTTTTCGACAACTCTCTCGGCTGAACTACTTTACCGGCATCGCGTTAGAGAAGCCGCGCGACAGCAACATTGTTTCAAATTCTGCTCCTACGCGACATTTCGCTACACGAGCTACCGATGTACACGATTCGATCGACTCGTTCCTCGAAGAAGAAGCTACACACCTTTTAATACGTATTTCTTTTTCTTTTTTTTTTCTTTTTTATAAATGACGAAACGTGAATAAAAAAAATTTCTGTTCGCTAGTTTTCCAAAGTTTCTCGCCGAAAAAAAAAAAAAAAGGAAAAACAATTTCGGCGGAGAACTTTACAGTGCCGGCCGATTTCGTTTATCTTAATTTCACCCGAATCACCGCGAACAACCTTCATTTCCCCCGATTTCACCGTGGAAGGTAATTGGGATGCTCGGCAAATTTTCGTCGGTAAATAACAAAGCGTGGCGGCCGCATTATTTAATCCGGCCAACGGTATAAAACCCCGATGCAATTCAATTGACAGCGGTTTTTTTCCGCGATCACAATAATCCACCGGAGTGTTAACAGTTACCATTGTGGCACGCGCAATTTGCGGCCAAGCGCCCATGGTCCCGTCGTGATTTCAAGTTATTACGTTCCATTCTTGTTTATTACAATCTTTCAACGGGGCGAATTTACACGGGGAGGACAGAAAAATTTACTTCAACGATGCTGCTGACGATTCGCAGCGAGCAATCAGTTTCACTGGATTAAAGCGTAGAACGAGGGTAGGTGGTATAGCATTCACCACTTTGCGGCTACGGCAAGGTACTTTGCTTTAAAGGATTTACCGCTCGTAGAAATGCACTTCTCCTTTCGCAATCCTCGATTCGATTGTTTGGTATTTCCGCGAGTTATTAAGCTTATCCACCCTCTTCAACGTTTCTTCGCAGAACGCGAATAATCGTGGCTGGCGACGACATCAACGAATGACTTTTAATAAAAACATCGAATCGGTTATTTTTCAGCGTAAGAGTGAGAATATAGAAATTAACGTGAAACGTTTCTCTGTTTACTGCATTTTTGTACTTTTCGGGAGTAAATCGCTCGGGAGAATGAAGATTTCACGAACCTAGCGACGATCCGTCGGCAACCACCGACGCGAAACTTTCGGGAAAATCGTTTTGCCAGATGAATAACGTTTTTCCAATCTTCTCGTCGTAAAACAGCGGACAATATCATATACATATCGTTCGATGTTTATAAAAAAAATCACGACTTTCGAACGAAACGAAATCTTCAGCGCCGGATCGTCTTGACATCCGACTCTAATCCGAGTCTCACGCGCAAAGCAAATTTTTAAATATCGCGCTACACTTTCGAGCAAGAAGCCGGCAACTGTTCGATATATACTTTGCGACATCAGTCATCATTAAACACTCCAAGTAAATACAGCTGAACAGTTTTCGATACAAGGAGAACGATAATAAAAACTTTCCGCAAGGAATACGGATCTTTGCAGCTTGCTCGATAATTATATATCTACGCTCGTTGTAACGTTGCGCGTATCGAACTCTCTACTACTACCGGTTCGCGTAATCGGTCACCTTCGAAATCTATCGATCGATTAAAGCTAAGTAAACGTACCGTGTCGAGAATGGCCGTGGTCAGGCCGGATCCAGTCACCAGCTAAAAGCACAATCCGCAGCTACGTGTCTCCGCGGGATGTTCACAACACTTTTCGAACGCAGCTCGACCAACGGTACTATTCGAGCGGCTCGACTCGCCACGATTTCGCAAACAGACGGATCTCGTTGTACGCGACGGTGTACGCAGGCAGATATACGTAGAGAGATGATCTTCTTCTTAGGTATGTCTCACGTCGTGTCTCACTGATCACTTAGAATGTTGCACAGTCTTCGAAATCGCAAGTGGCGCGAAGTACTTGAAAACGAAGTTTCACCACTGCAGCAGCCCGGCTGCGAATCGACCAAGGAATATATTTCTGCGAATCGGCACAGGGAAGACGCAACGACGACGGTGACGATGACGACGACGACGACGACGACGACGACGACAAACGGTTTGTCGGTTTACGGAAACACGACCGAGAGTTGAAGGACGAGGAGGCTCGACGGAACGTGAAGGAATGACCGCGTCGCGAGAACTTGGCTCTGTAGCATCGGCAACGACTAGTAGTAGCAGGCTGCTGGGTAGAGAGTAGGTAGGTTTTCGGGCGGGCGAGCCTCGGTGTACCGTGGTGCTTATCGGTCGTTGTTGTCGCGGCAAGCTGACCAAGGAAGAAACGAGAAAAGGACAATCGCAAACGGTCGGAGAGCGTCGGTGAAGAGGAAAGAAACACGTGCAACTCGAAAACAGGGGTGCAGTGACGCGTCACTGCTGCGGTGCGCGGCGCCCGATTGACCATCAGAGTCTGCCTTCCTTCATGCGAAGATCCCTGCCGCACGATTTCGGCACCCCCACCCCTTCAGCTCAACACACTCCCGTACGCGATCCGTACGACGACGACGGCGACGACGACCATCTCTCTCCCTCTCTCTTCCATCCGGCCGCCTCGCTCTCTCCTTCTTGCCCCTTGTCTTTTCTCTCTCTCTCTCTCTCACACTCTCTCTCTCTCTCTCTCTCTCTCTCACTCTCTTTCCAACGACAGGGGCTCGGGCCAGTCCGCGGGGTTCCTGCGCCGCCGGGCAAAGTAGTCGCCGAAGCCGAGGTGGTGGCGGCTCCGAGAGACCGAACGCACCGCGCGTCCCTTTCCGCCTGAGCGTGGCCTCTTCATGGGTGGAGCTAGCGAGCGGCAGGCACACAGGCTGGCCGTGGCTGCTCCTGCCTCGCTTTCCTCTTCGCCCTCGTCGCGTACCCTCTTCGCTTTCGCACCGGCATCATCCCCTATATTGTACAGTATTATGGTGGGGGAAATCGAACGAGCAACATCGTGCGACGTCGCAACCGAGTTCCGCGGACCTTCCGCCGCCGGTTCAGCCGCCGGTAGGGTATTATATCTCCTCGCGCGCCACCAGCAAAACCCCCGCTGGCTGGCTGGCTTTCCACCACGACCACGACGAGCATCGTGGAAATGGGCGGAGCTTGACGGAGGTGGTGCTCTTTGTCGTTGGACCGCGCCGCACGACGCCATTGTCTGTTTGCCGGCGCAGCACCGCGCCGCGTGCGCGACGCACGCCGACGCCCGCCGTCGCGACGCCGCCACTCTCGCACGCAACGCCGTCGCGGCTGTCGTCGTCGTCGTCGTCGTCATCCTGCCTCTTTTCTCTCTGCCTTCCCAGGCATAGCCACCACCAGCCGCTCGAATTTCTAACGCCGAGAGGTAAGTCGACGATTCGGTACGTACGTGCGCGCTTATTTCTGTGTGTGTGCGTGCGTGCGTGCATGTGTGTGTGTGTGTGTGTGTGTGTGTGTGTGTGTGTGTGTGTGTGGTACGTTGCTACAGGTACTATGTTACTCTCCTACGCGTGCATCTGTGTATCTATGTACGTACGCGTGCGCGCGAACGTGTGTCGCACTTTTGCCACGTTTACTCTCCTTCTTCCCTTATTTCCACTCTTCCTTCTCCGTCTATGTAATGTGTGTGTAACTGTGTTTACCCCTCCGCAGGACTATCATTTTTGTGTCACGTATGGACTTTTTTTTCTTCTTTCTATCTTCTCTTCTCCTACGAGCTATGCCGGACCGATATCTTTTTCACGCAAATGCAGCGTGAGAGCGACTATCTTGAAAGGAAAACCGTGCGATTTGGAAGGACGCGAGAGGTCGTCGACTGCCACCTATACACGCATGCTCGTACTCGCCTGCCATCCGGCTTCTTCATCCGCAATTCCCTCCTTCGTGGAAACGAAACTCGGTGTTACAGGTAATTGTTACAGCATTTCACTCGTCAGCAGAACAGAAAACATTCTCGCTTGTCTCTTCTGTCTATGACAATATACACGTTCTTCTGTATTTATTGTATCGTCCAATACACGCTGCAATTACACGAGATTTCACATCCACGAATTTACACCGTGTGTCGCGAAAGAATTGCAGCGAGAGAATCGTTCGAAACACGTTCGATCGTATCTCGCGAGGTCGATGTCGTTTGGCCGCGAGAACAGGTGGCTGCAATTACGCTCCAATTATCTGTACGTTTAATTCCCTTCCGAGGCGAGACGGTTCAGGCGTGTACTTCACGAAAAAAAGGGGCAGGAAAGGGAAGAGAAGGAAAACAAGAGAGAGAGAGAATCGTTACCAATGGCAAGCACAGCCATGTCGACACCCTTAACCGGGTATAATGGATCGCGACAAAGTAGTGTCGCGCGTGCAATTTCGGCTATAAATTTCCAACGATTGTTCCTTCACCGTTCGGCTCGACGCATAGAAAAAGAAAAGGGTAAAAAAAAAAGAGAGAAAGAAAAACAGACGAATCTCCTATAGCCGTTAATTATTTTCGAGCGCGTGGCCCGATTTTTTTTTTTTTGCTCCCCTACCAATCGTCGCTTCTCGTTCCTGGTCTCGTTGTTCAGCGCCAGGTGGCTGATTTAATATTAATTGTCATTTATAACGAACAGTTTTTTTCCTCCCCTCCTTTCCTCTCCGTCGGCTCGTTCATCTTATTGAATATTCATATTTGTTCGCGTTTCAGCGTGTCTCTTCCATCAAATGGACGTTGAAATGTCGGAATTAGCATGTGGAAAAGAAGATAATATGACGATCATCTACGCTATTACGATAATAATGTAAAAAGAGCGAAGTAAAGATTTTTCTTCAAATGGACTTTATATCTCCAATTATATTCTATACATATTTAACACCTTGGCTACGGTAGAAATTTTCCGTCAGCGTGTATTTCTCAGAAAGTATATATATTTGAAATACATCAAAACACTGAATTGCACTACGTTAAACCACTTGTTAATAATAAAACTTAAAAATTTAACAGTAATTTTAAACTTTATTTTATATCTAATAATTTAGTAAGATATGATACAATTCGATACATATACCTACGTCAAATTTCTTGCATTTGTAATGCGTCTCCCTTTTTCATTTCAACGGTAAGCTTTTTATTAAATGAAATAACCGCAAGGCAATCACGTTAAAATAATATATAGGACCAACAGAAGATGTAATTGTTGAATTAGAATTCACTTATGTCTGATCCAAGTGAAGTTTGCTGTGATTATTGTCGATAACATATGCCAGGCGTCTATTAGGTTCAGCGAATCGAAATAAATTTAGTCTAAACAGCAGACATTTCTAGAGTCACAGAACTAACAATTAATTGATAGATCGACGTTTAAAATTCTTTGCTCATACAGTCGCGTAAGGGGCGATCCATGTAGAAAAAAAAGAAAAAAAAATGAGTTTGAAAATTCATCAAATATCTCGTATGTTCTTAAATACAGTAGCCAAGAGGTTAAAAGAACTTTTACCGAGAAATACGAGGATCAAAATTCTCTGTTATGCTTTTTCGCTTTCGACGCCATAGCGCGGGAAAATAAATTATTTAATATGGAAAAATAAAAATTTCCGAACAAAATAACGTCCATCCAATCGGTAGCCTCTAAAACGACGGCGAGAACAATGTACTCGCGGGCGAGCAGTTTCCACTTGGTTAGTACCGGGCACCTTTTTCCCCCCGTAACGAAAAAGCAAATACGCACACACACACACACACACAACCACTCTTACGCTATACGATCGCGACATCGCGTCGTCGTCCCGTGTGCTTTTTTCCTTAAACAGACGAAGTTTAGTTAAACAGGCAAGCCGCACATTGGCGGCCGATTTTGCCTACACGTGAGTTGTCACACGCCAGCCGAAACTTTCCGAGGGAAGAACACCGAGAAGACACACTGCCAAGGACGGCCCGATCTCACTAGGCGACGCTACTTAATACGTGTACTCGACCGAGTGTGCAATTAATCAACGATCCGTGGGTAATTGGTGCCAAGGTACGGGGATCGATCGGCTCGGGGACATCGATGTGTGTGCACGGGCCATTCAATGAAAGTTCCGCCACACCGTGTGTCCTCCGAGACATCCGGTTGAAAGTGTTTCGTTCGAAGGTGGCTGCTACTGCTAGTATAGTACTGGAATTATACCCACAGATACACAAAATGGACAAGAACACGTGAAGATTTACGTTTCAGGATGTGGTCGGAAGAGGTAACAAATAGGATCTACTAGGGATCTGAGTAGGGAGTCTATGGGAAATTAAGATTGTAGCTGACTCTACGATGAAATTAGACAATTAAAATAAACATCATAGAATACAGTGCTCATATAAAGTAAAGCAGGTTTTTTTGAAACTTTTCCTGCATAACCCAAACATCACACCTACACACACACTACACTATAAGAACTATAATAATTTCAACTTCATTATGTATGCAGGTTAAAGGGCGGAAACGGCCCCAGGTACTGCGGACGCACCTACGACCAGATAAAAAAAAAAAAAAAAAATTATTAAAAAAAACGATGAAATTAGTTGCACTCACACTTTTCACTAACACTTGGCACTTGGAGAGCCGATTCTAAATCTTAACACCGTTAAATGCCGTGTCGGTCGCTGATGGCCGACAGTGATCTTTCCGTTCAAATTTAGTATATTGAAAATTGACAAACTTTAAAATCAGTGGAAAAACTAGTAGCTGAATATTGATTTTATTGATATTTATTATACAAACGGTATAATATATACAGTACAATAATGCAATAATAATTTTAATGGGTTTTATTCGAACAGTTTAGGCAAATATATGGCTTTCCTTTGCACCGATGTACGAATGTTGTAACTTTCTTAATCAAGTTTCTATTAATATTTCTTCCCAGCAGTGTCGTACTTTTTTTACAATTTTTACAAATTTTTCTGGGTACCTGGGATGCTGGGATGCGTAAAAACGCGTATCGAAAATATGAACAAAATATGCGCTCAACTTGTTAAAAGATGTACGAGGTGAAACTTAGAATTGAACTTAACTTTTTGTTTGTTAACTAAAAAAAAAAAAGAAAGAAATTGTACCAGAAATTAATAAAAACTAGAAGAACAGAACGAGAAAAAAATAGATGAATAAATTTTCTTAAACGTCTTTCAACGTTTCAGCGTTTTCACTAACTAATCCACGATTCCCAACGATACTAGTCGTTCTTGCAATTAGCATAGACAAGCAAATTTTCCCACGAGTCTCGACAATAAAATCCGCTTGCAAATGAAATCCCTGTACCTAACTCGAGCACGTAGACAGAGTCTTCGCAGAAGAGGGAAGGATACGCAGCAAGAATCGAGAGAATAGGGAAAGTGAAGAAGGTAGTTGGGCGATTACCAGATATGTAACCAGATTAGAGTAGAACTGGTAGATGGGTATGTGTATATATGTGTATATATATATATATATATATATATATATATATATATATAAAATTACGTCTCGACGTTTGAGCGACACTTCTCATTTATTTCGGTCGTTGATCCCACACACAACCGAGCACCATCTTTACGCGTATGACGAAAATGCTCCTCCATGAATCCAACCAGACGACGCTGACACTCTTTCCTCCCGATCTTTCGTAATCGTTCCTACCAAGCATGTACTGACCGAAGTTAAGATACATGGACCGTTTATTTTGAAAGTGGTGCAAGTCAATTTTTTTTGTTGCTTCGAGAAAATTGAAGGCATATTAGCATATCAGTCAATTCGAAAATATAAATTAATCGTGTCAAGTCTGGCAATGTTTCTGCTAATTTATCAATGTGTAATTTGATTATATAAATTTCTTTAAGGCGAATTTAACTAAAATAATATATATTCACATTTTCATGATTGGTCAATTGTAAAAATCGTTTGATTTCAATTATGAAAAATTAAACTATATTCACTTGAAATATATATTTTTTGTTAGTCGAATTTTGTTTGTAAATAATAACAAGAAATAAAATAGGAGTAGTAGTTTTCATTTTGAACGTTAATTATATTTATATATTGGTAAACTTAACATAAGATATTGATATTATTTATTTATGATCTTTATGTGGCAGTGTTTTGAAATATTCATGATGCACTGGAGGTATATAAAGTATATAACTGCTCCGTATCCTTATATTTTTCGTATGTAACAGGTCTGGCATCGTTATACAAAGGCGCCAGGGCGATTCTTAATTACAAAATAATATACGGTGCACTTTTGCAAAAGTCCTCATCCAACATATTTTCAGCCAGTTTACCTTTTCTCCGTTTAGTATTTTTTCTTACCCGTTTTCTTAATTGCGTTTTGTAGGTTTGTTGAAACGAAATTCTCTTCGTGTTTCATTTCGTGTGAAATAAATTTTTTATTTTGTCTACATTGTTTTATAAATAAATTTTTTATTTTGTCTACATTGTTTTATACTATTTGCCTGTCTATGGAAATTGAACTTGCACCACTTTCATAATCAATCGCCACGCGATTTCTTTTATTGGCCAATTTTAAATTGAACAAAGCATTGGCATTTTTTAAGATATTGAATATTAACTAGTTATAAAGAAAAAGTTTACACTAAATTAATCACAAATTATGTGATATCTCATTTTTTTTTATCAAAATAGACTTACACCATTCTCGAAATAAACGGTCCACATACAAAGAAACATCGTTCTTTCATCTTTCTTTCGGCTCTTTTTTTTTTTTTTTTTCTTTTTTTGGTACGCTAGATGATAATTTGCTTCCCAGAAATCTTAATAGCGGACTGTGAAAATGCACTTTGCCTTTTTAACCGAATACCCATCTTAAGCAAAGTATTTGCCGACTGATTGAAAGGATTCTTGTCAACAGGTTATGAGCGTCTGAACTCCTATTTTGGTTGGTATAGGTTTGGGCCTTGAATCCCCAGAAATACTTACATGGACGTTGTCCGTGACCGGTTGGCCGAGAAAGTGGGATTTGCTAGAAAATTGGTTAAGTGATGGCGAAGAATGGCATCCGGGTATCGTTCGTGTAACAGAGCTCTATTCTCATACACTTGTAATAAATAATTGTAATTGAAACTATTCTTTTTCTTTGCGTTGACATTCGTGCGGTGCTCAATTGCTTGATATTCGATTGAATCATTCAGCCTCAAATCAAAATATATATATATATATATATATATATATATATATATATACACTTTTTTTTTAAATTAAAATGAGCAAGTCGTTCGACTCTTTGACATAATATTCTGCCAGATCAAACTTAAATAGCCAAAAAAATGTTATATAAAATTTGTCAAGAAAATTTGCCCTGTTACAGAGTCATAAACAAATATTTTACGTACGAAATGTAGTTAGTTACAGATTCTTTTCTGTCATTTGACTTTTACTCACGGAGTAAAATAAAAGATTTATTCGTCTTTGTAAGATTGAAACGTCAGTGAGAAGAAATTGAAACTCGGCAAAATTCTTAATTAGTTATTCCATCATTCACCTCGATACCAAGCTCGATGGAATTAAAAATTGTTTCTCTCGATATCAAGCTCGGTGGAATTAAGAATTATCTTTTATTACTATGATTAACGATACGAAGAAAGATCCATACTTAACGACGCCGTCTGTGTGTTTTGCAATGCGAAATGGTTACGCGTTTCGCGTGTACAATATTTGCTCGTAACGTTTCTATAACAAAACATTTTGATGTCGAATTCTGTGTAACATTTCTCTTTCACGTGTAGATTAAGGGACTGTGTAGATTAAGGCTGTGTATGTATCAAGAAAGTGAAGACATAGATCTTGAATCGTCAAAAAAAAAGCATTCTCGAATTCAACGTGCGATAAAAATCGACGATAAAAATCGAGGTAATGGACGAACAGACGATCGTTCAATGGGATTTGTATCGGTAGGATTAGACAGCTTCCGTGAAACGCGGGCCAATCATATCGTTGTCAGAATTTCGACACGGTGCTCTTTCTCGTCGTGCCCCTCTCTCGTGTACCTTTCAGCTTATCCAGCGCGTACAATTGGATTTATCAAGTTAAAGTCGGAACCAACGAGTGCCATGCAAACGTTCGTGTTGCAAACGACGATGACACGTAGCGTTTCGTTGGGACGTCGGCTGATCCCCGCGAAACGCGAATGTCAAACATCGGTTGGTATCGGGCTTTTGCCGCGGAATCGGAAATTCCGCGCGACCTCTGGCCTCGAAATCTGTCTCAAAAGTGTGTCAAATATCGATGTCCCGCGAGATCGATTCCCCGTAACGCTCTCCCAATATCGCTTTTTTCCCCCCAATTCGTCTGTATTTGTTATCAGTAGACAGTTTATATTATTATTAAATATGATATTATAATATATAATAAATATATAATATAATATTATATAATATTAATTATTATTAAATATAATATTTTTTTTTAAGTTTATGCAATTTAGAATAACTGTTGATGTTTAGACAACTTGATGACAAGATAATTTCCTCAAGGCAACGATCGTCTAAGAGATCGGTGGAACTTGCAAACGTTCAAGCGAACGTATCGCTATAGATTTCGACTCAATTTCGATGTTGATAAATCCCTTTCTACATACAAGTTCACCTTAATTTTGCACAAACCAAAAATCAATTCGCCAACTGTACGTCGATATTTTTTTCTTATCGAAGAATTTATTGTTACATTATCATAGATACAAGGCTTGACATTTTCTCGTACTTTCTATCTCTCGATATGCGATCGTCGATCCGAAAAATAAAAATTGAAAGATTAAAGGACAGATCTGTCTCTTTCTACGTACGAGTTACCTCTGATTTCTACAAAATAAAAATCAATTCGCCAACTATATATTCTTCATACTTTTTTTCTTATTGAAAATAAGAGTTTGTTATTATATCTTCTCTCTCATCTTTCGATATTTCGTCCGACTGTGTGTCAAAGTCGTTTATAATCTCTTTGGTGGACGGTACTTCATTATTAACATTACCAAAATGGTCAAAATGATTTTATAGATATATTCTTGCAGACTCGAATGATTCTTCGTAAAACACACAAATAATAGTTTGCGCGTACCCCTCATCGTATTATAAAGATGTTTCTGTTTCTTGTACTTGAACGTCTCTCTGATAGGGAAAGATTAAAGAATAGATCTGTCCCTTTCTACGTACGAGTTGATTTCTACAAAATAAAAATCAATTCGCCAACGATATATCCTATTTTTTTTTTCTTATTGAAAATAAGAGTTTATTATTATATCTTCTCTCTCATCTTTCGATATTTCGTCCGACTGCGTGTCAAAGTCGCTTCTAATCTCTTTGGTGGACGGTACTTCATTATTAACATTACCAAAATGGTCAAAATGATTTTATAGATATATTCTTGCAGACTCGAATGATTCTTCGTAAAACACACAAATAAAAGTTTGCGCGTACCCGCTATCGTATTATAAAGATGTTTCTGTTTCTTGTACTTGAACGTCTCTCTGATGAAGAAATTTATATTTTATTAGGTCGACGGTAGTTCCAGTGTTAACGTTACACGCGTATATTCGATATATCGAGAATCGTCACGAGCGGTCGTGTATCGAGTTTTTCAATAAACCGCGTGCCTCGTGGGCCTCGCATTATACATCCGGCGGAATCGGATGGCCGCAGGTCGGAAATGGACAATCTATTGTTTACGCGGATAATCTTATTAATGGTACGTTAATCCCTGTGTCCAGTAGTGTTCAAACAGCCGCGTTGCAGTTCGTTAACTTAATGGTTATTATTAGAATGAAACGCGCGGCTCGCTCGCGGCCCGACGCAATCCGGATAAGCCGAAAGGCAATAAAGAGAGAATTGTAAATGCTTCGGTTGAAAATGCTGCCAACAATACGAGGGCCGGGGCTTGGCAACGAGCTTTTCCATTCGCGTTAATCGTTCAAATAATACCCGTGGAATATGAAATTCACCTAGTCGGAAATGCTGATACCCCGCCGAGAGTCACGTTTTCATTCACGATCGCGCGACCGTGCAACGGATCCGCAGCGGAGAGAGAGAGAGAGAGAGAAAGAGAGAAAAAATGTCCCAACCTTTCTTTCGCTTCCCACCAACTTCATCAAATGGCAGCCACCCGCTGCTTTTCTAATTATTAGGCCATGCTCGCGACTCCGCGGTACCTAAACGAGGAAAATTCTGCGAAAAATGTGACGACCCAGCCGCTCGATCGTCGTTCGTTTTTTTTTTTTTTTTTTATGTATTGCATATATTTATAGTACTTCCAAAGAGATGAAAGACTTCTTGGATTCGCGTACATTCGGTATATTTCGTTGTTTGGTATTTTTTTTCCCGTACAGCGGGTGATCCATTGGCGAACATAATCCGTTCGAAGACGATGTTCGCTATCAGTTCGAATTGTTGAACTCGATCGATTTGTCATTATTTTAGATATTGAAAAAATTAGAAAATCAACAAGAATGGATTCGCATCTTTGATACAGTTCTACAAATATTACACGCAGCGTCGCGGTCTCAGGTGTTCGTTGTCTAAACGTAAAAATCTCTCGCGAAAGTGTTCGTTGTGTCTGATTTGTTCGCTAATCGATCACTGTACTTTAATGATGTTTATATGTGTATAGGTACATCACCGAAGCATCATGTAGGTACGTAAAAAAAGAAAAAGAAACAAAGAGGACGAAAGAAAAATTGCACAAAGAATGCCGGGAGATACAATGTCGATCGATGAAATAATCGTCATCTCAATGATAAATATCTTTGGGACAGAGAAGAGTAACAAGCTTGTATTCTTTATACTGCACGAACTAATTGGGAAAAAATTTGCTATCGATGCAATGCAAGATTCGAAATCAATTAAAAAAAAAAAAAAAAAAGATTACACATCTTTCAGACTCATATTGTTGTATAGTTTATTTCGAGAGCCTTGATCCTCCCAAAACCAGCAACCTCGTTCGAGGGAAATATTTCGCGGTGGGCTATAAATTACGAAGTGGACTAAAACTGGACCAAGCAAAAAAAAAAAAAAATGTATCGGATTACGAAAGGCGTGTTTCCAGAAGGGAATCGATAGCAACTGACAACGACATTTCCAACGGGAGGAACGAGAATCCCAATTATTGGAACCGTGTGTACAAGTAGCTGCGGGATGATCGGTCGATCAAATTTCTCAAACGACTGAATGTATTTTTTTTTTGTTTTCACAATTTTCCTCGACCTCATCAAACCATCGAACAAATTTCTTTAAGATTAACTTTCCTCTCACAGAATGCGAAATTTATTTGAAATGGTATTAATTGAAAAAAAAAACGAGGCACTCTACTGATCGAGAGTTGGAGCAATTTGTTAAATATGAATAAATAAATGTAAATATGAAAAATTTATTCGAACCTAGTATTAACACAGGCCGCCACATTATTTTGTGAAAAGCCTGAACACGCGCGAGTAGCCGGCACTCTTTTGCGAAAGTATTGTAGAGTGAGGATAGAAATTAAAGCAACTTTATTATACATATTATCACGAAGATCTGTACACTAAAAAGATTAAAATAAATGATAACAAAAATGATATTTTTAAATGTATACGTATAATAATTTTCTTTCACGTGGTAAGATTCAAAACATAATGGTAGCTTACAAAATTCCTCCCACAGAGTAAAGCAAAGTAAAGTAAAGTAAAGTAAAGTAATAAAATACACTGCGTATTTGTGCATCAGAAACGATACTTGGAATAGTCACAAACAAATACGAAAACACATTTAAAACGTTGCAATAAACATTCCCTTTTGTAGAGCCAAACAGGTTTATGAGAGCTAAAGTTTCTACTAACGCGATGCATAGTACAAATGGTTATTATTTCATGTACGAACTAAAATGGAAAATTTGAAAATTCTGCTATTTCTTTTTAAGAAAAAAAAAAACCTTCGTTACAACGTGTACAGAATTTTCAATGTTTGCATCCCTGACAATACATGATACATATTAATGCGTTTTAAACGAACGTTAGAATTCGCAATCGCAAATGACGCGAAAGTGTGTCGCTCATTTTACGAATGACGCATTCTACCGATTAGAGAGTATTTATAAATAAACAGATAAATATTTATAATAATATTTATAATATAATTTACTTTAACCTGGTATTAATTACCAAAAGAAAAAAGGGCATTCTACCGATTGAGAATCAAAGTAATTTGTTCCACTGCTGCGTTAGGTTAGGAATTCGTTGCTACGCGTAATAGGATAGATAGGTACACGCACGCACAGGGTTGGCCGATTTAGCGAGAAACGGGAACTAAAGGCGCGGCATCGAAACGGCAAGTGCATTTCGCGGCAAACGAGCCTCCCGACATCTCGGTGTAATCAGACACCGATGCCGAGTAGTACTGCAAATGTAATTGAAAACATCCGTGGTGCCTCTGATCCGTGCCGCTCCCTCCTCGTTTTTTTTCTCCTTCTTTCGCCGCGGCGTACGCGCTTCCTCCACCTCTCTCTCTCTCTCTTTCTCTCTCTCTCTCTCTCTCTCTCTCTCTCTCTGTCCCGTAATTAAAAGTCGTTTCCCCGTGATTTCTATCCCCGTCCCCGTTCCCGTTTCACGTTTTACCTGCTCTCCCCCTGCTGCTCGTCGACGAACGAACGTTCGTTCTCAATGTTCTTTTCACGATTGTATTACGAGTTTGTGAAAACGCCCGGACTCGTTATACTTTCCATCCCTTTTTTTTTTTTAATCAGTGGTATAATACCGGCAGAAGATGGGGATTCGTTGTTGAGAAGTCGCGGAAAATTGTTCCTCTCCTTTACTTTTCTTTTTTTCTTTTTTTTTTTTTTTTTGTACATCGAAGAAAGTTAATGACCTTCTCGAGTATGAAAACACGATCTTTCGACGATACGAATCTGCGCGGGTGGATTAACAGGTTTCATCAACGTTGATCCTCGACGAAAAGAAACGAAAAAAGTAGAAAGGAAAAAGCGAACTGAAGCGAACGATTGTACCCGACGAGGATCCCTATGCAAGGCATATTTTCAAAGGCTCGCCGAACTTGGCTAAATTAGCCATCGAAGTAACCATCATCCCCCACCAGGAAACGTCTACTCGAACGAAACAACGACGATACAAAAAGCTGTATCATTGGTAGCTCCCTTGTGCGCGGCACAATACACTGGGTGGTACGCGCGTGTATCCGTGAAATCGTGGAACTTTTCAGAAACGGCCGTAGACCGTGCTCTCTCCGGCAGAGGAGCGCGATAATGCGTTTCCAAGTAGCCGAAAGTAGGTGTAAATACCGGCCGGACGATTTTTTCCCCGGGCATCGCCGGGAATATTAGGTGAAAGGAGCTGACGAAGGCGGTTCCCTTTACTGCGTGTATTCTCAATGGAAAGTTTTCTTTTTTTTTCTTTTTTTCTTTTTTTCTTCCTCTCCCTCTCATGAGTCCCCCTTTGCCGAGCTCGTTGTATACCGATATATGTAGATACATGAACGATCGAGGTGAAAGAGGAACAGAGAAAGGCGAAGGGGGAAAAAAAGAGGAACGAGATAAAGAGAGAGAGAGAGAGAGAGAGAGGAGAGATCTCAAAAGGTATACGCAGAATACCGCCTCTGATGAATGCCGCAACCAGTGGCCACCATGTTTTCCCTTCACTGGTCCGCCCTACTACGAAACATCCCCCTGCACATCCCTCTGGCCGATTCCAACCCCTCGCCAAACCGCGATTGAACCCTTGTACACGTTGGTATGCGCATCAGAGGAATACATTTTGCAGACAGGCGGCGATGTACGAACGCGTGCGGAAGAGCGCAATATCGATAATAATTACGACGACGCCGGTATTTGCCGAATAACTAACCGGACCCCCGTGAAGGGGGAGGGGGCTTGCTGAATAACGTCATACACGCGTAATCAAACTTGAGGAATCGGTTGACATCATCTCTCGTCACATGTTTTCTCCTTTTCTTCCTTGTTTCGATGTATTTTCAAACATGTCCACTTCTCTTTTATAACAATACGTTCGATTCGTTGTTTGGATTCAAACCGAGTCATCTCGATGCGAGAGACTGAACCTCGTCTGAAAGCTAATAAAATAACCACTCCGCTGGACAGATGTAACACGTTACGTGACATACTTTGTAACACAGAGAAGAACAAACCGACGAAAACTGCAAAAAAAAAAAAAGAAAAAAAATGAACTTCTCGGCCAAAGCCAAGCTCATGTCAAAGGCATTACACGCGCTGCATACATACATACATAAAGACGAGCCAAAGTTCGGCGGCCCGTTTGCAACGGCGACGAGGAACTACGGAACGAGGAAGAGAAACATACGTCACGAGTAGTACAAGAGAACCGCCTTTGAAAAAAAAAAAGAAAAGAGAAAAAAGGAAGAAAAGAAAAAAAAGGAGAAGAAAGAAAAAGAAAAAGAAAAAGCGACCGATAAACAAACTGTGTGGCGCGTTCGGATCGCGGGCGCTTTAATCTTTCTTCCGAGGCATCATCGGGCCGCCTTTTGCGGCGTTCGATAAAAAGGAGGAACGACGAGCGGCTCTGTTAGGGCTTCTGCCCTCTGCATCCCTTCTTCCCAAATCCCTTCTTCTCCGCGTCCCTTTCCACTCATTATGGCAACGTGCGGTAAGTGTACTGGTGTTTAAGTCTCGCTGGTACCCTACTACAAGAGCCGCAAGGGTAGTTGGCACGGTGGAGGGGTGGTACCACCGTGTTTAGTTATACCTATGTACAAGAGCACAACATTCGTGTTCTGTAAAAAGCGCTATAGATTGGATACACCGTAGGCTGAAAACATGGTTCGGCCGCGCGCACGCGTTTGAAGGCCAGAGGGACAAGGACAGGATTGGAAGAGCATCCCTTATTCTGTGGCGGCTCGTTGTACGGCTCGGCGCATCCGAATGCTCTCTCACTCCCCTGATCCCAGGGATTCCAGGTGGTTTCTGACCCCCTCCTCCCCTCCCCCTGCCCCTCTAGCCCCTTCCTCCCCCCTTTGCACGCTGTACGCCCTCTCGAAAATTAGGTAGCCTGAATCCGATGCACACAGCTGCGATCCGCAACAGCGTCGAGGTTCGAGAGAAGAAAATGTTGCTCGCGGATATCTGTTGCTGCGATTCTTTTCATTTTCTTTTCTTTTTTTTTCTCTTCCTTCTTTTTCCTTTTCCCTTTTTTTTTTTGTTTCCTCTCTCTTTAGTTTTCAAAAGCTAAGTTTCTGACGTCGTGTTACTCGTTACATTTCGTGTGTTTGCCGCTGGTTTGGCTTTCGGATACCGAGGGGATGGTTTTGTTCAGTAGTTGTTTCACCGTGTTTGAAAAGAGCGCGTAGAACGAGAGTTACTTTTGTCTTCAAGATGCAAATGCCCATCACGGTGCGTTGCTGCTCTTCGAAAGAGGTACGTATCTGACGAAGAGAAACTTACAGTCAGATCAAGGAAACCACCCCGTTGCCGACAAATGTGATCAGCCATTGTCGGCTGCAGCGAGGACTCGAGCCAGGCAACGCAGAGAGAGAGAGAGAGAGAGAGCTTCAGGATCCTGGCTCTGTCCAGGTAGCGAAAGAAAGCCGGTGCCAGTCCGCATCGGCCAGAGATAATCCGCGTAGAGACGGTGGTGGAACTTACTCTTACTTGCCCCTTCGTGTGCGTAGTGCGGAGCGGCGCGCCGCGGCGTCCAACCCCTGTAAGAGGCAACGATACCGCGGCTGAAAAGCCGCTGCGAATAACGTGCTTACGCGCGATCATCCGACCGCGATCCTCAATGCCTGTGACGGATCACAAGCTGCGCGCGCCTCCTTCCTCTCTCTCTATCTCGATCGTTTTCAATCTTCCTCCTCCTTCTCTCTTCGTATCTATTTATCCCTCTTTCTCGTGCTCTTTTCCTTCATCTACCTGTGAGCATCTATCTCGCCTATACGCTGCGTTATCTCTCTCTCTCTCACGCGCCGTTCTTCCATCGTTCTCTGCGTGAATCGAACGTAAAAGCCGGCCGCGTTAAACAGCGAGAGGACAAGCGTGCGTTCAAGGCCCTAAAGAAGTACCGAGGACAGGCGCGGCCGGGATTCTCTTTTCCCACACGGGGCCGACAATGCGGTGTAGATTACTTTTCAGAATGGGCGGTGTGACGTAAACGCGAGCCGCCCTCCCATCCGACGAACAATCGCCGTGTTTGCCGACAAAATTTCCACGGATTAACATCCGTGAGAGAGCGAGCGAGAAGAGGAGGGCCAAGGGAGTTGAGATCCTTTCTTCTTTCTACGTTTCCGCGTGGACGCCGTGGTCCAGCGACGCCGCGGATTTTTCTTACCGCTTCACCGACGTTTTGACTCCTCGCCCGGACTGGACTTTCCGAGACTTTTCTCGAGAAAGAAGGCGAAAGAAGGAGAGATGGGTTCTCGATGGGATATCAGTGCGACTGCATATCTTATTGGATCATCATCAACGGAGGGTGAGAGCTCGGCGGGATTGTTGCCTCAGTGCAGAGGCTACTTTGCGTGACGAGAGATCCACTCTTACTTTCGTGCTGCTGTTTAAGTTTCCGTTAATCTCTCTAACCTTTTCGCTACGATAGTCATTTGGCCCCGCCAAAAGTGTACACGCTGATCGAATTATTTTCCGAGTCCGTCAATCAGCCCGTTTTAGAAGTAGAATCTTTTTTTTTTTTTTCTGATAACATTTTCACAAGAGCCTAGAATGTTTTTGTTTTCTTCTTTTTCAAGACAAACTTTTACTCTTCGAAACGAACGTACAAGTTCTTAAGTTTTTAAGAGATCAACAGTTATATATCTGCAGCTGGTCTTTCTGGAATTGACAAACAGATTAAGAAAGCGTTTTCATTACTAATTTATTAACAATTTCTTATCGTACAAATATTTCGCTGTAGAATAGGAAAAGATGGAAAAAGCTCTCGTTTCGATGGCTGGAAGAGAAAATCTTCTCGTAACTTAAAAACCCAAAATCATTCTAACATTTTTATCCAATTCTGTTGCCCTCTTCTTTTTCTTCTCTTTTCTTTTTTTTCTTTACCGTTTCGTCAGTTCCATCCCCCCCTCCCCGTTTTACCCTATCAATCCGACGTAGTCTACACATAAGAAAAGAAACAAAAAAAAAAAAAAAAACAGAGGCACGTCGCGTTTAGAAATTCCGAAAAGTCGGAGGGATCCGAGGTTTTGACCGCGATCGAGAGAGTCAAAGGCGTATTCTGATGGGGTAACAGCGGACACATTCGATATCGGGCTCTTGATGAAGGCTTCTCGGATGTCGTGTCAGGCACTGTTGGAACCGAGAAGAGAAGAGGAGAGAGGAGGAGAAAAGAGAAAAGAAGAGAAGAGAAGAGAAGAGAGGCAGGAATAAAATAGAAAGGGAGACACGACGGAGGAGGCCGACATTCCTAGACGGCTTACCGGTCGGTCGTTTATCGCGGCGGCCATCGCTCGTCTTCTCATATCCAAAGGTGGCGGATTTGTTTCTTTCTCTTATCCGACCCTTAAGCAGAGGCTTTCGCGCGGGGGTGGCGGTGGCCGCTGGCTACAAAGGCTCCCTAGGGACGCAACGACGGTATCATCTTCGGGCTAACGGAAAGCTACCGAATTTTCGAATCGTTCGAACGTGTCACTTCGCGTTTCTTCCAGGTCTGTGAGCACGTCCTACGTGGATATGAAGCTGTCTTGCGTTCTATTGTTTGAAGGCTCGCGTCTCCTTCCTTCGCCCCTTCCCGCGTCCTCATGTTAAAACTATAATGCGAGTTAGCCAATCGAGCAAGACGTTTCGAAAGAATGCGTTACGTTTGTCCAGCTGGCAATCCTTTCCGCCACGCATTTTTGGCAAATGCCACAGCGACAAACATAATCGATAACAATGAAAAATTATGAACAATTCGAACTGGTATAACTTTGCAAAGACAGATGATTAAACAGCGAAGCTTGTATCTTGATGATTGTCTGTTTCTTTTGAAGAAACTTTTGATTTTACGTCGCATAGCGAACATCTCTCGAAAATTGTAAAGATTCAGTGTGTAAAAATATTAAAAATTAGGTCCACCATCGTGATTGAAGTTTCTCCGTCACAATGATTCGTTAAAACTTGTTCTACAATTTTTTCTTTGAATATCTCAGTGAAACGACAAAAATTCTAAAACCTTAATGTTCATAATTCAATAAAATGATGACCAAAAAAATTGCATAGTGAGTTTTAAGAGGTTGTAAAAAAAAAGATATCAATCTTCAAGACCATGCTAGATTTCGTCGTGAGAAAAATTTTTTTACGTTTCTGCGTGTGTTTGAATTTTTACAATTTTCGGAAAAAACAAATTCACGATTGTGTCTCGATCGAAGTACAAGCTTCGTGCTTTAAAATGAGCTTTAAAACCAAGATGGATAGTTATATCAGTTTAAATTGTCGTTGGTACAGTTATGTTCGTCACTGTACGTTGTGACAAAAGACGAAGGATCACAGTCGGATCAGTTATAAAATGTCGAAAAATGAAATAAAAAAAAAGTAAATTTAGATTTTTCTCGAAATCTTGACCTTGAACTTTTTGCCCTCTGTTTGGAAATCTTCCTTCTGTTCCTTTCCCTTCTTAATCGACGATCGGCAAGAGGAAAGTCAATTCGCGAATATTTATGAAGCAACGATTACAACGAATAATAGCGAAACGAATCGGGAGTACGATCCCCCCAAGTATCGCGTCCCCTTTCTGCCGTTGTAGGGAACCACTCATGCATGAGGTATTATCATACAAATATAATCCCTGTACGTTGTACGCCCTTGCGCGAAATAATATTTGTCCCGATCGTCGTACGACCAATTATCTTAACTTACGCGATATGTCAACCCCTATATATATATACATATATATACATATACACACGTATACACGTATCTACGTGTGTTTCGCGTACCTACTATACTTTTGTTTTCTTGCACGTTGTTGACACAGGGAAATGAGTAGCGACGAGGATTTTTCAAAGTACCGCAAATACTACAATTCTTCTACAGTTCTTCTTTTTGTTATGTTTACTCGAGAATGTAAAACGAGTTGGCTAACATTTGCGGACACTTCAAATATTAGAAAGATCCACAATATTGCAATATTTGAAAAAAGAAAAGAAAAAGAAAGAAAAATTAATACAAAGCTGAAACGAAAGTATTAACGACTCCTTAAATTCGTTTAAATTCTTGTCAGATTACGTTGAATTAGAATGGAAAACTACTAAAACTAAGTAAGAAACTAAGAGCACTGAAAATGATCGAAAATACCTGCTACTTGTGACTGATTGCGAGAGGGGCGGTTAAGACGCGAGAATGTACGAGGCGCTATAAAACGCAGTTCCACGGAAAGAATCTGCCGAAGAAGGATCATTGAGAGGGTGGTGTACTTACAGAGAACGCGATAACAGCGACGGTTCCTCGGTTCCCCCGAACTCTGTTGGGGAAACAGTTGGCTCCCCTGATTGGTCATCTGTGTGTGATCGAGCACTCAACGTTACACATCGACGTCGAGCCGAACAACGACACGGGCGGTTCTCCGTTTCTCTGTCCACGGGTTTCCGCGCGGTCAAACGGCCCGTGAAAATCTTCTAAATCAATTTCTGCGCCGGCATTTATCGAGTCGCGTCCCTCAATCTCGCTGGATTTAGGATGAAAACGAATGACCTTCGACGGTGAGGATCGATAGGCGTTCCTACCGCGGATATATCGGGCTCCTGCATTTGTCTCTACACAGCAGGGAAAACGTCGATCCAAACTCGATTCCGTCCTGAAACTCTTCTCTCCTCCCCCTCCCCCGGCTGCTCGTTCCTTATACCCTCGTGGTTTAACATCCTTTAACCGTAATTTTCTTGATTGCCCCTCCGCGTTATCGCACGACCGCCATTGTAACCTTCGAATATCCTACGAATGAAAACTCGACGCGCTTATATATTTCACGTGTCGAAGGTTGGCTATTCTGTGAAATGTATACAGATACGATTCGTTCGACATGATCATTGCTGATTGGATTCTTTTATAATACTTTCGTATCACTTTTAGTCATACTTTTAGTCATACTTTTAGTCAGTTGGTTGTCATCTTTCAACTCCTTGGCTACCGGCGACCTACACTGAGAACCGACGAAATTTTTCTCAGACAGTATATAGTGAAATAATCAAAACACTGAATTGCACAATACGTTAAGTCAATATCATTTACTTATTTGTATTCTGTATCTGGCAAATGTTAAAAATTGAAAAGTAACTCTGAGCTTTATTACTGAAATTCATTTCGTAATTATTTAATAAGGCCTGGTAAGATATGGTAGAATTCGAAACATGGGTCGATACATAATCTTCATAATCTGTTACACGTTTTCTATACACTGCACATTTGTGTCTCTTTCTGATTAATTCATTGCCAGACTTTCTCATTTTATAAGAGTATCAAGTGAAATAAGTGTAAAATAATCACGTTTAAATAATACGTGACTAACGGAAGATGCAACTGTTAAATTAGAATTCAACGTTACGTCTGATCCAATGTCTTTTTGTCGCAATTACTATCAATAATTATTTTCCGTGCACCTATAAGCGCCAACAGTAGACAAAGGGCTAACTAAATATTTCTAGAGTCCTAGAACTAACAAATAATTGATATGTAAAAAAAAAAAATAAAAGAAAAAATAGTCAAGAAGAAAGAGTTTGAAAATTTATCGAGTCCACTCTTGGATTTAGCTAATTTTTAGCGCGATAGGAAAGAATAATCGACGTAACAGGAGGTTATTCCACGTGCAAATATAAGTAAAGAATGAAATATTCTTGCGAGATGCTGCGAAAACTCGACTTTTGGAAATTTGTCAAGGGGAATTGTCCAACGAAACGTACTCGAACGAAATGTCAATTTTCTCCAAATTTGAATCTATCCTTCTCGCTTGTTTTTCCGCGTAGAGTAGATTGACACGTGTATGCTTGATAAATTCTCACGGAGAAATTTTGTTCTTTCTTCTCGACTCGCTTTTCTCTCGAGACACCACGCACGATGTTTCGAATATCTATTATTCTAGGAAGCGAACTACTACTAGCAAGCGAAGGGGATCTCCTAATAGTGCCATTACCTCGTACACGCTGGTCCCGGATGTCACGTGAGCCATCACGCCACAGGTAGCACGTCCGACGGAGATTTAATTAAGAATTCTTCAAACTAGACATCGGACGATGGTTTCGCGGACGGCCTCGCTTCTCTGCTTCGGAGATACATCTGAGGAATCAACGTCGCTGCCAGAAACGAAAACGTCCGGGGCACGACGGCGCAGCCGAGTGTCAAAGAGGAAAACGACAGGAGGAGGAAGACGGTTTTCGAAGGAGGTTCGCGTTTTCGAAGGTCGGTAGCGCAAGGGGAACGAGAGCCAGCCAGCAGCAGCATCAGCAGCAACATCTTGAGCTGGTCCTCGGCATCGGGCAAAGCATTCCTTACACGTCAGAATTTCACGATGATCCAGCGGACCGTCGCTCAGGTTAAAGAGAGAATCGAGACGGACAAGAGAAGGAGAGAAAGGTCAGCAGCGGGATACCTCGACGATGGGGCTACTGGTCTCTCCGCGCGAGCGAGGACCCGCAAAACGTCACCCGGTGATTCGCTCCTTCGTCAGAAAGCCGTCTGCGCGTTCCCGTGTCGCTCGTAACGTGTCACAGCGTGAGTTTCTCGTCTGCTTCCATGGCCGTCACACACGTCCGTACGAATTGTCAGCGGCGTTTCCCGCGAGAAGAAACCGCGCTGCAAGAAAGAGCAAGAGAGAGAAAGAGAGAGGCCGGCGACAGAAGCCGATCGACTAGCTCGCCGTCCGTAACGATCTGAAATTTAAATCGCGGAAGGAGAAGGACGACCGTGGATCCTGCGACGAACGAGATCGTTTCAGAGATCGACGCTAATCGATATTCGTGGAGAAAGATTTTCAGGTTGAAAGTGTTCGGTGTAGAGTGACGTTAATAGGCCGCGGGATTCGAATTTGAAGCGGAAAATTAGGGAAACACCGGCTTTTCGTTCGACTCTGAAAAGAATGAAGGCCCGAGGTTTCCTTAAAAATCCGTACAGTTTGAAAGAGTCGTAAAGCTGAGTAAAAAAAATTCCTGAATAAGGAACAAGTGCTGTTAGCGCAAAAATATTGAATATTTCCTGCGCTCTGAATCATGATTCAATTTATATTTCCGTTGAACAATCTTTCGAACGTTTTCCTCTAATTTTTACCAAATCAGGAAGCATCGCATTAAGTTATGTCTGTTGTCATTTAGAAACAATCATTCAATTTCACCGTTTTTAGATGACTTACCGTAGAAAAAAATTAAACGTACTCGTCTTTTGAATTGGCTAGATCGAACTAATAAAAACAGAAACGGTATATTTTCACGTCGTGAAAGAAACGATCGAGAAAAACGATCTAATTTCTATCGAATAATCAACGTCGTTACAAGAATAAGGTACAAGCTACAATTTCAAGAATCGTTCAACCTTTCAATCTGAATCTCTAATGTTTTTCGCGAAGTTAGTAGCTCGCATTTAATCACAAAACTTTCACTTGTCGATTGGACAAGGCAAAGTTCACGGTATTGTGATATTACTCAGAAACCAAACTCGACAGTACGGCTAGTACAGCCACGAGTAAGTAACGTTGTACATCATAACATATGTGTAACAACAGGTACATTTCGTAATAATCGTAGATCGTAATAATCAAGAAAAACTGTCGCAAAATTGATGAGAAATTAAAAATCCTTGAAGAGCTTCCTTTTTTTTTAGCAATATACGTTCGTGATAAAAAAAACATTCGTGATACCACTTCGAGCAGTAGATTGAACATGTCTTGAACGTATCTATTTATAAAAAGCAGTAACTGAACAATAAAATCAGCTTTTTTCAGAACTGAAATATATTAACATTTAATATTTTAAAACTAAAATATATTAACATTTAATATTTTAAAACATATTTGCGAACAGAGAACAATTTTAATACATACCCTGCTTTGCAAGTCCAGTGAAACAGGCTTTGAAAGTAATGAATTTTTTTACGATGGAGAAAATCAAGATTCCATTTTATCTGTAATTTGTGTTTGAATATAGTATATAGTATTCGTAAACAAATATTCAAGAAAATTTGTTAATACTTACTTGTTAATACTTACTTGGAAAAAGTTATTAAAAACACGGTTTGTTACAAAATAGTACAACCATTAAATTCGTCGTTAAAAAAAAAACACTAATTTCATTAATTTACACGGAAACGGTATCTTCAATAATTACCGAGATATCTGACAAATATATGCCTCGCACCCCCGCACTCTTCAACATCGACCATCGTCGAAAAAAAACACGAGTCGAGTACTCTTCTTTTTTTCTTTTTTTTTTTTTTTTTTTTTTTTGAAAACTACATTTCGTGCCAGATTTCATCGAAAATCGGCGATTCAAATTTCGGTAGGTTTCCCTCATTAGTACGGCAAAAACATAGAAATCGCGAAGCGAAGTAGGAAAATTTCCGAAGGCAAGAAATAACGAAATAAATCGATCTCGCTTCTCACGAATTGTCACTATCGGCGTATGCGGCGTGAACTCGGCATAAAAATGGCACAAAGGGGGCTGGCACGCAGAACCCAGAAGACGAGGGCAAGCGTAAGCGAAGCGCAGCTTCTCTCTCCGTGCAGCAATATGGACGCGTCCGTAGAATATGACAACAAGATCGGTCAGAGCAGTGACAGGGGTGTGCTTTCGAGAATGCGTTGGTAGACGCGTGTGGAGCGAAAGACGCGAGGAACGAGCCAGCTTCGCCCCGAAAAGAAAGAGAAAACCGAGCGGACGGGGACGCGGACAGACGGACCACCCCGTTTGCCGGCGATCATGTCCCGATCACGTAAACTAGCCGCCCCCTCATCCATCATGCCTTCGTCGTACATTGTCATGTGTGATCAGGCCGATCTCCTTTTTCTTCCCGTACCTCCTCCTTCCTCTCTTCGTCCGCGCCGTTCTCTTCCTCCTGGTTCAAAACGCGCCGGTCGCTCCACTCGCGTGTTCTCCATCTTGTTCCAGCAACAACGGCGTTGTCTCTCGCGGGGCCAATCTTTCCTCTGCAAATTGGCATTGGTGAAAATAAACCGCGAGGAACGTAAGCTCGAGGCCGACGTAAACGTATCGATCAGGGGTGGCCAAGGTCTTAAGATTCGTAATTAAAGTCAATATCTTCTCGTACCCTCGAGCTACGATAATATCGCTTTCCATATTGCTTGCACTCGAGAAGGTGTTTTTCTTCTTCTTCTTTCTTTTTTTCCTGTCGATGAGTGGATATATTTTTGTACGAAATTTCCGTATGAATATGCACCGGTAATTGTAACACCGGCGTGTATGTACAAGTACTAACGATTTAATAACACCATTCGTTCAAGACGAATAATCCGCAGCTATGCTTTGTAATTGTACGACACGGCGTGTCTCCTAGGTCTGTTTTAGATTGCACGGTCTGATCACCCCATCCACGGGCTGGACAGTACATTGCTAATTGCTGATTGATCGTTTCTGAATAACGCAATTAATCGAACGAGAATCTTGCTGCCCGTGCATGAACATTGAAAAAAAAACGTAGCCTGAATTCCCGGCTTCTCGGTTCTTTTTTTCCCCCTCGTTGAAACACGTCCACGTGTTTTCTCGCATACCCGAGATGTACAACAATCTCTCTCGTTTCACTCCCATATATTTAACAACTCTCCGACGGATTCAATTCATATCCGTATCTTCGGCAATCTGACTTTATCGCGAACGAAAAAAAAAATTCCAAACTTCGAGCCGATTTTTTTCTCCGTTCTATACTACGTCTCCTGGCGTCCAACGCGTCATAAAATCTGAAAATTATTTTCATTACCGCAAATTCGAAAATCTGTGTTTCCAGAAGTCTGTTCCGTGAAATCTTGCACCGAGGATCGAGGAACGAGAAGGAGAGAGAGATGTCGAGGAGTGGAGTACCGATGCAGCGGTCGATCATCTCACAAAGGGTGAGAAAACGAAGGGCAGAAAACGAATGAATAAAGGAGGCTACGGCGGCACGTGCGAGGGCTGCGAGCCGCAAAAGAGGCGGCTTATATTATTATAACCGTGGGCAGGTGGGCGAGGCACTCTATTGGCAGTGCTAACGAGGGATCGGTAATTATTACCCACGACTTAACTCCTAGTTACTCGTGCAAAGACCTTTATTGTAATCGCTTGCCCCTCACGTCTTCCAACCCGAATCTAGCTTGCGGAAATCCTACAACTACATACTACTGCGGCCGACGAATTAATACGCACTTACCGATACAGAATACCGACGCACTTCTCTTGTATTTTCATCTCTCGTCCTCGAGAGTTTTACACAGAGATTAGAACTTAGGAGATTTAACCGTTATTGTTCGGTGTAATTGGATTTGTCAGTTTCCCGTGGCTACTAAGTTCATTAGTAACGTGCGTTCTGCAGAGTTTGTCGGAAATTTTGCAATCGAAAGAGTCCGACGATAATCAATTGGTGTATGTGAAGATACCATCTTTGGATCTCGTTTAAATTTGGCACTTGAACGGCATGTGTGTATAGGATAAGTCACTATTTTTCAAAGAATTCTTACATTTCAAATACAGTTATCTAAATATATAACGTACTTGTGAAAATAGATGCATATATGTAAATTTATTTACAAGCAGAAAAAGGAAAAGGAAACTAAAAAGGAAATAATAATAATTATTATAAACAAAAGGAATAACATCTCAAAAAAAATAAAAGATACGTATTTTGAGCTCAATTTTCAGCTCAATTTTATTATGCAACTGTAATTATGCCTGTTTCATCCTTATTAAATATAAATTATTCTAAATTCGTTTAAGAGATCTTTTTTTTTTAGTAAGTTGTCTACTCTAATAGTTGAAAATATGAGTCAATTACTATTCATACGCCGAAGGAACATCTTCTGATTTTCAGACACTGAGATCTGTATGGCGTTTCAAAAAACATACTTACCAATCCTTGCACATATCCAGCCAATTCTTTTCCCTTAAATTAAATTTATTTATGATTTATCTCCAAAGTAAATTTTGCAATGAATTTTTTGAATGAATTTCAACTGTTTCTTTACTTTTCATACCGAGCAACGAAGGTAATCTTACAGCTTTGCTTAGGCAATCATTATTTTTCATTCGTCTTCCTTTTCGTTGGAACCAGAATGCCAAAAACTCTGGACGCCACGTTCACGCCCATTTTGCCATTTTCAAGTGTCTCCGCAGCATCCAACAATCCTCCATAATCCTCTATTGTTAGATTTTCCTTCACGTTCAGTTTGACACGATTCTCTAAAATAATATTTACTAACTCTTATACACAATTTCATGGTGGATCAACTCCTTTCTGAAAAAAAAAAAGCTATAGTCTGGGAGTGATGACTCATTTGTTTTTTTTGCAACGATACGACAGTATCTCACCGTCAGTATAAAAGTGTAACCATAATCTCTAAGCCTAAGGCGTGTCCAACCCTTAGGACTTTACTCATGCGACCTATATGTATAACTGTATAACTGTATAAAATTCGAATAAGAATTGAATAAATATTTTATTATTTGAATAATTTTAACCACGAATGCTCATGGTGTTTCTTTTGGAGAGTGTTTATATTTGCGAACGGATTTTTTGCCCCGAAGCAGAAAATAAAACCAGAAAAGTTTTAGACGAGCGTCTTGAAAAACACTCTTCGTTATTACCTGTATCTAAAAAGATAAGCTCAGTGTTCTCATTAAAGATCTTCGTATTCTTTTCATTAATATAAATATATTTTTCTAATCAACGTATTGTTTCACTATGAAAGTTGTTTTAATATCCTAGTAAATAATATAGGTTAGAACCGATGAAAAGAAATACGTGTGAAACAAATTTTCGTTGACCCAAACGATCTAAAAGATTGGATACTCGTATTCTGGACATTACATCAACATACTTCCGACTTATTTCTTTTGTTGGTAAATTAACATATATCTGTCCGCATGACGAAAATTCGTCATTTCACAGACAATCATCAGCAGCCAAATGACGAAAGTTCGTCATTTGTATATTGCAGTAGATAATTGATTGTTGTTTCATTAAATCCGAATAAATTAAAACGTCATTTTTACCAAACAGAGATAATTCTACGAAAAAACTGATTTCAGCTTCAATTGCGTCGTATAAGGGTGCAAACGCAAAAAAAAAAAAAATTAATTTAAAAACGTAGGTTAATCGGTACTGCGTATAGATGAAGTTTATTCAAAGTTTAAGCACTTGGGTGTTCGGATATTTAAGAAATTTTCAGGGATATTACTGTTAATTTTCTTCACCTATTTTTATCAAAATCACATAACAAAGTGAATCTAAAATGGAGAACGAAAAAGAAATACGTGCAGACAATTTATCTGATTGTGAGTCTAGTGATAACATTGAAGATCTTTTAAAATCTAATTTTGATAGTGATGATAGTGACGATAGTGATATTCTTGTGACAAGAAAACGCCCACGTCTAAATCCTTTACAATATAGTGACTCTGAAAATGATAGTGATTCTCAAGATGACTCGTGGTCTGACACTGACATAGAACCCGTTTTGGAACACCTTTTGAAGGAGTGACTGTTGTAAAAATTATGCCAAATTCACCCGAAGAAGTGAAGAACTATTTATTATTGATAAAATTAAAGTTTCGAAAATAATTTACTTTGTCTAATAAAATAACGAGTATGTTTTTAGTAATTCGTTTCAACTTTTCTGTGGATTTAATTTTTATTCTCAACTTCAGAAAGAAAAAAATCAAAAATAAAGGTGTACATATATAAATACAATTCATTTTATTTCATTTCCCAAAATTTCACTAAAAAATATATGACTTTTTAAAAGTTAGGTTGTTTTTAGATAGAGCATATCGTTTCTACAAGTAGTGTCAAAAAATGCAGGCATTTGGTCAATGGCGGTGCAAATAATGCCGGACGGATATGTGTTAAAGTAGAAGCAGAAAATTTCATTATACATATTAAAACAAATAAAAAGAACGGTCGTTACAATATACTAGAGATACTAGAATTCGACAACTTTTATATCTCGAGCCATCTCACTCGGAATCACCCTATATGTACGTTTATTATTAGCGATTGTTATTTAACACTGGATTTCGTGCACGCGTGTTCAAGATTTTTGTCGCACGGCAAGTCCTCGAGCAACTAGGTCTATCAACGTATCAGATGATTTTCACGTTTTGATGGAGTTGTTGACCCTTGTAAAGGTACCTGCGTGCCGCCACGATTACACACTTTCAGCGCGTTAGTGTGAATGTATGTCTATCTGTCCGGTCAAGGTGGACGATCCATCATCGTGTCAACGGAGCGTTATACTGTACGACCAGGAATTTCTAACATTCCCCCTCGTGACATATTCGTCTCCCATCGATTTCGATCATTCCTTTTTTTTTTCCTCTCTCCTTTCCTTCCTTTTCTTCTTTTTCTTCTTCTTCTTCTTTTCTTTTAGAACGGAGTTGCAGATAAATAGAAGCGAAATAAAAGAAAAAGTGAAATCGTATCGAGGGGTGAAATCAAAAGAAAGACCAGTGCGAGAAACAAAGGAGGTAAAAATTGAAAATGAGATCGTAAGAAGCACGAATATCGCTGAAATTTCTTTCCTTCGTTCGAGCATTGAGTCACGAGCGATGAAAAAAAAAAAGAAGAGAATTTAGATCAACACGTCGACTGCCATGCGAAACTTGCACGTTTTGTGCCTATACTATAATTCTCTACACGAATATTTCATTTTCTACGAGATATTATATTACGACAGTTATTGTTTCGTTTTATAACATTATCTAGTTCATTCTAGTTGGCAAATACATGGCATGCAAGAGATTTTGTACGGCATCCAAAAAATTATATAAAAAAAAAAATTATGTAATAAACTTTGACTTTATGTAACAAACTTTTTTTTAAACTTGTATTTTTTAAATTTCTAATTAATGTAGCGCTAAAACCCATTGGCCTTGCATTCATTAATATTTTATATGCATGCATTAGAAATTCGACTAAAAATTCAAATTTATTATAACATTAACTTTTATATTTTAATTTTGCACTATTCCTTTATATTCAATGAATATAACTGAACATGAACTTATACCGTGCAATATGTTTATTTATATATAATAAATATTGGCCATAGATACTGGCACGGGAAGGAAATTGGAAATAAATTTTTATCTAAATCTGGCACAGCGATCAAATCTTATTTGATCCATCCCTGATCTAGTTACTTATGATTCCTTGTTAACGATATGCGTCCCGTTTCAATTATTTTAAAACATTTCTATTTATAAAAAAACAGAAACTACGGTCACCAGTGAACTTATCGTAGCAGTCAACGTATCACGAGTTCCTATGATGTATTCCTTTCGAAATGATTTGTCACTCAAAAGAGCATATCCCTGATATAAACGATTTATAAAAACAAACAACTTCATTCCCAAATTTGACGTCAAGGACGATACTCTCTGCACAAAAGCTCCTCCGTGTTAAAAACTCAAGAAGCATCTTTCGACTTTCGGTCTCGGGCTGGAAAACGAAAAGAAAAAGAAATGACCGCTTGTTCGTTATATTTCCTCCAAGGAGCGATCCTTTTGTTCTCGTCTTGCAGAGCCAAGAAGTGTATCCTCTTGGTGAATTAACGTAAATCCTTTTCTAAATAACAAACCTCTCGTTAAGTGTAATGAACCCGTGGAAAACGAGAAAAATGGCAAAGAAGCAGCAGAGGGTGCCTGTCATTGTTGAAGTTAGGACGAGAGAGAGAGAGAGAGAGAGAGAGAGGGGCTGAGAAATAGGCCAAGACTTTAGAACGATACCTCGTTGGTTGCTGCTTAGCCTCGTTATTAGCCAGGACTTGGATATTTGGATACCCTTAATCCCCTTTTCTGCGATTCTCTACCGTGGCGGTGTCTGACAGAGCGGTGACAAATAATATCAAGTTGCCCCTGGCCGCGGTGCCAACGCCTACTCCGCAGACTCTGGACTCTGGACTCATTGGACCCGGCCGGGTCCTATCTGATTTCGAAGGACGCGCCACCTTGAAGATGATCCTTCGTCGACAAAAGGCGTCGAGCCTGAACCTGGATCGCTGACTAGAGTTTTTCTACTAAAATCAGCCAGCGCCGCGCGCCGTTTCACTGGGTGAAAGCCCTCCGAGAGCCATTTATTTCTCTGCTTGCTGCCCTTGCTTTCTTCTTTGCTGGGTTCAACCTCATCGACGACACAAAGAAAGAAGATTCCAAGTATTCCACGAACGTGGATTTCCGTATTGCTGGAAAGGCTCATCTTTTCGAAAGACTTCCCCCTTGGTCTCTGTGTGAAATTTGTGTTTAAAACGACACAATGAAACGTCACGCGAGTGATCGAAAACCTTCTGCGCAAATATTACGTTACAAGTTATCGAAAACTGTGCTTTCTTGACTCTTCTAGAAGGAAAAACAAACGAGCACTCTAAAAAAAAAAAAATTAGGAAGAAGACCGATTAATATCAACCTCTTAGCTACTAAAACCTATTAATGGCGTACCATTTTTTTTTTTTAAATGTCATTGTAGTGGCTCACTTGTTTCCCAATCGAAGAGAATTATATACATTGTTACGTTGTTACGATTTCTCAAATTCTTCGTGAAACAAACTTCCATTTATTCGTTCTTTTGATTTCCGAGCTTTAATCTGTTCAAAGTTCATTCTAACGCAATTACAATTAGCGTAGAGAGCAAAGGTGGCCAAACTTTTGTATTCTACGTGTCAATTTTCTCTCAAGTGAGCTTCGACATGCTCCACTAAATTATTTCAACAACAAAAACCTGTTTGTGAATAACAAACGTATAAGAAGGACATTGGAGAAAGGCAAAATAACTTATTTTTTAATGGGATTTACGAGCCTGTTTGCTCTTGACCAAATTATTTATATTCAGGATTTACTATGTTAGAGCGAGAATCATCGAATTCTTTAAATTCTCATCGGTCATTCTCGATGCTTATTCGTAATTAATTTCACGGAGCGGAAAGCTTGTTCTATAGATATTATCACATAGATACTTTCAAACACATGTATTTTTGTGCAAATTTTCTGAGGTTTGGAAAAGCTTTCAGAAGATAGGAGTATATCAAATTTTACTTCTAAAAAAAACCAAGGAAAATTGATCGTGACAATATATCGACTAAATTCTTCTGAAAATAATTGAGCAAATTTCAATATTTATATCCTTTTTATTTTATTTATTGCTGCAAAGCTTGCTGTACGCGCAGTCAGAAATCATGCAATGCGCCACGGTTGTAAATTTCATTGTTACGCTGTTTTTGTACAGTTTGCGTTAGGCATTGCCTGAACTGAAGTATAATTTCACGAAAAATGTCGCCGTAGCTAAGAGGTCAATCATCGTGGCAACACCTGTGACACGATGCTGTAACAAGGTAAGGCGAGAGAACAAAATCGTTTAACATATTCATCATCCACATATGGGTGACTTAATCTTAATTTTTAATTTTTGAGGCAATTAGTATTTAATAGAAAAATGAGTTTTTGACAGTAAATTATTTTCAAGTTAAACTGTCAAACAACGAAGGTAATAAAAATCGTAACTATTTTATTTTTTATTTTCACAAAAATAATAATACTGTAACATTCGTTTGTGACATGTTGGAAAACATTTGACACGAAACTAACTGAGATTTAGGAGCCTCTGTTATACTCGAGAGACGCGAAAAATGCGTACAAACTGAAGAGTTCGTGTTCGTAAACTTAGCAAAAAGAATAAAAAAAACAACAGGATACCTAAGCCTGCAAAAATCGTGGCTCTGTAAGAAGCCTGTAATAGTCGATTTACGTATGCTCGACGAACAACGGTGTTAACACTAGAACTACCACACCAGTCAAAACGACTGCTTTTACAATTTTATTTTAAAATTTCTGTCTCATGTTACATTCTTTTCCCGCAATGATGTAGTGACTTTTGCAGTGATAACTAAAGAAATAATATAATGAATTTTGTTTTACTTTTATTTATTAGAAATCGAAATAATTTTGCATCATGGCTACTTGTACTCACAATAGGTCAAAATGGCTGGTACTAATCAAAGTGTAAAAGAGTCCTACAATCTATTTACCGAACCCGAATTAATCAGTTTCGTACAACTTCTCACACGTTTTTGGAACTTATACTGCTATCGTGCAACATGATGGTGATAATTATCAGGAAAATTGCGCATTTTTTTTACTAATTGACGACCATATGCTTGAATGTATAGTATCTTACCATCTTGCTCGGAATTAGAAGCTTCTTGAGTTTTGGGTAAAAAGTTTGGAATTTTGTATGCAATGAAACGAAAAATTTGGAACTTTCATATTTCATGGAACAGAAAATGGGGACCATACTTCTTTTCCAACATCATGAAATGATTTGACCGAAATATTGAGATTTATTCGCTTTTGATCAAAAAAAGTGACGAAGTCAACATTTACAAAGTGATAAATTTGCTTTGATATCGGTTGTATAGGATAAGTTTATTCGAAATAATCAGAGTTGCCGCAAACTAGGTGCAAACATTACAAATAACGAACTCTTACCATCTAAAGCCAGATGCAGGTTTATTCAATACTTGCCGAATAAACCCGACAAATTTGGTATTAACTGTTACTAGATAACATGAGATTTCTCTTGTAAGAAAGTAATAAATGAATAAATCTAAAAATATTCTATTATTACGTATTTTTTAAAGACCAATCATTTTGACTGATTCTCGTAGAAATAGTCTTCTTCGTCTTAACTGTCGGTAGTTCTAGCGCTAAGGCCAGATGCAGATATATTTGCCGAATAAGCCCGACAAATTTGACGTTAACTGTACTACCAAAACATGGGATTTCTTTTGTAAGAAAGTAATAAATCAATAAACATTAAAATATTCTATTATTACGTAGTTTTCAAAGACCAGTCATTTTGAACTTATGGTAGAAATAGCTTCGTCTTAACGGTCGGTAGTTCTAGCGTTAAAATAAGATTCGTATCGTAGGAAATTGGGAAACCTGGCGAGGAATGGCGTTGAAAATCAAGGAGGCAAAAGACGACCGTGTCATCTCCGCTTCGCTACATTACTCGCAATCGGTCGAACGTCTGACGCGCGGCTGTGCATACGAAATATACAAGTAGCACGTCCTTATCCTGGACCAGGTAGATCAACTCGAAGAAAGAAACAGCCTAACAAGACCAACACGAAGAAGAGAAACCGCCGAGAAAGAAAAGGGGAAGAGAGGAGGAAAGAAACATGTGTGCACGCACATGACAGCGACCAGAGAGGAGAAATACGTATCCATCGTCGAGTTATGTTCCTCGAGTCAGTTCGATGATGAGGAACGGGGACAGAGAAACGATACGCGATGAAGATGGACGAATCGCGCATGGAGGAATCGCGAAAAGGAAGGGAGAACGAGAAGGAGCCAGTTGAACGAGTTTCTAAGGCGGTGGCGGCTTTTAAAAGATGTCGGCCGCTTTGATGTTCGCCGCACCGTCATCTTGCGCGCTACCAACGATCTCACAGCCAAAGATCCCTGAGAGATCGCGAGCAATAGGGTAGTAGCAGCCGAGTATATACAAGCACTCCCCGCACCCCCCCACTCTCGGCTGCTTCGCTAAGTTTGCGGGAATTCGCGCAACGCGATTATTTCTCTCGATAGTTCATTTTTCTAGGAGGCATTTCTTTCTTTTTTTTTTTTTTTTTCTTGTGGAGAAAGTACAAACTTCCCTTCTTTTACGCGGCGAATTATAATACTCTTTACACGCGTTCTGAATTCATTTGCAAATCCCGACAAGTAAGGGCAAAAAAGTACTAAATTGAGGAGACACTGAGCGAAGCTCGCGTTCAACGAGATTTAAAATTCCAACGAGAATTTTTGAAGAAATTCGTCCAATATCAGCAGATTTATGAAAACTTCGCGAAAGAGCAAATCGTCCGAGAAAATTAACGTTAACAATGAAAACGGAGTCGACCCCCCGAATGTTTCAAACGACGAGCATAATGAGTTTGTGGCAATTAAAAAGAAAAGATTCGTTGTTTTGAATTACAGCACCGAATAAAATTTACTTTTGTTTCGGTGCGAAATGTCATTGTTACTAGTCTTCTTTTTTTCTTGCTAACCTATATGAAATAAATATGTGATTCTAATAAACCTAACCTGAACTTAATCTACCAGCTTTTCTTTCCAATATTTTGTTATCTCTTGTACCAGCAGATTTTGTTTACGCGATTTTCCCCATAAATAAAGTGATTCTTAAAGGGATGTTCCCCATAAATAAAGGGACAGGTGTATTTTATCACAATTTTCAAATTCTTTCGGGGTACGAACTTGATGAAACTTCGATTAACACGTTGACTTTAGGATCCCGGTCTAAGAAGCCAATTCAATTTAATCATGTTATATTATTAACAGGTGTATTTTATCACAATTTTCAAATTTTTTCGGAGTATAAGTACGAACTTGATGAAACTTCGATTAACACGTTGACTTTAGAATCCCGGTCTAAGAAGCCAATTCAATTTAATCATATTATATTATTAAAAATTCCTATTATAGCACATAGTAATCATCAAAAAGCATATAGAATGTGTTTCTTTAAAAAGAAAAACATCTTGCGAATTATCTCGTAGTTGGCTCATGTAAAGAAAGACTATTAAATACCCAAAAGGTTGCATTACATATTATAGAGATATATATATATACACAATGCGCACAAACTTTTTCATAAAGCAACTTCTTCTAAAATAAAACTTACAAAGTTTAGAGAAGCATTCGTCGACGCGTCGATTGGAGAAAAGATTCAACCAGTTTCAAAAAAAAATTAGATTGCAAGAGTTTCATTATTTACAGAGTATCCGAATCTGTCGAGAGAAGCCAGTCCTTTGCGTGGAAGATTGTTTGAAAAAAATTATCACAAGTAAAAATATTCTTTTGCTCGTTGATTTCGAATAAACTATGTATTATTATATTTTCTGCTCCTTTATTAATAAACTTCCTGTTCACGTAAGCCAATAATGATTTTTTGTTCTCTTCCCTGAGGCTATCTATTCATATTTACATTGATAGACTACGAATTTCATCGTAGCTGCAAAAATATGGCAAACAATTACGTAAACAAACTACGAGTTTTCTCGTGGTTGGCAGTCAACGTGTTAATCAAAAGTATTGATAGATACTTTCCATTGCACCTTGCGCTTTAATTTCTTTGCTAGGTATGTTATATAATATTTTAGTCGTCGGTAGTTCCGGCTCTTGTGACTTTGAAGGTTCTTTTTTTGATTTTTTTTTCTTTTTTTCAATTTTTCAACGAATTAATTTTCCTGTTGAGTTGGAGTCGCCATTATCTGTCTCGTCAGTTCTGTAATAAACACCAAACACGCGTAACTTTCAAGTCACGTATACCAATATATCGATATTTTATTAAATAATCGAACTTTTTTGCGCAAGATGTACGTCTTGTTGTAGAATTTCTCCTTATTAACAGTTATCACCTATCTATTTTGAAATGTCAATTTTATTATTCATTATGATCAAATTGTTCAAACTGCTAAATTCATTGTTAATCTGTATTTATAGGTTGATATTTACGTTACGTAAATTTTTTTAAAGTCAAGAAAAATACTCGGTCCATAGAGGATTAATTACACTGATAGATTACGAATTTCATCTGCAATTAAGCAAAAATATGCCATTCTAGGCAATAACACAAATTACGAGATATCTCGTAGTTGGCAGTCAACGTGTTAATACTCGTCTTTCACATCAAATTCACAACATTTCCACGGAAAATGTACGTTTCGTAAAAAGAAAGAAAAGGAAAAAAAGCGTAACGCGTCTTTCGACTTTTCATCGTGAAACACGTCGTGTTTCGTATCGGTGTGGTTGCACGAATGATTTCCGCGTGGCGCGAATTCCGCTAAACGGTATCGCGACGATCGATCGATCAATACTCGTTAACGATCGTTGCACCGGATCGTTCCGGACAAAGATTTCAGTGACTCGACCGGTAAGTATAACGGATGATCGCACGGTGAACGTGCAGGTCTATCGAGAATCGAGAATCGAGAATGACGACGATGCCAGGGCCATTGGCAACGCAAAATAAGATGCAGCGGAAGGAATTGGTCAGCTACAAAAGAGCGGTTGTTGAAGAATGGACAGACACGTACAATGATATTTTCGTGAATGGAATAGAACTTGGAGAGTAGAACTCGAGGTTAACCCCTTAAGCGTCTATGTCGAGTATGAAAAGATGGAATTTTTTTGTTTAACGTCGAGTAGGAAAAACAATTCGCTTTTGCTGTACATTTGTCAATTTTATCACATTTTAGAATTATTTCAAGGCGACAAAACAAACAAAGAAAATATGCACTTGAAAATAACGTGAATTATCTCTAATTTAATTGAATTGAATTTATCTCTAATTTAATTTTTCAAATTTTATTTTTTACTCCTTTTTACGAAGTAAATTCCTGATGACAATTCAAGCTCTTTTCTCCACGTTTCGAATTTTCAATGGTCTTTCCTTATGGAATAACTTTCAAAAAAATAAAATGTTAAGCTCTGTAAATGAATTAATAAAATAGAAGATTTCTCAAAGAGACACCAAAAAAAAAAAATTTATCATTTCGTTGTAATTTAACTCTATCTTAAAGCAAGTGCATTTACTGTATTTTCCGAGTATACTCGTCGTGTAGAAAAAAAAATTCGCTGTACATTTGTCAATTTTATCACATTTTAGAATTATTTCAAGGCGACAAAACAAACAAAGAAAATATGCACTTGAAAATAACGTGAATTATCTCTAATTTAATTGAATTGAATTTATCTCTAATTTAATTTTTCAAATTTTATTTTTTACTCCTTTTTACGAAGTAAATTCCTGATGACAATTCAAGCTCTTTTCTCCACGTTTCGAATTTTCAATGGTCTTTCCTTATGGAATAACTTTCAAAAAAATAAAATGTTAAGCTCTGTAAATGAATTAATAAAATAGAAGATTTCTCAAAGAGACACCAAAAAAAAAAAATTTATCATTTCGTTGTAATTTAACTCTATCTTAAAGCAAGTGCATTTACTGTATTTTCGTCGAGTATACTCGTCGTCGCCTAGAAATAATTAAGCACACGAGTGCGCGGTCTTAAAATAAAACAGAACGCTCAAGTGGTTAACGTGAAACATTCGAGCGAACTGAAATCGATATAGTCGGTGTCAATGAAACGAGCAACTCATAATTCTTCCGTGTATAGGCTGTTCGTTTGTCGCGAGATCGAACCAAATTTTCGATTAAGAAAAACAAACAGAAAAAAAAGAAAAAAAGGAAAATTCCAGAAATACGCGACATATTGGAACGAGAACGGAAATGTACAAAACTGAAATAAATCAAAAGCGTTGGATCTGCCTTAGTTCTCACAGGTGGGATGATAACCTGGGGCGTGTGCTCACGAGGACTCGTCACGATTTCGTAAAATGAAGTGTGCTCATCGATACTCACTTCTCCCGACAAATGTGCGCATTGTGGGCGAACAGCGTGCATCCAGCATTCGCACAATTACGCTGTTGCACGATGGTGAAAAGACGAGAAATGCCGGACGAGGCACTTTTCGCCGTTTTCAGAAACGGATGGAAGAAGATCGCTGAATATCGGCAGAAATCCCTTTTACGTCTCTGCTCTTCCCAGAGGAGATCGCACGGTGTGGCTTCCTACGATTCGTCATCGGCGAAAACTATTTCTCTCAATGACCGAACGTCGCTGAATGTATCCCCATGAACGGGTACACACACCTGTGTACTACCTTATGCCCGAAATAATTCTGACCATAATAATAAGCCCGAAGAAACCGGGACGAACACAAGGAGGACGGCCCATTGACTCCGTTTTTCGAACGAGTGAATAGGAACGAGACGAATTGTGCAGCTCAACGATGAATCGAGCTTCGTAACTCCTCTTTCTCTCTCTCTCTCTTTCTCTCTCTGTCTCTCTTGAGGCTGGTGTATCCATGAATGAAGATAATATCGTTGCTATTCACGCAGAGAAATAACGTCGTACGATTGTCCATAAATTACATCCTCCACTTCACCTTCGATATCTTACTTTTTTCCGGCTATCCTTCTCTCTATCCCTATTTCTCCGACTTTTCTTGTTTACTTGTTTGCGCAGCTGATTGGCGAATAGTATTTTTTGCGCAAATCGGCATCTTCGAAACACGGAAGAGGAGTTTTGCAGGTAACGTTGCTTCGTCACGAGGTGTTTCACGTTTGAAATTAACACGTCAAGTTCGAAGTACATACTTTGTTTACGGGCCGTTCGATGTTATTATAGTTTCGCGGTAAGCAAAATGCCAGATCCACAGTGCGATTACGTCCCAGCATCCCAAGTTTTGGGAAAATCTTGTAAAAATTGTCACGAAGAAAATACAACACCGCCATTAATAGAAGAAACTAAGAAAGTCGCAATTCTGTGATGAATTAGGCAAAGGAAAACCACATCTTTGCCTATACTCTTTGTATAATAAATATTCAAAGCAATATTCAGCTACTATTCTTTTCTGTAATAGAGGAAAGAAAGTAACAAGCACCGAACAATAAAATCAAGCTTTTTTTCAGAACTAAAATATATTAACGTTTAACGTTTTAATACACTATTCCGCACGTTCAGCGAGAAAGATTTTTTTTATAATGCAAAAACAGATTCCATTTTAGTCCGTAGTCTTTGAACATAGTAATATTCACAAATGTTCAGGAAAATTTGTTAACGTTTACTTGGAAAAACTTACAAAAAAACAGTTTTTTAAAAATATATTGTTTAAACAAAAGGTTTTTTTGCAAAACACCATTAAATTCGTCGTTTAAAAAAACAACACTAATTTCATCAATTTACAGAAAAATCGGTATGTTCAATAATTTCTGAGATATTTGACAAAATATGTTTCGCACCCTCAAACTTGAAGACAGTTTTCACCCCTTCGACATCGATCGTTGCCGATAAAAAAAAAAAAAAAAATACGGGTCGAATGTTTTTTTTCGAAAACTACATTCGTGCCAAATTTCATCAAAATCCCTTCACCAGTGACCGACGCGGCACTTAACGTGTTAACACTTTGCTGCCGGGACAATATTTCGCGCGTCTTAAATCTGCAAACTTACTTTGCTGTCGGGTTTGGATAAATTTATAAAAACTTTGTCTTTCTATATCATCGAACAACGATTGCAGCGATAAAGCAACTTCAACAGTAAGCTAATTGCGCGATGCACACAGTGAAGTGCCTTGAAGCATTTCTCTTTTTTTTTTTTCTGTTTGAACTGGACTTCGAAAAACAGAAACACGTTGTTTCATCTCTGCGCAGTAAAAAATAACCAAAAAAAAAAAAGAAAAAGTAATGGGAAAAATGGGTTAAAGAGGTATTCATTATCATGAGATGCGTGCGTATAATCTCAGTCTCCCGGCAGCAAACTCAGTTAATGTTTTCGCAACAAAAAAAAAAAAAAAAAAAAAAGGAAAGAAAAGAAAAGAAAAAAAAGAACATTCTCGACATTTGATTACGGCTTCGCCGGAAAATTCGCCGAAAATATCGCGGGAAAAGTCACAACGTTTAACTCTCCCCGCGAACAAAACATCCTGCCGTACCCTAATAATATCGATAACTATCCAATTGTGCAGCCTCCGGAGAATTCGTTTCTGATGTAATCAGGGAATACGCAAGGGGGCTGCTGCTAATTGTAATCGTGTAACACAGGCCTCGGCGCCGAGGGGTGACGAGCATCGCAAAGAATTGATTCTGGTTACGTTAATATAATCAGAAATTCAGGACGACTCAGGCTCCGTCCCTGCTGCCCTTATGAAATATGTATCACGCATGCCGAAAAGCCATACTGAAAAATTGGCGAAAAGATACAACTACCTACAATTGTAACTGTAACTGTCAAGGAAGAATTAAATTATTGCACAAGAGGAGCTTGACTTTTTTTAACACGTTGACTGCTACGGTACTTTTCAGGATTAAAAACTCCTATTATAGTACATAGTAATCAGCATATAAAAAGCATATAAAATGTTTTTTCTTTTTTTTTTAAAAAAAAAACATCTTGCGAATTATCTCGTAGTTGGCTTATGTAAAGAAAGACTATTGGATGGCCCGAAAAGGTTGCGTTACATATTATAGATATATACACAATGCGCACAAACTTTTTCACAAAGCAACGTCTTCTAAAATAAAACTTACAAAGTTTAGAGAAGCATTCGTCGACGCGTTGATCGGAGAAAAGATTCAACCAGTTTCAAAAAAAAAATTAGATTGCAAGAGTTTCATTATTTACAGAGTATGCGAATCTGTCGAGAGAAACCAGCCCTTTGCGTGGAAGATTGTTTGAAAAATTATCACAAATAAAAATATTCTTTTGCTCGTTGATTTCGAATAAACTTTGTATTATTATATCTTCTGTTCATTTATTAATAAATTTTCTGTTCACGTAAGCCAATAATGATTTTTCTCTTCCCTGAGGCTATCTATTCATAGTTACACTCATAGGCTACGAATTTCATTGTAGCAAAAATGTGGCAAGTAAATAAACTACGAGATGGTAGTTGGCGTCCTAGGCAATAACACAAACTATGATCTCGTAGTCAACGTGATTAACACTAGAACTACCACACCAGTCAAAACGACTGGTTTTACAATTTTATTTTAAAATTTCTATTTCATGTTACAATTTTTCTCCCCGCAATGATGCAATGACTTTTACAGTGATAATCAAAGAAATAATATAATGGATTTTATTTTATTTTTATTCATTAGAAATCAAAATAATGTTGGTAGAAATAACTTCGTCTCAACTGTCGGTAGTTGTAGTGTTAAAAATCATATACATAGCTGTCCTTCCAAGAAGCACGACGATAGATCGATTTCGACAAGATTTGTTCGTACAAAATTACAGTAGTCTCCACTTGACACACGTTCCGTATCATTCTGTGTACCATTCTAATCTTTAGTCGAAACATCAAATGGCCTGAATGAAAAGTCGCGCGGAAATGGCTCATCACGGAACGTGTTAATCGTTCGTACTTTTCATGGCGACAGTTGGACCGTTTATTTTGAAAGTGGTGTAAGTCTATTTTGATAAAAAAAAAAATGAGATATCACATAATTTGTGATTAATTTAGTGTAAATTTTTTCTTTATAACTAGTTAATATTGAATATCTTAAAAAATGCCAATGATCCAATTTAAAATTGGTCTGTCCAATTTAAAATTGCCCGATAAAAGAAATCGCGTAGCGATTGATTATAAAAGTGGTGTAAGTTCAATTTCCATAGACAGGTAATAGTATAAAACGATGTAGACAAAATAAAAAATTTATTTCACACGAAATGAAACATGAAGAGAATTTCGTTTCAACAAATCTACAAAACGCAATAAAAAAACGGGTAAGAAAAAATACTAACGGAGAAAAGGTAAACTGGCTGAAAATATGTTGGATGAGGAATTTGGCAAAAGTGCACCGTATATTATTTTGTATAAAACATCGATGGAGGACACAGAATTGAAGACGTTAGATTTATCACCTACATGTCGGGGAAGACCGCAAAAATTTGAAACAATCGCCCTGACATCTTTGTATAACGATGCCAGATCTATTACATACGAAAAATATAATAAGGATGTGGAGCAGTTATTACCTTATATGAATATTTTAAAACACTGCCACATAAAGAGCATAAATAAATAATATCAATACTTTGCGTTAAGTTTACCAATATATAAATATAATTAACGTTCAAAATAAAAAATACTACTCCTATTTTATTTCTTGTTATTATTTATAAACAAAATTCGATCAATACGAAATATATATTTCAAGTGATATAGTTAATTTTTCATGATTGAAATTAAATGATTTTTACAATTGACCAATTATGAAAAATGGTGCAAGTCCATTTATTTTTTATTAGTTAAATTCGCCTGAAAGAAATTTATACAATCAAATCAAATTACATATTGATAAATTAATAGATAACGTTGCCAGACTTGACATAATTAATTTAAATTTTTGAATTGGCCAATATGCTAATACCTTTAATTTTTCCATTATTTGCACCACTTTGAAAATAAACGGTCCAGTTATTAGTTACGCGAAGTTGGGACTACAGCAATCTGTGCTACTCTTATCGTGCAACCGCGTGAAACGTGATATTTGCGCGCATAAAACAAGCGATATATACTATATACCGATACATTAGCGGCCAGCATCAGATGAAACTGAATTGAATTGAACGCTCATCCCCTCTCTTACCTTCGGTACCAATTCACAGGATATATAACTCCCTTAATAAAGCTTAAGCTTCCGTTCCCGAGCTGCGGACGCTTAACACTTTAACGACCGGTAGCCTATTAATCGTCTATTACTTACCGCTATCGGTCGGTAAAGTGTGGATATATCGTATAATAATATATTTATATATTTTAACACTTTACCGACCGGTAATATCGTATATATTAATATATACAAATATATTATTATACGATATTAACACTTTACCGACCGGTAGCCTATTAATCGTCTATTGCTTGCCGCTATCGGTCGGTAAAGTGTTAACTAGGGACTAGCTGTAGCTGTCCATCGCAAGAAACAAAGACAAGAAACGACAGTCAGGTCATTTCTGCAAGATTTCGCAGAAATTAATTCTGCCGATATATTCAAACCAATGTTAACAATGTTTCCAATCGAACAAACAACGCGAGACGAGCGTAACAAAGTAGAAAGAGGGGCAACAACTTGGCGGCGGTGTGTCGAACATCAAAGAGAGACAAGATTGGAAAAGAGAAAGGGAATCGCGCGAGCAACGCCGATGAACGGCGAAGAGAGGAGGATTTGGTTGGTAAAAATTGGCAAAGATCGCTCGCTCGCTTGAAAAGGCATCCCACATCGGCTTCCCTTTCAGCGGCGTGCACAAAACGAACGTATCGGCGCGGCGGATGGAGCGGAGAGCGCGCGTAATCAATCAGTTTCATGGGAGCACGGAGGCCCGGCGTGTTAATGCCTCTCGTAAGAAACTATGAATACATGCATGCACGCCGCGAACGGGAGGAATTCGGCCGAGTGCAACACGCAAGATGATTATAAAGAACGGCTACGAATGTGTGTGTCTGCGTGTGGGTGTGAGTAGCTTGCACCAGTTACCGTTTTCTCCTTGGATAGTTGTTTCCATTCTGTTCGGGCCATTTTCTGTGATTCTTCTGAATCGTTGTTAGAATTATTCCATCTTGAAGACGTTAGACTTTTTTAGGTCCACAAAAGGAACAATTTATTATTCTATTTAGATGTTTGAACGAGGATAGTAGTTAATTATTTTATTTAGATAAACGTTGTAACGTCTGTGACGTTTTGTTTATCGTCTTCATTCCCGGCAGCTGATCCGTGTCATTTAGATCATTCTCTATCGATGTTTCATTCCACCGTTTCTGGAAGAATTACGCTAGGTCAATCGAGCTTCAAAGTGATTGGCCATCACATTTCGTACAAAGCAGGCTCGCAATCAGCGGAAAATGCATCATCAATGCAAGAGAGTGCAATAAAACTCAGGGCGATGTTCTCGATCCATGCGATAATCAGTCAATTACTATGCAACATTAATGATACTAATTATAATTCAAGTAAGTGCGACAATCCATTACGAATCGGCAGTGCGATAAATTCAGAGCAAATCAATTAGAGAAATATGCAGTCCGATCTTCTGTCGGAATCGTGCCATTTCGTATCGTTTCATTATACTTCACTAAAGCCATGCGATCGTCATCCGCCTCAAACTCGAGCGTCTCGAATCGGATCCATATTGCTTGGTCCATCCACACACTGAGGTCAATTCATCATAAGTCAATTAGACAGTAAGCAGACAGTAAGAATTTCGATAGTATGTAATATCACATGTCGAGCACAAGTGTAAAAAAAGAGCGGCTTTAAAGCCCTTAAAGCCTGTCACATAGAATATGTTTGACTTCATTTCTGTAAGGAAATAAAACTTGACACCCTTTCGTATATGTTTGCTTTATTTTTATTCCTGTTAATTTCTTACGGACAGAATTGGTTGGTGATAACTATCATTTTATTAACTAATAATTTTATTTTTCTCACAATTCCGCTTGCCCACCATCTGTGTCTCGACAACCTTAACACCTCACTCCTTTACAGCATCTACAACCGATGACACACATCGCTCGTAAACTTATCTCTGTCCTTAATCACGTGACATCCTCCTCCTCCTCCAAGTTCCTGATCGAGAGCGTGACGCGTTTTCGTTGCACATTTCGTTACACTTTTTTAACACTTTACCGACCGGTAGCCTATTAATCGGCTAACATATTTTAACACTTTACCGACAAGTAACCTATTAATCGGCTAACATATTTTAACACTTTACCGGTAGCCTATTAATCGGCTACTATTCACCGCTAATACACGGTCGGTAAAGTGTTAACATAGAATATGTCTTACCGGAGATGTTCGGGCGAAAAATGTAAATGTGCAACGAAAACGTGTCACACTCGATCAGAAACTTGGAGGAGGGGGGTGTCACGTGATTAAGGAAAGAGATAAGTTTACGAGCGAGATGTGTCATCGGTTGTAGATGCTGTAAAGGAGTGAGGTGTTAAGGTTGTCGAGATGGTGGGCAGGCGGGATTGCGAGGAAAATAAAAGTAGTTGATAAAATTATAGTTATCAGCAACCAATTCTGTCCATAAAAAATTAACCGGAATAAAAATAAAGCAAACGTATGACTTGACACATGAAATGGTGTCAAGTTTTATTTCTTTACAGAAATGAAGTCAGACATATTCTAGGTGACAGGCTTTAAGAGCGTTAAAGCCGCTCATATATACATATATATATATATACATATATATATATATATATATATATTTTGCCCGAACACCCCCGGTAAAACATATTCTACGTTAAAACGCGGCTGCGAGATTTTCAACAGTGATACGTGTTGACGACGAAAATTTCGAAATTTCGAGATTTCACAATCGTGTAACAAAAGAATAAATACCCGCAGTGTCATATTGTAATGCAACAACTTTTTATTTCAAATCATACGGAAACGTTAAGGAAATGGTCCGTGACATTCACGGAGTGGATTGCTGATTGGCAAGTGGCGAAATAATTGGAAAAACATGGTTGAAAAACGTCGAAGAGCGCGATAGCACTTGTCTTAATCGAGTGCGAAGAAACCCAAGCGACGTGATAGCGCTTTTATGTCGACAAATGCCAATGTATTATACAAATCCTGTATTCACTAATTTCAAAAAAAAAAAGTAGAAAATCAAAATGTGACGATAACAAAAAATCGACAACGGCAGAGAATTACATTCGACAAAACCCGCCATTATTCAATCTCACAATGCCTTCATGGGTGGTGTCGATGAATCGGATAAAATACTGTATACTTATCTCGATGAACGAAGAACAGTTAAATATTGGAAAAAGCTAGCCTTTAACATAATCAGCCGCATGGTTTTAAATGCATATATAATCTACAAGGAAAGAGTTGACAGTAAAGCAATGAATCGGTTAGATTTTATTATCGAATATTATTTTTGAAACTGAGTGTGAGTGGACGAAGGAAAAGAAAGCACGTGTTGATGTAAGAGAAAAAAAACATGTGGTTTAGTAAAGTTGCCACAACGTAACTTGCGACGATGCGTAGTCCGTAGCACCGAAAATGACGTAAAAAGATCTCATTTAATTTGCGTGCAATGTAAAAAAGGAGTTCGTCCAATATGTTTTGATAAACACCGATGTTACAAATTACAAGTGTTACTCTTCGTTTAAATTGTTTGTTCGTAAGACTAGAAATATTTTTAATTTGCAATTCGTTACTTTATGAAATACATCTATATCATCATACATGCGTGCTGTAAGTTTATAAATATCTCAAGTTTTGTTCAATGAAAATTATTGAGAAGATAACAATGAAACACGAAATGTTTAACTGTATTATTTACATTAAAAAAAGAAAAGGAGCTATGTGATGTCTACGTGCGTGAGTAAAGTTGAGCGCGCTACTTCGACAGTCAGTGACTGCACCGTCAGTTGTCCATATAGCGCTGGAAATATACCGGGATTTTTCGACACAAAATCTGAAGAGCGCGATCGCGCTGCTTGGCACTCGAACGGTTATAACCTATAGCTATGCTGTACGCGTGTTTATCAGATGGAAAGTCATCATTCGACATAAATTCCTCTCTGTCATCCCTTAACCTAATGGACGTGTAATTCTGAAACATTCTGTATATATACGTACATAGACGGTGTGTTACGCCACTGACGAACGCATTGTGCCGGCGTAGCGAGTAAACGAGTCACGCTGCGTCACGTTCTGGCCCACCACCGCAGCAGCAACAGCAGCAGCAGCCCTTCTCCTTTTGTACGAACACCCCGCCGCTTTTCAGCCCGGCCTGAATTACGTTACGCCGCTTTACTATCGGCCAGTTTATATTCGAGGTTTATGCGGACCTCGGCTAGATACACGTGAATAGCGTTTTAATCGAATCGTGCCGCGGCCGCGTAATGATATTTACTCCCTTCCTTTACCGTGCACTCCGTGTGCCATGGAATGGAGGAAGCCACCCTCCCTCCCTCTCTCTCTCTCTCTCTCTTTTTTTCTTTTTTGCTTTTTTCCCGACATGTCTTTGTTTTTTGGCTTTCCTTCTTTGTTCTCTCTGTTCCCGATCGTTTATTTGCAGATTGATATCCTTTTTCAAAGGCAAATTCCTTTCGGCGCTGAATTTCCCGATAGAAGGCGGAGAAAATGTTGAGCTTTGACGAAAAAAGAAAAAAAAGAAAAAAACTGGATTGAATAATCTCTCTTTCATCGCGGATATTTTCTAATTTTTCGGTCAGGTCGGAAACTTGCCATTTCTCGATATTACGCACTTCTTTCGTTCAATCCAAACATCGCAGTTTGTTCGCTCAACATGGAAGACGAATAGCCTCGAAAACATTTATAACGAATGCATCGAGTCACAAGAATATGATCAAGATGTCAGAAATAGCATGACGACACTCTGTTTCTTTTTTAACACATATCCGTCCGCATGACGAAAATTCGTCATTTCACAGACAATCACCAGCAGCCAAATGACGAAAGTTCGTCATTTGTATATTGCAGTAGATAATTGATTGTTGTTTCATTAAATCCGAATAAATTAAAACGTCATTTTTACCAAACAGAGATAATTCTACGAAAAAACTGATTTCAGCTTCAGTTGCGTTGTATAAGGATGCAAACGCAAAAAGAATTAATTTAAAAACGTAGGTTAGTCGGTACTGCGTATAGATGAAGTTTATTCAAAATTTAAGCACTTGGGTGTTCGGATATTTAAGAAATTTTCAGGGATATTACTGTTAATTTTCTTCACCTATTTTTATCAAAATCACATAACAAAGTGAATCTAAAATGGAGAACGAAAAAGAAATACGTGCAGACAATTTATCTGATTGTGAGTCTAGTGATAACATTGAAGATCTTTTAAAATCTAATTTTGATAGTGATGATAGTGACGATAGTGATATTGTTGTGACAAGAAAACGTCCACGTCTAAATCCTTTACAATATAGTGACTCTGAAAATGATAGTGATTCTGAAGATGACTCGTGGTCTGACACTGACATAGAACCCGTTTTGGAACACCTTTTGAAGGAGTGACTGTTGTAAAAATTATGCCAAATTCACCCGAAGAAGTGAAGAACTATTAATTATTGATAAAATTAAAGTTTCGAAAATAATTTACTTTGTCTAATAAAATAACGAGTATGTTTTCAGTAATTCGTTTCAACTTTTCTGTGGATTTAATTTTTATTCTTAACTTCAGAAAGAAAAAAAATCAAAAATAAAGGTATACATATATAAATACAAATTCATTTTATTTCATTTCCCAACATTTCACTAAAAAATATATGACTTTTTAAAAGTTAGGTTTCTACAAATTAGTGTCAAAAAATGCCGGCATTTGGTCAATGGCGGTGCAAATAATGCCGGACGGATATGTGTTAAAGTAGAAGCAGAAAATTCCATTATACATATTAAAACAAATAAAAAGAACGGTCGTTACAATATACTAGAGATACTAGAATTTGACAACTTTTATATCTCGAGCCATCTCACTCGGAATCACCCTATATGTACGTTTATTATTAGCGATTGTTATTTAACACTGGATTTCGTGCACGCGTGTTCAAGATTTTTGTCGCACGGCAACTAGGTCTATCAACGTATCAGATGATTTTCACGTTTTGATGGAGTTGTTGACCCTTGTAAAGGAACCTGCGTGCCGCCACGATTACACACTTTCAGCGCGTTAGTGTGAATGTATGTCTACCTGTCCGGTCAAGGTGGACGATCCATCATCGTGTCAACGGAGCGTTATACTGTACGACCAGGAATTTCTAACATTCCTGGAAATGATGCCGGACGGATATGTGTTAACCTTAGCGTATTAGATGTCGATACGCTAGCGCGCGAAAAGCGAAATCTCGAGGACCGAGGAGATGAAAACTCTCGAAATATTCGCACATGCCTGCTCATAACTTAATGGAGTTGACAAGTCGTCGACGAGGATGATGGACTGCGTTTGATCGAGGGGGGGTTCCTGCAACCCTAACGCGAGGCTAAAAACGGATTCGCCACGGGCAGCTGCGACGACGCGACTCTTCTCGCCTTCCATCTCATTTTTCTCCTCCTTATTTTTCGGGGGAAATCAACTCTCTCTTCCTCTCTTCCACTCTCGCCCGGGTGTAATCGGTTTTTCTGTTGTGTCACTTGAACACGACAGCCTTTGTGCACACGCGTGTTTTACACGAGATCCGTATCCGAAATTATGCACGGGACGACCCCTCGTCGGAGGTTCGAGAAGCGAAAACCACTTTATTATACGGCCGTCGAAATTTTCATTCATATTCGTTTCGCTTCGTCACGGTTCCTCAATGCCGGTTTCATGTTGAAATATAAACGCAAGCGCGCGCAATTTACGCGCGTAAGGGATTCATTATTTAATCTACGGATCTCTTCCTTGCTTGAAAAGTTGTATGGTGAGGAGTTGTCAATATCATGACGTACAGATTTATATGTACTTGCCGAGAATTATACACATGCCTCTAATCTTATTTATAGTCCTATAGTACTGACAGAGATAGGAATGAATTATAATAAATTTGCAAATGTAAATTAATTGAATGCGAAAAAAGATGGTTCTTATATGTTCAATTACTGTTTGATTCGGTAATTAATGTTACAATGTATAATAATAATATTGAAAATAAAGATAACTTTCAGATATCAAAAAAAAAGAAGAAAAAATGAAATATTTATGTAATGTTGGATAAAAGAAATTGAATGTACCGATATGCAAATGAGGTTACATCTGATGGTAATATATCAAAATTGTAATCTTAGTCACAGTTGATAATGTAGAAACTACAAGAGGAGTACGCTCGCTTGATACTAAAATAATTCGCAGAGGGCGTAAAAAACTCCGATTTTTGACGTCGGTATTGCAGAACACGAGATCTATATTTCACAATTTTAAATTTGATATAATTTTTAAAAAACGGAGAAATATTAGTAAATATCTACATTCTATCTATGAGAAAATCTCTTATCTCATAGGTATATTAACAGAGAATCTATCTAATAAAAAATCTAAATAGAATAAGATATCTTCTTAAACATAAAGAAATAGGAAAGAATGGGATGTTATATGAGATATAATGTAGGATATGAATCATCTTCTAGCGATGCCACAGTGTAAATTAAAAAATACTTCCTGAAACAAAAAATATAAAAATTTAATAAAATTGTACAAAATAAAAATAGTTAGCAATAGGGGAGGCTCAAATTTCCTCAGGTTTGTTTTTTCTTTCATCAAAGCACATCTTTGAAAGTAAGTGAAGGTAATGTTTAAAACTGTGACTTATTCTGAAACCACCTGTCGCAAAGTGTCTTCTTGCACGTGAAATTTGATACAAGTAAAATTGATCTTCAATATTTTCAGATAGTTTTAGACAAGTAAAATTGAACTTCAATATTTTCATATTTCAAATTCCACTAAAACTATCCTGTTTTATACTTATATTATTACACCTTAAATTATATTAAAATTTATACTGTATATGGTAATTGCATATTATCACAAAATGCCAGATAAAATTAAATATTATGTCTCATTGGAACAATTATATTATAACATCTATATCTCACTATTAGCATTGTAATAATTTCAATAATTGTAACGTTAATAAGAATGAAGTCGAAGGACATCCGACTTCTCCATTAGAAAATATTCAAATAAAATCACTGTAGATGATCACTGTAGATAATCACCGTAGATAATCATATTATCACATTGAGCATACTTTTACTTAACAATTATTGTAAATATAATACTTTCTATATATTTTCAATTACAAATTCATATATTAATTATTAACATTATATTATTTATGTCAGTTTTTTATATTGTAATATTATGATCCGTTATGTTATTAAGTTATTATTAACATATGAAAACACGATGTGCAAGAAGACCTAACTTGAACTAATAAACAAAACACAGACAAGAAAATGTTATTAGTCACAGGTATAACAAATACCCGCGGTCACTATGCTTAGCAAAAATTCTACGTATATAACCACTCGTATTGATTCGGACCTTTTATCCTATAACATGCTTGAGTGACCAGAGAAACAAAAATGCATGCGACTCACGTAAACGACGTTACCATCTCTGAAATTGCAGCCTCAGGGAAGTAAGTCCGATACAAATCAAGGAATTTCATCAAAGAATTAAAGATTGAAAAGTATCTATAACAAAGAATAGAATATTACAATTTGTGCTTAAAGACAATCTTGGTGACGTCATTGATCAGTGTTGATTGAATATTGAATAAATACTATCAATTATTTAATAAAAAGAGGAAACGAACATATAAATACTTTTGCTTTTACCTGAAAAATATTGTCCTTGTCCACAAAAAGTTGAATGAATTTACTTCCAATCAAGATGAAGTCTTTTTTTGAATTTCGTCGCGTCCCTCCAACACTTCGAACTTTTCTTCGAAATCGATAACTTGAACGAAAAGAAATAAAACATTCAAGTAAACGCGTAAACGAAATTTATATAAGGAGAAAATAATAATTAAGATTATGAAATGACTATATAATTCGAGCTGCGAGCGCACGTAACAACCGAAAAGGCAATCAAAGGAAAAGACAATTTAATTATAAATTATTATTATTATTAAATTATAAATTATAAGAATATTTGATAAATTATGAAATAGAAATGACGTACGCTTATTAAACAAGGTTAACAGTAACGTGAAACATAATGAAAAGACAATGATGAAAGTGTTACGTAGTTAATTGTCATGCGACGTGTAACACACCTTAACACCTTGATCATGAACAATGGACTGACCCCCCTAGCGCAAACAGTTCGCGCCGTGAACTAATTTGATGGTTGGGCTCGAGCGGGGGGAGAGGGGTGGCTCGAACTTGCACGAATAGAATTCGCTTAATTCAGAGGAAAAATAATGTCTTATTAAAATATTCCTATAGTAGATAAGTTCGGAAGATTTCCAATAATGAATAAGTTCTTAAACATTTATGCGTAAAGAGATTAACGTGTTTGCGCGTTAATGTAATTGAATTAAATGAAATTAAATCAATTGATCAATACAGAACATAAATAAAGACGATATTCTTTTAGTACGGAATACAATTGTACTTTTATAATACCAATACCAAGTTTGCAAAAATTTTCGTATTTCGTTTCATATGCCGATACATACGTAAACGTATTTGATGAAAATGATACGTGTAATGTTTTCTTACAAGAATATATTTATACGAAAACATTTTTGTACGAGAGTCGACTATCATGATAACAACCAACTTAAAAATAAGAGCTAAAAAATATTTGGTGCTAATACATAGTTCAAATTTAGCTTATATAATCACAATGATCGTACTTTATTATCATTTCATATACGGTACACATATAATGTTCACAGAAAAATTTGTACAATCAGTATTTTCACGAATTGTTGCACACGAGAACGTATATTCCAACTAATAGACGAATAAGACTAAATATATATAACTTTTTCAAATAACTTTTTTAAATAAAAATAAAGCTCGCTATTTTTAATCATAGACGTACTCGGCAATGCATACACAGATCTAAAAACTATTAATCTTTACCTGACACATCCTGGATAACATTTCTTACAGTGTCTAAAACTGACATTTATAGAAATTAATTAAATCCCAGATCTATCATGAAAAATTATATCAATTTTGATTGAATATCCTAATATATAATCGGGCGATATATAATCTATACTTAACCAAAGATCTATTTCGCTTCATGCACGTCCACTTCATTTCATACATCACTTTGACCCAATTTGTAAATGAAATAAGCACTTCTTAATTTTAAGTTTCAATTTTTGACTTAAAATTAATTTAATGAATTTGACTTAATTAATTTGAATTAAATTAATGAATTTGACTTAATTAATTTATTCAATTTAGTGTAAATAGTTTAATCGTTTCCGATAATTGAGTTGAATATAATTTCTACGTTTATTTTACTAATTGCAAATCACAGAAGGCGCAAAAAACGCTCTGATTCTTTTTTCAAGGTCAACTTTTATACGATGCCTTGTCTATTTTATTTTTAGTCAATGCTAATGGTTATTTTAACGTAATTTTAACAATTGTTGGAATTAAAATTTGTCTCCAAACAGTGTGAAGCCAATACTCACAATGTGAAACCGATTAAAAGGAGACATTAAATGGGTTACCTCGTGCAACGAGTGCCTAATCGATCGTAGATTTTCAATTTATTACGAAAGTCTCGCTAAAGACTATCGTCTGCATACTTGCGCGTCATTGAACGTTGTAGCCTAAGAGGCACATTCAAGCGATGATATCAAAAGACTGCATTTGTGATGATGTTCGATTTCAAGGTCGTGCAACCGGTTCCTTTGGATTATATCGATAGTCTGGTAAAAGCTGCGTTGCTTTTGCGTCATTAGTACAACTAGGAAATGTTTGTCGTATTGTTTTAAGTTACAAGAACGTCTTGCTAATTTATGTTATTCGATCGAAGGTTATTTGCGTAAATTATTTCAGGGAATTATGTATATAACATAGTTTGCAAAAGTTTAATCACGCAATAGTAGAACAGTGAACGAACTTGTACATTCACAATCTTAAGCATTGATAAACCAGTATATATATATATATATATATATCAATTTTAACTAAATCTGGATTTTCTTGAACATTCTCTGCCAAATCTCTAATGCATTTCGCGTAATATATATTAATATTAAATTAGCGTTATTTCACACCAGTTGCAAAAGGACCATTAATTTACTTTCGCAAAGCGGCATGAAATAAAGTGGAAGACTTTTTTCAAAACGAAATCTTGTCACACGCGAGGAATCGTTCCCCTCGAAACCGCCTTTGTTCAAAAGTTCTGAAACATACGTTCATGATTAGCCTGCCTGATGGGGTATCGTGCTGAGACGCGGTTGCTCATGACTAATGTGACCTTCACCCTTGCCTCGTTTCACCGACTGGTCATTTCTCTTCCAGTGGTCGGTTAACTTCTTCAACTAGCACCATAGCCTGTCTGGTTGCCAGTGTTTAGATGACGGGACCACAGAAGAAGAGGAACGCCTTAAAATATTTGTTTGTTAAATTGCCAGTAAAGTAAAAATAGCGATAGAATTGTAGACAAAAATTTCTTTTATGACGTAAAATCAATGTATCTTACATATTAAAAATACATTGCATTAAAAAATTTAAAAGGATGAAGAAGACAAGAATGTTTCGTTTCAATATGAGATACTACTTACTGAATTTCTAATAACGTGAAGATTTTAGCGCTAAACAGTGTAAAGTTCTTGCAACTGCTGTTAGGTATGCTGTTAATCTGGTAATACAAGTTTCTAAATCCCGGTGTGGTGATTGCTGATCACGAAGAAGAAGGATAAAGTAAGTATTTGATCTTCATGGCAGATGCTAATTTTAGCATGTTTCATCTCTCTTCTTTGTTCGATAATTTTTCTTTAACAATATTACAGGTTTTCGCATCGTTAATTAACATGTGATGAAATCGCGGAACAAAAGCAAGATGAAATGTTTTATACATTCGACACGTTCTTATGTAGATATCCTTAACTCGATTGTATAATAACTTACAAAAATTTGAACGAATCGTAAAATATTCTGAAATTCTAAAATTCACGAAGAAAGAAGTAAGTATTTAATTGTTAACTTATTTCATAGAACAAACATTCAATGATGAGAGGGAAAAAAATATTGATTGAAATAAAGATTGAAAAACATAAGACACGCGTATCAGCAATTGTTATTACAAACACACGTGAAAAATAAATGAAGTTCAAAAAAATTCTATAAAATTAGAAGAAATACACGAAAGCTTCAAAAATACAGCGAAGAGAGAAAAGAGAAGTAGAATCTGAAAATTGCGCAACGTCGTTATTCAATCTCGATTGAACGTGTTTTTTTTTTGAACCCAGCCACCGAATCGATTCGCATGATATCCATAGTCATTTCTTTTCCGGCCGGTCGCAGTATCAGAAACTTTCACGCTCGAAATGTTCGCTGGCCATTGCGAAATCAGATTATATTCGCAGGAACGTATCGATTTTTCGTTCGTTTGCTTTACAAACGTCAATTATCGTAGAAACCTGTTGAACTGTGTTCAACAATGTTGAAGTCAACCACTCCGGAAGAGTTCCACAGTCGGACTACGTGTCAGATTGGTCGTTAATATTCTTCAAGGTCGTGATCGTTGAACGCTCGGAATATATATACATACAACGTGTCTAGAGTAGAAAAGAAAGCAAAATATGCCACGAGCGAGGGCGTATCTCGCTGCTACGCGCATCTTAATTACATATGTGCGCGTATCGGGTATTGTGTAAGGAAGCGAGTGTGGCCAGCTATTTTTTGCCAATTGAAATTGAATTTGCCTAGCATCACGATGTCGGATACAAATGAAAATTCGTTCCAGTTTTGGAGAAGGAGCGGAGGAATTTTACAAAGTTTCAAGAAAGGTTAAATATATCATCACGTACGGTGATTCAGTAAAGTATCGAAGCAATTATTTCAATATTTAACAACAATATAATGATTATATATAAATTATTTCAAAATTTTTTAACAACAATATAAATAGTTCAAAATTTAACAACAATATAATTAAGGCAGTTGTGCCCTGTTGCAACGTTAATGTGATATTTTGTTAGTGAAAAATGTTAAAGTCATAAAAATTACAACTTTCATCTTCATGCTGAAACTTTGAATTTCTCGTGTATTTGTCAAAATTTTTTTGATTACACACTCAAAGAAATTGATATAATTAATCGTCTTTGGATAATTCTGTTATATTTCTGTGAATATAAACATCGCTGTCAATTATCAAAGTTATTAAAAGTCGAACGACATTATCCTTTCTGAAAACAATTTTCTAAACGAGCAGCAAACTAGCGAGGAGAGGATGACTAGACGAAAAGATCGTTGATTCCATTTAGAATGAATGAACGTGAGAACGGAAATAAGGACCGAAGGTACCGCGAATTAAGCTTCATTGTTATCCAAGAAACGACAGGAAGACGAGTTATCGCAAGAAGGAAGCTCACGCCTAATGAGACAAATCAGATCGGTCGCTTACGAAATACGAAATCGTTTACCATTTCTTGCAACAGACTCGATGAAGTTTCAAAAGTGAAACGATTACCACATTTCTTATTCCCTGTTTTGTCGTGTGCATATTTACATCGTTTTTGTGTCACCTCGCTATGGTAACGCTCCTTTAACGTATTACTGATTCAAAATATACTTTCGGATACATATTTTTCCACCTGTAATAATTTTTCATATTTAATCGTACGTAGCTGAACATAACGAACAATTCATGAAAATTATTCTAATTAAAATTAATCGAAATTTGCACGCGTAGCAAAATTTTTTCATTAACTTACTCGCTTCTCGATACCAAGAAATATAGCAATTTCATCTTTTTACTGATACTGAAACTATGGATGCATAACAGGAAACGATCTTATATATTCAAGTCTTAACTATACATATACCCGTTTAATATCACAAAGATTTCATACCTGGTAATCTTGAAAATTAACATAAATGAATAATAATGGTCGTCAACAAGATATGAAACAGGTTGTCCTTGAATTTTACTCGATTTTGTAATTAAAATCTCTTTTTTTTTTTTTTTGAAGCGGTATAAGTAATAAAATGCGACGATTAAATTCCAATTGTTTCATCATTAACCAGCGTTTATCTCTAGCCTGAAAAAGAAAAAGAAACCCGATATTTCCGATATCGTTTATTCGTTACAAAGCACAAACGTTCGCTCATTACGATATTTATAACATACTACCTAGTTCTTTCTGGATTGTATCCAGTTCTCCATCATTCTTTCCCCAAACAAGCAACCATAAATAACAAGCGTCTCCTTTCTTTTATTTTTATTCTCGTCCTCGTCATAAATCTACGGGCATAGATTTTCCATCGTTTGTGAAAACTGCTTCTTCCCTACGAAGCAGCATTCAACAGAGACAAAACAGAAGCGTTTACGTATCCACCTAAGGGATCCAGACAGTAAGATCGATCTTGCGAGAAAAAAGGAAAAACGAAAGAGAAAAAGGATGCTTCTTTTACCACCCATCGCGAGGTTAAAACTTTCCTTCCTGCCCCCGCTATTTTATCCGAAACTCGCTACTCAGCGGCCAAGTGTATGCGTGAACGCCTCCAACCTGACCACGAGTTGGGGAATGAATTTGATTAATTGATACAAGGGACAGCTTCAGATTTTAACGATACAATGAGCCGAACAAACTGCGACTGCACCAAGTTCAAGAGATGGCAGGGATAGCTGTGGCCAGTTAGCAAGGCAGTTATTCGAACGCTCGTACACATTCACCGCTCACAGCCAAGTATACGAAATAGCCAGCCACCGCAGTCGCGAAGGCTCGCTGCTAACGGTGAGATCGTAGTCCGTCGCGATCGTGAGCGGAGAATCGTGTGTCGATCGTGATCGATCGATCGATTTCGCATCGTGACAAGAAAAAGAAGAGAACGCGACGGAGAAAGACGGAGTCGTGATCTCGTTTCTTATCGTTTCTTATCGTTTCTTATCGATCGACTCGTCGACCGTCTTCGATGATTTCCGCGATATTGATCGATAAGCACGTTGCAACGAGATTGATCCAATCGCGCGGGAAATAAAAGACCACGAGAACGTGTGCCCGGTGTGGTTCTGCGCAATGACGACTCTCCGTCCGCGTGCTAGCCGTTGGTATTTCTAACAAATTGGAGGCAAGCCATGGGAAATCGATTTCAGCGTTAACCCTTTGAGCGCTATGAACGCATATATGGGTTCTGACAGAACCATTCAATCTGGGCTATGAACGCATATATGGGTTCTGTCACAACCATTCAATCTGGGCTACGAACGCATATATGTGTTCTGACACGACCATTCAATCTGGGCTATGAACGCCCAAATAAGTGTTTCTATTAAGCTTTTTGCTCGAATTAATTATTTCAGTTACAATCAACATACTTTGCAATGAAATTTCAGTCAGTTTGACAGGCGCTTCGTCATAAAAATCGGGCAGCCCAGCGTGTGCTTTGTCGTGAAAAGTGGGCAGCCCACAGCGCACGCTTAACGTCGCGCAACTCAGCGCTCAAAGGGTTAAGGAATTCAAGTGACACTGTGTAGACAAATTTGGTCGTTGAGCGCAGAATAACAAACCGAGTGCAAGAGGAGCGTGTGCTTGAAAGAAACGCAGTAGTGATTTGGTGAGAAAACGACGAGTCTCTCGTCGAGAGAAATGCTGATACATTTTGCTGCTGGCTCTACGTAGCTGCGACAACATTGGAAGAGTAACAACGTACAGGGAGAGATGGAGAATCCTTGAAACGCGTCAGGTGAGCTTGTTAATTGTTCTTTTTTAAGCCTATGCAGGTGTCGCAATTTTATCGATACGACGTCGAATATCTCGCCAAGAGGTACCTTTGATCGATCCAAATAATTGAACTATTCGAACGTGCTCGAACTTCAGTCAGGATCTTCTAGCAGAATTTAGAAATTGTAGATTATTATATCTCTCCTTTTTTGTCACAATTTGATAATTTTCCATATATGGAACAGAAGAAGAACTGCTTACGAAGCAGCATAGTTCTCTTAAAAGATAGACAGTTGTTCAAGGTAGGCGGGAATTAAATCTTTTCTACCTTACGCGTGTTCTTCGAGTAAACAGTTTGATCATCGGATAACTGGTTTCTATAAATGACTATTCGTTTCGTGCTTCGTTATTTCGTGTACTGTTCCATCTTCTCGTGCATCTTGTTGCTTTTCAGCGTTCCATTGAAGACAAATTCTCACGAAAATTTCAATGGAGCACGAGTATTTTATTCAGACAGGGGAATGAAAGAAAGGGGATGGCATATAGAGTACGGCCCCAGTCGTAAGAATCGATATAACCGAATATACACGTGTTGCTTACAATGTATATTTTCGAGCCTGCCATTTAAAACGATATTTTACTTCGTTAAATTATCTGACGTGTAATTTTAACACCGATCACGATAAACGAAATTTATGATGATGTTGATTCCATGGATCTTACATAAACGAAAATATCAGTATTGAATGGCTGAATCACGTTCTGAAATTTTAATATGCTGATTTTCGCATAATTGTGTTTACGATCGATACACGTTTGTTTAACTTCTTTTATCAGTTTAAATTTTTTATCAGTTTGTTTCAGTAAAGACATGATTCCAATTTAACGAAACAAAAATTTCTCCATGCATATATATATATATATATATATATATATATATATATATATATGTATGTATGTATGTATGTATGTATGTATGTATGTATATACATGTATGATTTCGCAACACAGCACAACCGTATAATTTTATATTACAGCATATATTGTCCTAAAATAACACTGCTTGATCGTCAAATACAACTATTATATTCATAGACATACCAACCAAAATTTTAGAATCACTAACACCTACAACTATCTCTATAACCAAATGTATGTGTTCTCTTGCCAATTTTCACACTAATTCGTCAGCTGTATCAAGAGCTGTATCAATATCTCGAGTACTTCACTTTAAAAAAACTCGCATCTTCTTCGAGTTGCAGTATCTAAAAGTACTTTAAACTTCCACTAGGGAAACACAATTTGCTCCGCGCTACAATGCGATCTCAAGTGAGGTAAAAATCACTTTCAACAAACGAAGCCGAATGATTTCTTCATTCACGTTTTGACCGATCATGGAACCGATCTGTCAGCCACTTGGTAAAGTAGGTCTCCATTCAGGAAGTGAACTTACTGTCGAAATGAAGGTGCCACCATGTATACACGAGCTGCACGTGTGAACCGTTTCGAACAGTTGCGTGTCGACTTACCTAACGCGTTATCCGACCTGTGGTTACACTAAACGTTGGACTATATTCCGCAAAGCTGCTGGATCGTATTCTGAAATCCTATTCGAATTGTCGAGGGATGATCGATGCTCGAATGCGACGGACGAATAGTCGCGAAATCAATGGTAAAAAAAGCCTCTGTTAGGTTCGTTTTTTTGATGCACTGTCGATGCACCTGTTTCAAGCATAATCATCATCGCAGGAACTTATTTTCTTTCTTTCCAATTTCTTCTTTTCCTTCTGTATTTTCAAATCTTCAAATTCGATCCCTTTCTGCATACCTTTGCATACCCATTCGATTAGAAAATTCTGAATACGATTGCGAATTCAATATGGTCTCGGGCGCAACGGTGTACAATTTGTCAAATTGTGTACTATTATTCGAAAGGACGGGCCTGAAAATATCTGGCAATAATTATTACGCTGAAGACGACGACAGAGCTCACTACGAAAGTTGTATTGCGTCAACCTGGCCTTGGACTCGTTGTACTTATAATTAGGGGATTAACGGATTCTCATTCTTCAGTTTGACTGCTGTGCCTTCGTGCGATTGTAAAAAGATTTCCATAGCTATAAATGAGATTTACAGTTACAAGTTTTTCTACATATTGCAAAATAACGTGTCCACGTTCTGCGAGTTCTTAATTAATAAAAGTTATTAGATTGTATTGTACGATCGGTGCAATAAGTTTCCATAGTAATCACATCTGACATAAGGACAACGTCCGAGAACTCTGTAAAAAAAGAAGCAATTAATAATTTCGATTGCTTTTGATTTTCAAATCAAAACACGAAGCTCGAGTACACGTGCCCAACACGTGTAAAAGCATAATAATACACATGATGTCTGGATTCACATGAAAGCTGCGACGCAGATTAATAGCTCGACGGATTTGACGAGTAAAACAAATCTTATGAAAACAGGGATGAGTGTTTCTTGAATGAAATTGGGCTTGAAACGTACCGAGAAAAACGGGTGGAAATGGAATCGTACGGTCTATAAACAAATCTTGCGGCAAATCTTAATAAAGTTGATTTACGTTGCCGTTGCATTCTGTAGATATTTCCTCGCAGCATTGCCGATCGAAATATTGCTCAATATGCAAATTCGAATTTCGGAATAGACTCTAATTGATTTTCGAAATCGTTCGATCGGCAGCTCGCGCCCTCTCGTTGTCAAAAATGTGAATTGACGAATGTCGGTCAAGGTCAAATGTCGATTCTGCGATAAGCTTTTTCTCAAATGAAATATAATATTTAATCATTGCATCACGTGTTAAGTATTGTGACTCGCAACAGATAAATAGAAGGTTAAATAAAGTAACCTGGATGGATAACCTTTTAACTCGAGTAGATACTAATCATCCAATGATAAATTTGACGAACAATAAAGTTGACGAACAAATCACATAACCACTCCAGTGTTTGTATCAAAAATTACCGAAACTTACATCCCTAGGATTTACGAATTTAATATATATAATATAAACTAACATTTAATATATATAATATAAACTAACATTCTGTGACACTTATTTTAAAAATGGAGGAAATCGTTCGTTAAGAAATTGCGCGATACAATTAAACAATTAAACAGATTTGTGAAACACTCGGTCGGAATTAATTGCAACGATCAACTTTCATTGTCTTTATCATTACGAATACTTTCTCCGTCTTGCAGAATTAGGGGGACACGCACGTCATCATAGAAATTATTCTTAATACGATACATTTATGACGGGGCAACGATTTCGTTCACGGTGCTCGTTCGCGTATAAAGTCGCGTTCATACGTATATTACTATGTATATTTATGGAAGAAAAATTGGTCAAAAACAGTGAGCGAAAGCAGCCAGCGAAAACCGTGTCAACGCGAGTTAGTTGCGCGAAATTGACAAAGAAATTTCTCTGTCGTTAAGCGCATTGTTTCGGAAGCTTTGAACGTTGAATCGCATTAGTTGTCATTCGATTATTATGCAAAGACACTGACTAGTATAACATGGTTTATATTTATAATCCAGACGCGATGGTACAATAATTTATGCAATACTCAATCAAACAAATCAAATTAAATTTTAAAATATATATGTCATTGCGTCACGCGCGATCGATAATAACTTGTTTACCAAGAGAACCGTAACGAAACCAAAAAGAACCGAGCGACTGTTCAACTTTATTTAATTCTCTATTGAAACAAAGCAGCCTATTACAATTCGCTATGAATCAGCGAGCGCACCGGTGTTAAAACAACGTTCTAACGTTGAGTTCACCGGGATCAACACACGCTATCCAGATCGATTGCTAGATCCCGTGATATGAAACACGGTCGCAGGTGTAACAGGAACCTCTCTCGAAAAGAGAAGCCCAACTGGCAAGGCTATAGAAAAGTGAAATCGCAGCTTGCCCTTCACAGCTGCATTTATCACCAACATGATTACACGCTTTCGATGATTTCGCATTCTTCCAAAGTAATGTAAAATATTAAAAAAAAAAAAAAAAAATATTCAAGAGAAAGCAAGAGAAACAAACAACGGAAAGAGAGCGTGCCTGATGATCTCTTTCTATGTAATAGGATGTAAAAATATGTTGCCGATTGCAAGATCCTAGACTTTTGCATAGGAATGTGTGTTTATAACGTATCACGCGTAAAAGGCGACATAGACACGGATGTAAAAGGATGTAGAACCTCGCGGCAGGTTGATCAGTAACACGTGGTACACACAATCGCGAGTGACCGTCCTTATACTAGTTACCCAGATTTTCAAACCAGGAACAAGCGACTCAGGAATAGGCACGAGGCACAAGCACGACAAAGATTTTGCAATGGAACTTTCAAATCGTGATAATATCGAGATAAATCGACGACCCTACGCGTCATTGGCCCGTGATCGGCCGATTCGTTCGTTATCTGCGAAATATTGATACATCGTCGGTATTGTGTCAATTCGCCGTGAAACAGTGTAAATAGCAATCGAAGCGAATGGAAGCGAATCAATAGCAATCGACCGAGTCGCGTCACGATAATTGACAAGATAACTATACACCGATTTAATGACCCGTGTGAATGTTCGTTAAGAAACGTTCGTGGCTTTTGTTCACCGCGAGTGATCCCATTCTGATTCAATGTTAATTGTCTCGAAATGTTCGTGCTCGATTGCAATGAGTTCTGTATCGATACATCGATACTAATTGATATGGATTCTACGATTAATCGGGTTTGATTGGTGATTACGCGCATTGGTGAGCTGCGACGTAAAAGAACGTGGTACGTGATACGATATTACCGAAGTTTCGATACGAGAATAAAACAATCGGAGTTTCGATACGAGGATAAGACAATTCGGAAGAACGTCCTTATGTTTTCTGAGTTCATGATCTTTAGAAATAAAAGAAAAATGAAAGAAATATTATTATGGATAAATATATGTAACTATAAAATCAATATATAATTATAAAATTTTATAATAATATATAATGAATATATAATTATATATATTCTTATAATTATATGATATAATATTAATATTATAATATAATAATAATAATATAATATATAATATTATACAATAATATATTCTTATAATTATAAGAATATATAATTATAATTATAAGAATATACAATTATATATTCTTATAATACTATATTATAAGAATATAATGATATATATATATATATATATATAAATGAATATATAATTATACAATTATAAAATAATATATAATTATAAAATATAAATAATTCTTGAGAAATTGAGAGTTCAGTTATATATCCAGTGGAGAGTATTTTTCTCTTCGTGTCCGTATCCGTGATTCGAGGATTTCTCCCTCTGCTCCGTCAGCTGTTACGCGGTAACAAATCAAGTATAAACCGCAAAATTGTTGCTCAACGCTGAAATGACTCGAGGTTAATGTCTCAAAGCCATTCACGCCGCTCGCAGAGCCCAAGAAAGCATTGTAATCATTATTTCCTCCGCGCTCGACGATTATCCGGCATTCTGTGAAGCAACAATGCAACGCGTATCTTTTTGCGAACCGTTGAATGCGCTAACCACGAGTTACATTCACGTTGCCCCACAAATTATCTCTCCTCCTTTCCTCGAATTTTATTATTTTTATTTTTTTGATACTCGCAGTATGATATTCTTGTTTAAAGAATGGTTCGATTGGATCAACCTTTCAGCAGATCCTTCGAGAAACCTTGAGGACGCTTTTCATCAACTTTCAAAACCGCCGTCAGGGATCAAAGAATCAATGTCGACCAGATTGCGTCATTGCACGATCGAATGGCGAATCTTAATAATTCTCTAATTGCACAATGTTTCCCCTGCCGTCGTACGCTGAGGCAACAAACGCTCGGAAGACAAACGACCGCCTCTAACTAGATACGAAAGCAGTTTCCTCCTCCGAAACATTGGACTCTGAAAGTCTGCCTGTACAAAGTCGTTGCAAAATCGGCCGTGTATCGCCGAGATGAAAACGTGACCGCTGGCTGGATCTTCGCGATTGGCTTCTCATGCGGCACGTGATCCTCGTTCGTACGAATACGTTGCTTCCCCTAGAGAGAAATGCATGGCGCAAGATGATTCCTCGATTCCCGAGGAATCTAGCCAAGTAGTATCGCAACCGGGGCGTCGTGCAAATGTCACAAGATGTATCGCCGAATGGACAAGAGAGAGAATTTATTCGCGTAACCTTGCACGTCGAATCTCCTTCTTCTTCTTCTTCTTCTTCTTTTTCTTCCCCCTTTTCCTCCTTTCTTGGGCATCGCAAGATGGCCGTAAACACGCTCGAAATTACAGGGAAAGATGGTGAAAGAAGATGCGACGCGTTCGTCCAAGGTTGACTTCTTTTCTTTCGTTTTGTCGAAACGTTTTCAGCGATATTCACCTTTCTCTCGGATCTTTTTATCGATCTACGTCTCATTTTCTAGCGTGTAAAGAACAGCAAACAATAGCCGTCACTTTAAACTGCAAGGATAAGCAATAAGTTAAGGCTACAATTACTTTAAAACCAAGAGCGCGAAGAAAGAGGGGAAGATTAATTTCTCTTTTGGGGAGGAGACAGAAAATGGTCGAGTATGCTGGAGCAAGTATGAATGCATGCAAGTGTTCGCGGGAACGAGATGCTCTTATACTTCGCGGTTCTAAAGATACGCTTAAAATGCCTGGCCGTAAATGCCAGGTTGATCCGCGAGGATATAAAAGGAATACGCGAGTGTTCTTCTTTCACCTGTCGTGTGGTAATGACCACTGCAAATAATAATAAGCGAGATCGTTCTCGTCAACCTGCAAGAAAAAAAGAAAAAAGAAAACAGCCATGATTGTGACTGTCGACATAACTGAAAACTTAAAACTATGAAATAACAGTGGTTTTTTTTTTGAATTTTCAAACTAATTGTAGTATCAAAAATTAAATTTATTCATAATTTGTAAGTTAAAATTATTAACATTAGTCTGGTTTTCACATCTATCGGCACTCCGATAGCAACAATTATATACATTTTTATATGGTTTATTTATTAGTCAAAATATATGATGGGCTGCGCAAGTCCAGTACAAAATATAAATACAACTTGATTGAAATAGTAATTAATATACGCTTATATTATTTATACATAGTATTTATATTTACATAAATTTCAATGAACATTTTAATTTTCAACATTATTTTCATTGTTTGCATCATTGTCATTATTAATTTCAACAGTTTCGATATTAAGACACCTGCTTTTGATAAGTTTCTCAAGTAAATTTTCTTGAATATTTGTTCATAAACACTATACATTCAAACACAAATTACGGATAAAATGGAATCTTGATTTTTTTCATTACAAAAGAATTCATTATTTTCAAATCTTTCTATACTAAAATTGTATACCAAAAATGTTTTCTGTTCGGAAATATGTTTGAAAATATGTTGAATTTCGATATATTTTAGCTCTGAAAAAAGTGGTTATTCTCGAGCAATATCTCGATTTGGCCATCATCAATGGTGGAAAGTCTACCGGAGCATTCTTAGTCTCTGAGGTCGAAATTATCAGCTCTAAACTTAGCGAACAGTTCTTTCAGCTAGAGCACTTTCTCCGTAAACAGCGCATATCTTATTTGTTCGGTAATAAAAAAGCGTCTGTTAAGTGTCTAAAATGCACTTTGTTTTCTTCCATCTTCAAAAAAAAAAAGGTGAACAAAACAAAACTGGCAAAAATCAATTTATTTCAAGCAACTTTTCTTCTAAAGAGATGCTCGAAGAAACTTGTAACACAAGTCATATGCTTTCAGTAACTTTGACGTGTTCCAGTACCATCTGGTGAAAATCGGCACGAACTTTCCGCACGACCCAATAATAAAATTAGCGCTTTGGAAAATACGCGATTACGAGGTAATTCATCGCGAGGAAATTCAACAGGTCAAAATCTCTGGATTCGTTGGACGAGATGGCCACCGAGAACGCAGTTCGCATGACGCAGCGAGGAATAGCGCGTAAAGTCGCCAACGGGTATCACGGATACCACAGACTCGTTATCAACCAGTTGTATAAACGCTGCCATATTCAATATTGACGTATGTGTTACTCGTGCGAGCATGGTGTGTCGTAAACACAAATTGTTAGGATGCTAGATAATGGTTGGTTGGTCGCGGATAACACCACGGATCTACCATATTAATTGTCGTGATGAACGACAGCATGGAGGTGCAAAGTCGTTCTGCAACGGACAATTATTAAATTCAATTAAATAATCCGTATTCGTTAAACCAAATTTGTTTTGTTTTTATTCACGATACTCGTACAAAACGTGTGTGTACGTGTGCGTGTTTTTCTCGAGCAATTTATTGTCATCGACAAATGTATATTTTATTACAAAATAAACGCGACGTACAAAAGTGGAAATGGAATTGGAAATTCATTTCGAACTGTAATGTTCGAGAGATACTTTTTTTAAAGAAATACCAAAGAGCAGTTGACGAAGCTTGAAGCATCATCTTAAAATCGATTAGAATGCGCATTAATATTCTAATGGTTATCAATGATTTCTACTCTCATTTGAACTAATGAAAGATTATCAAAACGTTCGCAAATGTCGCAAGCCACAAACACGACTAACTCAACAAGCGAACAAGCTCCAGTTATCATTGTAATAGCGAGCGATTAACGCGGTCTCGAGCTCGAAACGCACCAACTGTTTACTGGCTTATTTCCTGACTGTAAAATATCTGTAATTTGTCTTGTCTCGCCAGATAAAACGAACCTTTGCTTTTCAAGACCGCGTTTGTCTCGCAATTAATTCATAATACGTCAGTATTAATTTACGTACCGAGCGACCTCGGTCACACATCGTCCATCAAATTCATCTCCCAATTGACAAGTTTCGTGGTCTTACTAACATTGAATAAATCGTACGTTTGAATAATTGTGCGCAAGGGGATTTATTAAATACGTGGAAGTTGGATGAAGTCGCGATGTCGCGACGTCTATAATTAACATGCCTCGTGGATCACCGATGACCCGTGGTTATCAGTTGCGAAACTTTCTTCTTTCAGATAAAGAAGAATATATCCTCTTGCGGTTGTTATTACTAAACAGGGAAGAAACATACATATATATTATATATATAAATATTATATGTCTCGTTTGCAGTAGCAAGATTTAGCAATGTATGTAATTTCTGTTTGCGATGTGAATCTTTTATAATATTAAAATATTACGTTACAAAGGAAAGTCAATGAAATTATTGGCCATGTATGTCAAGGATAAGCCGTGCAATTTTTCGCAATCGTTTAAAAGAAGATCGAAAGTAGTTCATTCGCGGAGACGTAACTTGCAATTTAGCGATCGTTGCGCTTGGAATACACAAACAAACACTTCGTACGTAATAAGAAGCACGAATGGCTGACACAAATCAGTCTGCGCTCGATCGACTCACTCAGCTTTAAATCAGTTTTCCCCTTTCTCACAGCGTCTTATCTTATACGGCTTCGAGTTGCAATCTCTCGTCGGTTTTCTTTTTTTTTTAAATTGTGAAAATGAAACGGCGCGTTGAATCAGCCAAAATTCCATTTCAGACTTAGCTGTTTATACGATAAACAAAATAGAAACCAAGTGGTGCGTTATTTTGTTTATCATTTATTATTTATATATATATATAATATCATATATGTATATATATATAACGAAGATTATATAATTGTTATTACTAAACAGGGAAGAAACATACATATATATTATATATATAAATATTATATAAATATATCTTGGTTTCTATTATATATATAAATATATATATATATATATATATATATATATATATATATATGATAAACAAAATAACGAACCACTCGGTTTCTATTATATATATAATAAAAAACAAGATATATTTATATAATATTTATATATAAAATATATATTATATATATTTTATATATATATATATACATGTTTCTCCCCTGTTTAGTAATAACAATTATATAATCTTCGTTATTATTTGTTGTCTAATTCTTCATTTTCGAGAAAGTGGGAAGTACATAGTCTCCTTTCCTATTGATGTAAGAAACTAGTTCCACATATTTAAATTTAAAGCTTTCAATAAAAGTATTAACTGGAGCAATATATGCTGCAGATAATATATATGAGCTTTGCAAGCTCATTCGTCAAGAAATCTTAGAACTTGAGCGATAAAAAAGAAATCACGCGTGATAAAAACGTGTCATTGTACAGATATATTGTTACGCGTCGCGTCACTTTTCCTTTTCAAATTCTCTTTCTTTTATCCGACACTCGAATATATAAAGTTGATAAGTGAACTGTTCCTAGACTTCGTAAATGTAACAAACATTTTGTTACAATAGGCTTTGATTGAATTCGATTTTACACGTATATAAAGTTTCATGGTATAAAATAGAAATTAAAATTAGCGTGAATAAAATCAATCTCCGCGTCACTGATAAAAAAAAAAACAAAAAAAAAAAAACAAAAGAAAACAACCTGAAACGATGGAAAGATACGACAATTAGCAAGATCGGTTGGTTCAATGGAATTAATGCAACAAGTGTGTGGTGGCAACAAGTGTGACGATGATTGGAACGGCAACGTCGGGCGGCTTGCGCTATCTTTTGCAGTCTTGCAACAAGCATTCAGTCAGTGACCCATAACAATTAGTTTCACGAGGGAAGGGATAACCACTACGACAGCAGAGGGGAATGTCGATTAACGGAAGTGAAATAAAGTTGGATGATCCGGTAGGGTAAGTCCATCTAGACTTCTTGACCCTTCTCGGCCTTCTCTCTTTCATTCGCGTAATTCGCCCAATAACCGATGCACACCGAGCTTTGACAACGTTGATACATAAAACGGTTTAGTACAAATTTCATTTCACACTTTTTAAATATTTCGAATTTCATTTCGTAGAAATGTCTGTTTTTTTTCTTTTTTTTTTTTTTTTTGAAGTTTCGCTAGAATTGCAAAATCACCTTGTGCGATAATTGCCAAGAGAAGCAAACTTTCGTAAGCTTGGACAAGTAATTAACACGTTGATTGTCACGATACTTTTCAGGATCCCGGTCTAAGAAGCCAATTCAATTTAATCATATTTCATTATTAAAAACTTCTATTACAGTACATAGTAATCATCAAAAAGCATATAGAATGTGTCTCTTTGAAAAAAAAGATCTTGCGAATTATCTCGTGGTTGGTTTATGTAAAGAAAGACTATTAGATGGCCCAAAAGGTTGCATTACATATTATAGATACACACACACACACACACACACACACACACACACACACACACACACACACACACACAATGCGCACAAACTTTTTCACAAATAAAATAAAATAAAACTTCTAAATAAAACTTCTAAAATAAAATAAAACTTATAAAGTAAAATAAATAAAACTTGTAAAATAAAACTTATAAAGTTTTCTAAAATAAAACTTATAAAGTTTAAAAATAAAATAAAACTTATAAAGTTTAAAAACAAAATAAAACTTATAAAGTTTTCTAAAATAAAACTTATAAAGTTTAGAGAAGAGATTCAACCAGTTTCAAAAAAAAATTAGATTGCAAGAGTTTCATTATTTACAGAGTATCCGAATCTGTCGAGAGAAGCCAGCGTGGAAGATTATTTTAAAAATCATCAGAAGTAAAAATATTCTTTCGCTCGTTGATTTCGAATAAACTTTGTATTATTATATTTTCTGCTCCTTTATTAATAAATTTCCTGTTCACGTAAGCCAATAATGATTTTTTGTTCTCTTCCCTGAGGCTATCTATTCATATTTACACTGATAGACTACGAATTTCATCGTAACTGCAAAAATGTGGCAAGTAAAACAAACTACGAGATATCTCGTAGTTGGCAGTCAACGTGTTAAAGTTAAGAATAACGTGAGAAAGTTAAGAAAAACAACGTGGAAGGAAAGCTTCAGTAACAACTATTATAACGTCCCAGCAGCCATCAACCTAGCGTGACACCAAGCCTAACGACATAATAATGCAACGATATCATTCAACAACATAATGATGCCAACATAACGATATACGAGTACAAAACCGTAGTGTACTAATAAACCTACCAGTGTAACATAACGATGCACAATGCGACCGATACAACGATCTGTGCTATCTATCTCGTAAGTTCTATCAACGACGCATTTGCCAAATGATATATAGGGTGAATAGAAAAAAAGGGTTCACAACTTTTAGAGAAAGAAGAAAAGAAAGTCCTAAACATCAGTCGAAATTAATTAATGCAATAGTTTCAAAGTTATAAACGAATTTGTTGTTTCGGTTGAAATGCTTGTGAAAAAGTTCAGAACACATCCTTGGGAATGTTTGAAATCCTTTGATACGAAAACGGTGTCAAGCATGCATAGAAATGGAAGGAAGACACGTAGAAAATCAAAGAAAGAAGAAATTATAATACAAAAATAAATAACGTTATAAATAAATCTTTTATAACGTTGAAACTATTAATTTCTCGACCCTTGATGTTTCTTACAACTTTTTTTCAGCGAGTACAATCTACCCCAAAAGTTGCGAACCTTTTTTTTTTCCTTTTTTTTTTCCATTCACCCTGTGTCAAGCTGTGTCGGTGGAAAATTGATAAAGTGGCAGCCAAAGAAACTGATATACGAAAATTAATGTATATTCGGGACGTTTGAAATGCACGTGTCGACTCGATGCGCGCGCATTGAGTAAGAATGGCGCGAATGCGTAATCATTTGAACATTATTTCGCGCGTATTAGTAAGGTTAAACACGGAACAGTCATTGGGAGAGAAAATTGATCGCGAGCAAGTTGGACGGGGCTGCGGATTCTATTTACGAATTGCGTGTCTCCCTTTCTAAATCACCGTCATACGATAGCAATGCGGGGAATGAAGGGAACACGTCATTTTCATCTGCACCCGTGCCACAGAGATTAATGTACATATTCGCCGGAGTGAAAGACATTGTTGTGAGATGGATCAAAATATCTTCACAGAGAGAAAGAGAGAGAGAGAGAGAGAGAGAACGCAGGATTAAATGATGCGAGTCGTTGAAGAAGTCGTCTCTGTAGTCGTATACTTTTCGAATCTAGGGTAACAAACGTTGACACTGGTGAATGTAGAATGTATAATTAACGATAGAGAGGTGATTTAGAAAATCATTCTATAGACTTTCAATACCGCGGCTGAGCATCGATCGCTTTATTTCTCCAAAGTAGGCAGAAGTTTAACGAGTTTAACCTATTAGATCAAGTCCAGCGCTTCAACAGCGTGCTCTCGGCTCTTTTTGTTTCGTTTTCTTCTCCATTCAGGCGTGCCATTTTAGGAACAGACATCGAGAACCATGTTAGACACGAGACTCGACGAGGCCGGCAAATATCAGTCGCGTCGTTAAAGCGCACGTGCATCGTGATTCACGAGCGCAATAATTGTCACAATCGTTTATTACACGCTTCTCTCCTTTCATTTCTCTAAATTCCCAGTCTTCTAGAGAGAACACGACTCACGTCTGTGAATCCTGGGTGTCTGCGTTGCATACGAATGTCGCGGATTCAGTATAACTACTAACAGCTAACCACGATTTAACTAAATCCACGCGAATCGAATTGCTGTGCAAATGACTGTGACAGCGAATGAATGATGATGAAAGTAATGGCGCGAAAGCCGATAATTATGCAGTAGGGAGTTTGCTGCAACGGACGAATTAACATGTTCGTCGAGTCGAACGGCTCGTATTTGGAAATTTTTGCAAAACTTATGCGCGACGTTTGGCTATTTCACGTGCTGTCATGTGTCACGATGCAAGCGAAATGCAAACAAAAATTTCGCAGCCTATCTTCTGTCGAATCGCAAAATGTGTATATTGCACTTCACGGCATAAAACTCACTGTTTCTTCCTTCCATCGTCCACGTCGTAATGTCAATCCCGTTTTTTATACGCGTTCCACAGTCTCAACTCGAAAAAAGTAAAACTGTTATACGCGTAATCGTTAGAAAAATTTATAACTGTAACCAAATTATGAACAACCTTCGAGTTTAATTTATTAAGTATAAATTGACCGGAGCCAGTAATAGACATTCCGCGGTCTCGAATCGAAGAAAGCAAAACTATTACAACGCGAACCACAAAAGAAGTGACTTTAGAAACTAGGAGAAATACGTAATAGTTACAAAAACTTAAATATACAATTGTGACCAGATAACTTCCTATTAAGTATAAAATGACTGACTCTGGCTCGAGCCACGATCATTCCACCAGTCTCAGTTCGAAGAAAGCAAAACTATTACAACGCAAACTCTCGCCATAAGAGAAGTGGATAAGCTAACTTTAGAAAACTAGGGGAGACACTAGGATAGTTAGAAAATTTTGAATTTTCAAGCCTTTGAATTTGAACCTGTTGAAGCTGTGAATTGGCTGAAACCACGGTAGTGGGCGTATTTAGATCGCGTTACTTAAATGGTGATCGCTTGAAAAGACATCTGCCCGAGGATGATTCGTTTGTGAGACCGCTTCCGGTGTCTAATCCGGCGCGCAAAGACCCCTTTCGTGGCCCCGGCGACCACACACACGACCGCGCTATACTTAAGTATAATTCCTCCCCATTTGCCTCTGCGTCACGTAGACCTCGCTTCTTCCAGCAGCGACAACTGAATCGCAACGTACGCCAGCGCTCGATTGTTCTTTCAATCGTGATCTTTTTTTTTTTATCATCGCTGCGTTTGCTCGCCGCGTTATTCGCCGCGCACCTAACGTACGGTCTAACGAAGATTTCCTCTCTACTACAGGGATACTCCTCTAGAACTCTGTTACGTTTCGAGAGCAAGAGTTCCCTTCGACAACATAACGCCGAAAGGTACGTGATTCGGTGCGGATTTCAGCGACTGTCGTTACGGTTAGGTGTTTTCTCGAATGCTTGACATGTGACACTTTGTCACGTTGATCGCAGTTGCGGTGAGTTGGTTAGGGTTGATTTTTAGAAAAATTCCGATATTCGGTAGCGGTATTATTCTTTTTTCTTCTTCTTCTTCTTCTTTTTCTCTCTCTTTAAAGCATTTGGAGAGTTGAAACGATCACGTTTATTCTTGTGATTTATGGAATGTCAATTTTTTTCTGTTTTTTTTTTTTTTCTTGTCCACGATGAAAATGCCGCGAAAGACAAAGACTATTTTCTAGAAAATTTCCTTTATTTGACCGACTTCTCGGACTTTCGACTTTCTAACGAATCAGCTGATTCATTGCACACAGTAGTCTTTAAATAACACTTGAAATATCCGGTCGTCGATAGATCTGTACACAGAAACATGTACACGTACTGCGCGTGTAGTAGCTTTTCCTTTCTTTCGAATCCCTACTGGCAACAGTAATCGCGGCCTAATTGCAAGCTGCTTCCACAATTTCATTCATCGCGAGCTACAACCAGTCGTTCCATTGCTGACACGTAATAACGTGAACCAAAACGTTGACCAATAGTGCACGCGTGAAACTCAATGTAAGAGCAGAGTTTCTCTCTGAATTCCCGCAGAGTATCAAATGTACCTCGACACCAGGTGATTCTTCAGGAGTGAAACGCGCGCGTGTTGCACGCCTACGCGATGGAATGACGAAACGCGTCTCTCGGGACGCCGAGGACGAGAGTCGTTCATCTCTCCCGTCTCGATCGTACGATGCATAACATCTATTACACAACAGTGCTGCGTATGCCCGATTGGCGCAGCATCGCGCAAAAATATCGATGGTGTTGTTTGCGATCGTTCAATTTCACGAGACTTTCTACGTTACGCTCGGCAACGAAAGTTTGTTCATCGTGTGTCGTGCCAACATCCTCGGGAATTTGTCTCTCTCCCCCTTGGAAGCGAACGCGGTTACGTCCGTGACATGCAGACGTTTACCGCCTGTGAATCGAATGACGAATTTCCCTTTCGCTGTCCTTGAGGGATTTCAAGGAGAACGCCAATCAGGTTACGAACGCAACGAACGAACAATGCGCGCAACGTGCGAACTTCACCCGTTTAGCACGCCCGTGAACTTCTAATCGCGGTGACAAGCCGCTTTCTTGCTACTTAACCGGCGAGTGCGGCGAAAGTGGAACCTGTTCCACTTCCGTTTTACCAATTTCGATGCTCGGCGGATGCGCGCTGCAGAGCATCCCATTGTACCGCACACATTGTGCTGGTATTACGTAGTTTTCGAAACTTGTGTGCACACGCTTCCGTAGGCGTTAATTTTGGTTAATTGTATTCCTCCGTTGGGAAAAATTGGTATTAGTATATCGCGTGTAACGACGTGTATTGAAACGTGGTTTCACCGCGTAGCTCGTGTGAAAAAATGTATTTTCTTCCCCCTTCGAAGGGTATCGAAAAGGGTTTCGAAGAAGAAGAACGATCTCGAGATTCGATAGATCTATTTGGACCGTTTACTTTGAAAGTGGTGTAAGTCCATTTTGGTAAAAAAGAAAAAAGAGAGAGATATCACATGATTTGTGATTAATTTAGCGTAAACTTTTTATTTATAACTAGGTAATATTTAATATTTTAAAAAGTGCCAATGCTTTGTTCAATTTAAAATTGGCCAATAAAAGAAATTAGCGATTGATCATGAAAGTGGTGTAAGTCCAATTTCCATAGACAGGATATAAGAATAAATATAAATATAAGGATATGGAGCAATTATTACCTTATATACCACAAGTGTATATGAATATTTCTAAACACTGCCACATAAAGATCATAAATAAATAATATCAATATCTTGTGTTAAGTTTAACAATATATAAATATAATTAACGTTCAAAGTAAAAAATACTACTCCTATTTTATTTCTTGTTATTATTTATAATCAAAATTCGATTAATACAAAATATATATTTTAAGTGAATATAGTTAATTTTTCATAATTGAAATTAAATAATTTTTATAATTGACTAATTATGAAAATGTGAATATATATTATTTTAGTTAAATTCGCCTAAAAGAAATTTATACAATCAAATTACATATTGATAGATTAGTAGAAACGTTGCCAAACTTGACATAATTAATTTATATTCTTGAGTTGACTAATATGCTAATACCTTTAACGACTTTCAAAATAAACGGTCCATTTTTCCATTTAATTTTGAGACTGAATGTACGCTCTGTTTACCCGCTGTAACAGTTTTATCGTTTTTTTAATTATCGAAGCAGTTATATAGAGTTCAATTAACACGTCAAGTGCTATGCGCACTTTGTTTACTTTTCCCTTTCGATATCGCAGTTTTGCCGTAAGCAAAACGCAAGATCACAGCACGATTACAACCCAAGTTAGAAAATTTTGTAAAAATTGTTACGAAAATAGAACACTGCTAGGAAGAAATATTAAAACTGAAACTTAAAAGAAATAGTAAAAACTGAGTGACTGAGAACCATATTTTTGCCAAAACTGTTCTAATAAGATCCATTAAAATTATCATTACATTATTAATACTGTGTATACTGTTGTATATAATAAATATCAATAAAAGCAATATTCGGCTACCGTTTTTTCCTGTAATCTTACAGTTCTTCAATTTTTAATATACGTATCTCACCAGTGACACGGCACTTAACGTGTTAATGAAGTATATATACTCAATAGTTTTGCGATGAAAACGAACGAAAAATGCTCGATTCTCAGCTACTCCCTTAAACGTGAATTTCTTTCTCGCTTGTTGGCGTATCAGATGTCAACGTTGAAAGGCAGTGTGCTTTCCACGCGTCTCGCTGTATTAAATATTAAAATGGCAGAGGATGAGGTCATCTTGAGGCGATGAGTTCTTTGTTGTAATCTTATGAATATGTATGGAAACTTTCGTTTGCACGACAACTGTGAATCTGGGTATGTGGAACGATTTTTCTTCCGAAATAGATCGGCAAATAGCTTCCTATTATGTAAACTCATAGCACGTGTACGTGGGTGTTTTCTTTCCTGAAAGAAGGATGCTTGGAATATGATGGCTGGCCGAGCTTTTACTCATTTTCGTCCGACACGTTTTTCTTTTTTTTTTTTTTTTGCAAAACAGCAAGAAGTTGGGAAACTTTGAAGGTTTCCAAAACTTCTTTCCATCGTATAAATTATTTGCTACAAATACAATTTGAACTCAAGTATACGAAGATAAAGTAGTTTCATTGGGAAACTTTGAAGGTTTCCAAAACTTCTTTCCCTTCTATAAATTATTTGCTACAAATACAATTTGAACTCAAGTATACGAAGATAAAGTAGTTTCATTGGGAAACTTTGAAGGTTTCCAAATTTTCTTTCCCTTCTATAAATTATTTGCTACAAATACAATTTGAATTCAAGTATACGAAGATAAAGTAGTTTCATTGGGAAACTTTGAAGGTTTCCAAAACTTTTTTCCATTCTATAAATTATTTGCTACAAATACAATTTGAACTCAAGTATACGAAGATAAAGTAGTTTCATTGGTTTCCAAAACTTCTTTCCATTCTATAAATTATTTGCTACAAATACAATTTGAATTCAAGTATACGAAGATAAACTAGTTTCATTGGAAAAGTTTGAAGGTTTCCAAATTATCTTTCCATTCTATAAATTATTTGCTACAAATACAATTTGAACTCAAGTATACGAAGATAAAGTAGTTTCATTGGGAAACTTTGAAGGTTTCCAAAACTTCTTTCCCTTCTATAAATTATTTGCTACAAATACAATTTGAATTCAAGTATACGAAGATAAAGTAGTTTCATTGGAAAACTTTGAAGGTTTCCAAAACTTCTTTCCATCGTATAAATTATTTGCTACAAATACAATTTGAACTCAAGTATACGAAGATAAACTAGTTTCATTGGGAAACTTTGAAGGTTTCCAAATTTTCTTTCCCTTCTATAAATTATTTGCTACAAATACAATTTGAATTCAAGTATACGAAGATAAAGTAGTTTCATTGGAAAACTTTGAAGGTTTCCAAAACTTCTTTCCATCGTATAAATTATTTGCTACAAATACAATTTGAACTCAAGTATACGAAGATAAAGGATGTTAAAAAAAAAAAAAGAATAACCTACCAGTTTCAAATGAACAACTTCTATCGTTAATAACACTTATTAATGACACTAATTTTACGCGTATCGTATAAACCATGATTAAGCGTGTATATCTGTGAATATACTTGTATTTTTTCATTTACGTTTATTGTATTATAAATTTCAAGAGGCCCATAAAATGTGCAACGCTGGCCTGATCTCGCGTGGAAGATTTCAGTTTCACTTTCACTTTGACCACGCACTATTTGATTCTTGTAATCACTCTGCCGTGATATTTCAAATATTATAAAATGCATTTATCACCAGTCTGAACAATGTAATGTCGAAAAGTTAATTGACGTATATTCAATTCTCGTAAGCCTCGTATCCCGTGAATTCTGTGAAATCTAGTAACTTTTGGTGCTGAAATAATAAATATCGATATTACGCAACCCAATTATTACACGTTGCGTGTAATCTCTCGTGTACTTGCTTAACTTATGTTACGTAATGTTTATAAGCTTTTTATTATATATATATATATATATATATATATATATGTGTGTGTATCAAAATGCAATTACTTACTTTAAACACAAATAAGCTGAATTATATATATATATAAAATATATATATAAATATATATATATATATATATATATATATAATTCAGCTTATTTGTGTTTAAAACGAGATATTGCAATTTTTGCTCGCATTTCATTAAGTTATGTAATTTTTACATTTCTTCATCGTATGCTAAGAAACCGGGTGAAATTAGACCTTCGTAACCTAAACCTAACCTAAACCTTCTGTGAATGCTAGGAACCAAGTGATTTCTCAACGGTAGATTAATCGTATATCCCCGTAATAATATCACTTTCGAATAGTGGCTCGCAAATAAAATTATGATTTTAAGTCTCTTTAGTAATTTTAACGGATGCACATTACGACAGATAATGTTGAGAAGCGTAACGGTATCGTAGAAGTCGAAGACTATTTGTCTTCCCTATTGTATGGCGGTGCGTTCCAAGAAACATCATACTTCAGGAACACACTACGCTCTTAACCCACCAGGAAAGTTCTTGTGCACTTCCGTTTCTTTGTTGCCACGAGCACTCTTTTAGTAAAAATAATCCCGTATTAATTGACGCTTCAATACGGTACTTCGTTCGGTACGTTCTTTCTCCGAACGCTCATTGTCATTGTTCGTTTATTCGATACGCGAGTTTTTACACAACGGCAGTGTTCTTTCCTGGCGCGTCAATCAAGAAAGAACTCGATTAAAATACCAAGTATTTTGAACAACGAGAAACAATGGAAAATCATCAGATGATACATCTGAATGGTTGGAAAGATCTGCAACAGGTGACTTTAATTAAATTCCAAGTTCACAAAGCAATGAAACAATTCTCACTCACAGGATCCCGATACAGAAGTTGGAAATAATTATTTTTTTTTTTGTGGACTGGGCTTTAATCGTTTGTCGCTGCACGCCCGACGCTGTTTACATCGAGGAACAACAAGCAGTCGATTCTCTCGATCGTATTCGAGTCACGAACGTAAACATAAAATATGATAGGAACGATCAATAACTAGTAGAGGAATGAGCAAGCGCATAATTGTCCACGTCTCTTGGAAAAGTGAAACGTTCAACAAGTAATTACAACAGCCAATGTTTTCCCAGATGTTGATCGATGTGAAACGTTCACAGTGGCCAGGACGACTGCCAGGTTGGAAAAAGTCCAAAGATCCAGGCACGACCTTCTTCTCTCGTTACGCGATCCACGCACGAGCGAACGCGTTTAACGATATTGCCACGAAACCTTGTTCTTGAAACACTTTCTCACAGATGTCGCGAAATGGGACGAAAGAAGGTACGAAGGTTCGACGACGAGAGTTAACCTTCGAGGCTAGTTTTTACAGATTCTAATGCGTGCTATTAGATTATCGCAGAAGACTTGCCGCGTCATTGCGACGTGTTCTCTCTTTTGCAAAACATTTTAAAAAAAGCAATGGAACGTTTTTTCGAATTAAATTTGACTCTGTTTTATTCACAGTCGCGTCGATCACTCGCGACTTGAAATTCAATTCTTTTAAACGAATCAAATTTATTATGAAGGTTAGACTTTCGTCGAAAGTCTATTAGAAAGTGTATTAACTTTAGAACCGCTTCTTTATCCTTTTCGTTGTCAGTCAGGGAAGGACTTGTGTTTAGTTGATGCCTATTCGCGGGGGTATTTTCTGCACTGGACGATAATATGTTCCACTGTCAATTGAAGTTTGCACAAATATCACAAGGTGGGAGGGGCAGGAAAATGAGCGTTTTGAAAAATTTTTAAATAAATAATAATTATTCTTAAATTACTTTTTAAATTCATTTCAGAAATAATTTATTCGTAAAATAACGAAATTGCATTATTATATATCTCATATGAGAATTCAATTAATTTATTTCCAATTAAATGATTTATTTGTCATTTTCATGAAATATCTCTCATTTGATTTTCATAGAAATAACTGGTATCTCGAGTTGGGGGATTTTCTTTGTTGAGAAGATATTGGTAGATGAGTTTGATCATCATAGCCCGGTTATGATCCTTGAAATTACAACTTGGTCGGAGTCTCGGAGTAGAGAACGAGCAATTGTCTTCTTAAAAAGTTCATTTTCCATTATCATTAGCCACACGAGGATTTTCACGTGGATTTCCATTTGTTGTTTCAGTTTCCGTTGATTTTCTTCTCTGTGTTTTAAGCTAAGATCCCAAAAGCAAGCTGTCGATGTAACGCCGAAGATCGGTGAGTTGGCTGGTTCTTTGATTCTCTCGTTTCGCAAGAAACGCTCAAAGAAGTAAAGTCGAAGGAACGTAAAGAACAATTTCGTAAGGCGGGAAAAATCTTTAGAGACAAGCGAAGAGAGAAAAGGCTGAAAGGCCAGATTTACAGTTCAGTTATTAACACGGAAGTGAAACAATTTCATTGTCAAACGCACTTTTCACCAACGATATATACCGTTAACACAGAGCGGCGCATAAATCGCAGTCGATGTGCATAACGATCAATCGCGTGTCGCGTGCACATTTATCAAGATGCACGAGTTCGCGTGTACGCGGCCAACCGAGACGAACGACAATCACTGCCCCGGGAATCTATTCCTTGCAGAGGATCCTGCTCGAGTCTTCGGGACAAGAAAAATCCAGATGATTGAGAGAGGAATCAAACTGTGGTTGAAACTTCGAAGATCTTCACTGATATATTATTATATTATATATTATATTATATATTATATTGCTATTATATACTGATAATTAATATCATTAATATAATATTATATATTTGCAATATATTTTTTAATATAATTTATATAATTTATAATATAATATATATTTGTAATATTATTTTTTAATATAATTTATATATCATTAATATAATATTATATATAATATATATAATATTATATATTTGATATTATACCGAGAAAAAATCTTATTAAAGTTTATTATATACGTTGACTGCCAACTACGAGATATCTCGTAGTTTGTTTTACTTGCCATATTTTTACAGCTACGATGAAATTCGTAGTCTATCAGTGTAAATATGAATAGATAGCCTCAGGGAAGAAAACAAAAATCATTATTGGCTTGCGTGAACAGAAAATTGATTAATAAATGAACAGAAAATGTAATAATACAAAGTTTATTCGAAATCAACGAGCAAAAGAATATTTTTATTTCTGATAATTTTTCAAACAATCTTCCACGCAAGGGGCTGGCTTCCCTCGACAGATTCGGATACTCTGTAAATAATGAAACTCTTGCAATCTAATTTTTTTTGAAACTGGTTGAATCTCTTCTCCAATCGACGCGTCGACGAATGCTTCTCTAAACTTTATAAATTTTATTTTAGAAGATGTTGCTTTATGAAAAAGTTTGTGCGCATTGTGTATATATATATATATATATATATATATATCTTTATAATATGTAATGCAATCTTTTTGGACCATCTAGTCGTCTTACATAAGCCAACTACGAGATAATTCGCAAGATCTTTTTTTTTTCAAAGAGACACATTCTATAATAGGAGTTTTTAAATAATATAATATGATTAAATTGAATTGGCTTCTTAGACCGAGATGCTGAAAAGTACCGTGGCAGTCAACGTGTTCAATAAGATTTCTTGTTTCGGTTGAAATCGGCTCGTGAAAAAATTAGAACACATCCGGGAGTCTTTGAAAGAGAAATCCTTTAATACCGAAGGTGTCTAGCATCCATAGAAATAAAAGAAGATGGAAAAGAAACAATGTAATCAAAAAAAGGAAAAAAATTATAAGGCGAACTATTACTTGCACAGAATACGATAGCTCTCGAAGCGAAGGGAATTCGTTCCTTCGATCGAAACAAACAATCGTTTGTAACTTTGAAATTATTAATTTTTCGATCCATGTTTATTAGGACTCTTTTTTTCATGGTTCAGCGAGTATCATCTACCCTAGAAGTTGTGAACCTGAAGCTTCAAGCACACGAGGAATTCTTCCTCTATCCTTGATGAATGATGCTCGTTTTTATACTTACTTGTTAACCACGCGTTAAAGCGAGAAAGATTTTATAATTTCTACGAAAGAAAATGATCGATCAGGTGGCCAAATGAGTCTCAAATCTTCACAAATCGCTCGACCTGAACAGCGTTACGGAGAACCGCGTTAGATCAAGGTGTTCTCTCGGTGGTTAGGTGGGGATGAAGGCCACGTACTGCTTCTGCAAACGCCTCGACGATGTGCACCTAGACCTAAAAAACGAGTTAACTCGCGGCGATCTATCCGCGCGGTGACTCGTTGCGTCGCGCGTGCACTCGCGGAGAGAGACGCCACCGAGAGTCGAAAACAAAACTGTTTGTTAATTCTTTTGGTGATGGCAAATGCCGTACCTCGTGATCGTCAGATACAACTTTAACAAATTAGAGATAGTGAGATTAGTAGTTTTCAATTAATCGTGGCAGAGACTGGTGAGATCGATGGCGCGGATGAGGAAGTTGCCACGTTTCAAGGATCAGTATTGTGCGTTCGTCGTTTGATCGTGGTCAAATTATTCGTTGCAAAGCAGAAGATCCGATTTATCTTTGGAAAATCAATGTTTGAAGCTTCTTGCTTCCGAAATGCCATCCGATCAGCGAAACTCTCAGGTATCCGAACGAAATAATATCGAGTAAAGAGAGTGTATAAAAAGCTTCACTTGGAGAAGAGTAGTAGCAAAGGATTGGGAACATGTCTGGGATGCAACTTTCGTTGCCATATGCGAGGCATGTTTTAACGATTCGCACGAAGATGTTAGAGATTTCAACGTTAAAGTTAGCATCGCGAAAGAACGCCGTTTGACAGACTCAAAGGAACGCAGAGAATCCGCCGAGGGAAGTAAATCGCAGAGAGGGAAAAGCGGTCGGATCAGGTATGGTGGAAACGCTTCATTGCAATCCTCTTACGCTGTATTAGTGGAATCGATATTTTCAAAGCTACCAACAATTCCAATGCGAGAAACTTACTCGCTTCCCTGTGAAATCTAACTATTATGTCCAGTACAACGACGTAATAACGACTAATTGCTAAACTCAACAGCTTTCTAGTAGCTTCGACGAACAACTTGCTTTTTTAAAAAAATCATTTTTGCCGTCAGTGAATAATGATCTCTCGCCTGTGAATAATCTGTACATAGATCGTTGAATTAAAAGGGACTGCACTAGGCAACCTACAGCTACCATAAGTGCAGAAGTCCTAATTATTTCAGTATTGAAGCAGCCTGGTCGTGTTTGTTCCAGGTGGTTTCGCCGTAGGCAGCCGCGAGAGATGTGGTCGCGCACGAGATTCTTGCTGCTGGCGTGGACGATCGTGTTGTTGGCTGGTGCACGGCTGAGCAACGGATCGCAGAAGCCGCGTCTCGGCGGCGCCGTCAACATCTTCAGCCGTTACGGCTACCTCAGTATCAGCATGAGAGTGGTCCCCAGAAACGACACGGACACGTGGATATTCCGAGAACCGACGTTAGACGTTTTCAGGAATCCGACACCCGTGGTCGTTAAACAACGGCAACAGGCGGCGGTGTTCGACGGCGACTTCCACATGGAGTTCTGCGACAACGTCCGCCAACTTTTGCAAGCCTATTTCCGGGACTTCACGTTCGAGCGGCTGGAGAGACCGTGGCGTGCTTTCAGCGCCAGCTGGTCCAAGGCGGCCGTTGCTCGTCATTTGGGCATCAACTCGTCGTTCATCACCGGCGAACATTGTTACGTGCTGGTGCGCGTCGCCAGGTTCCGCGAGAATCAGAAACTGGCTAGCACCGCGGATTCGATGATTCTAGACGAGGCCGTGCTCCGGGAAACGGAGAACGTCACGGTTGGAGATACCGCCAGCGTGGTTCGATTCATCAAACACTTCGGATCGCACTACATCGCTGCTTATGTCACTGGCAACTCTTTGTATCAGGTAAATAGTCAGGAGACTCCTCGGATTAATCGTAATTGTAACGTATAATTATTGTTACGAAATTTCGCAGAAGTCTCCTTTAGGATGGTGTATCTTTTCAAAAATATCCTCCCTACGCGTAATAAAATATTTCCCTACGCGTGCAACAAATATTTGAATCCTCGCGTATCTCTTCTTAAACGCTTGTGCAAGAGCACATTGATTTATGGGTGCATAAAATTTATTGCCTCGAGCTGCTTCGCTTCCGAGAATCAATTTGAATCTCCAACTAGTATCATCAAACCATCTCCACTCACGCCACGATTACAAAACGTTACCAAAGAAATCTTGTTTCAACAACCAATCGCTTCTCCTGCGTTAAAATTATAGTCTGGAAAAGTATGGATTAATCAACGTACCGATACGTTTCTTGTATCTCTGTTTTACCAATGTACTCGAATCTTAAACATCGATCTAAATAGTTTGTAAATATAATAGTAACGACCGATTATCCCGACGACCACCCACAACAAGCATCAGCATATATGATTATCGTCGACTCATTGATGCTTGTTTCATTGCAATCGTAAATCACGCACGTCTCGTACAGGATGTGATACGAAAAAGATGATACTAGATGCAGGATACTAGATGATGGCCTCTTGTGCAAAAATAAATCAAAACGGTGAAATAAAATTTCTGTATTATAAATCGCTGTATCAAAAAATTTCTGATATCAACGGAGAATTTTTGCCTTCGACCTGTCTAATTATTACGAAAACATCTGTTTCAAGGTGTTCGTGTACACGCAACAAGCATACCTGCGCATCAAAGAGCGTCTGAAGACCCGCGGCGTGGCCGATTTATCGAACATCGAGTTGGGCAACTATTTCTCACCGTGGTACGCGGAGCACATGGGCTCGATACAAGCAGCAAGCGGAAATCGCACGGTCGAAGCTTGGGCGGTGGAACGGCTTCGAAACCAATACTACATTTTCTCGTACGCCAGCTTGCTGAAATTACACGGTGACGGGATACTGCTGAAGCAATTGGACAATTTATTGGAGAACGAGGCGTTGTTACAGCTTCAGCTGAAGACGCTCGCGCCGATCTTCAAAGATCCTCAACGGCGCGAGTGGTTCCTCGAGGTGATCGACAATTACTTTAAGTTATGGGAGGTGAACATGTGAAGCGAAAGACGAGACCATGTCCCCGAAAGGAGAACATTCGTACACATCCGTTTTATATTCCCGTAATATTACGTACGTGGTATGACCTGCACGTGGAAGACCACGGTATACGCGTACGTATCTAATTTAGAAAAAACGACGACCGATGACTTCGACCGATGGAACGACCGATTCGTCGTTCGTAGAACGATTATTAATGATTCGAGAGTCGTTAGTCACGGTCCGCTGGAAGTTCACTATTGTTTCTCCGTCAAACGGACGCTAGGATTTAATAGAGAAACGCCCAACTGCTATTACATTGTTATTAAATAAGTATTTATTATTATAATTGACGATAGAAAACATTTTTATACAAACGTTTTAAATATATATATATATATATATATATATATATATATATATGTGTGTATATGTATATGTATATGTATATGTATATGTATATCACAAGCAATTTTCGTAAAAGTGACTGAAAAATGGGGCGACGTTCTGCTTCCACGTTTGCCATTTCGCTTTTGATACCGGTTTATAATAATTTTCTGTTTTAACATTCTTGTTTAAGCTCGTCAAGAGAGTTGCGGTAAACGCAGAAACAGAACTCGTCGCTTTTTTTCTTCTTTCTCGCGTTGATTTTCTTCTCGAGTCTGTTTCAAACATTGACGAACCGGTACTTTTAAAAATAAATCTGCGCATTTTATTGGCTTTATTCCTATAAACTTATGCTACTTCTTTTCTTTCTTTTGTTTTCGTTTTTTTTTTTTTTTTTAATCGAAATGAATCGATGTGAGTATTCGAGTAGAAAAGAACAATCAGTATGTTACGTACGAACGAACAAGTCATTTTATTGGCACGATGAAACGATTGATGAATAGAACTTTGTAGGAAAAGTCAGTTTATTCGATCTTGATAAGCATTCGATGTTATTATATCTTATTTTTATGTTTCTTTTCACTTTTCTCGTAAACAGTGTTATAACAATAAAACATAATAAAAATGCAAAACAAGTTCATTAAAAAATTTATAAATGTTCAAATGTTTTTTAACCCCTTGACTGCTATGGGCGCATATATGCGTCCAGCAAAAGCTATGAGTGTGGTCTATGGGCGCATATATGCGCCCGGCGAAAGCTTTGACTGTTTACTATTATCTCATGTTTAATTTCGGCAACTGTTTCTATATGTATATGTCCTACACTGTCAGAAACCACATACCTTATTTCTTAGCAACGAGATAAAACAAAATCTTGTTTATTTCGTCAGTTTTTCTTTGTATCTTAAACTCTTTTCATTTGCAGTCATACAGCTGTGATTGTTGCATTAACATATTGTAATATTACTTGCGGTGCATTTGATTTTTATATTATTTTATATTATTATTTGACTTTTATATTATTATATTTGCACCTTCGTGCCGTGTATAAGTATTCCCAAAGAACATCTTCCCAATTTTATTAAGGTATTACGAGAAGTGCTGAACTGCAACGGTAATAACCTTGTGAAGCCTACGGATGACAACTTCTAATATAAACAAAATGTTCACAGCCATCACCTAGTTACAATAGTGATATACAGCAAATGGACTATTAATTTTCTTATTGTTCTTCTTCCTTAAAATATATGTATTCGAAATCTATAGTTTTTGTATGTATACAAAGTATTTATATCACGGTTGCTATATGTAGGTGGTATTTATATAATCGTTCCTATGATTTGTTCAATTTTTCAAATTTTAATATCCAAATACATTATAATTATCAAATTATAGAGTTTTAAAACTTTAGCATTGGTGAATAAATATTATATATAAAATAAAAAATGTTTGGATTCGTTTTGGAGTAGGAAGAGTAATAGTAATTGATTTGTGTACTATATTATAATGTGTTAGTACGCCGCCGACGAGCTCCATACTGCGTAAAAAAGTATTCAGTCCCCAGCGATTGTATTCGCCAGCCATATGCCACTAACGCGAAGCGCTTCGACTTAGAGCATATAGCAGTCAAAGGGTTAAAAGAAAAATCATTTGAAAATTAAAAGATACACAGCAAGTGTATTATAAGAATCAGTATTTTTATATAAAATTTAATTATATTATATATATTCTATAACTGATTTTTGAAGAATGATCTTAAAAAACGCGTCGTTACTCATTTTTATAAAATTTTGTACGTACATTGTATTTCTAGTTATCCCTAAGTAGATCCCTAAGGTTCCTATTGCTCATTAGATCGCACTTAAGGGTACATTTTATTCTAAAAGATACAGCCATTTAACTCAACTACTTTCTCCAATGTACGTACAAAATTTCGTATGAATCGATGAATTTGAATTATTTAAACAATACATTAACTTCTAACAATACATGTTATTATAACGTGAATTTCTTGTATTGAAAACCAATTGTTTTTCTTTTTTTCTTCTTTTTTTTATAAATTTCGTCCTCATTTCGTACAACATTATTCTAAAGAACCGTGTAATTATAAGTGGATAATCTATCTCCAGAAATATTGACTGTGGTAAGATTATTCTGTTAATATTTCATTAATACTTAAATTCGAACTTTATGTATCACATTGCCTATTAATTGTAATGTTGATTTTAATTCGAGAGGAAAGGAAATCTCGTTACTAACTACGTTTCGCTATAAATTCGTAACCATACACTTGTGCATTGATTTCAATGGGTTTTTTTAAAGGTGTGCAATTTTGCACATGCTTGTTGTTCTCTACCTAACTTTCTTCCATTAACAACCAATATAACTGGAGTTTCGACGCGTATAGATTTGAAGTCAAAATCCTGGAAAAGCATATACTAGATATAATCGTTAATTTTAAAACAATCATATATACCAGTATAATAATACTAACGTTATTGAGATAAGAGAACTTTCGATGAATCACAAATGGTTCAGGTATAGCAACAGAATCTCCTATGGTAACTCCACGACCTTTAGCAAGATTATATACCGTTACAGCAATACACGTTTTCTCCTCATCAACGAGACAAAAGGCGCTAAATTATATTGGATATGTGATTAATCATCGTTCACGGTTTGTTATGATTTTTGAAACATGAAATGTAGACTTACAAAGGTACACAATCGGTGTCTTGTATCCAACATACTACTTTCCCAAATATAACTTTCTCTGGATTTAGCCCAAGGACTAAGTCTTTCAGTAATACTAAATCTAATTTTACAGTTTTCTGGCCGGACGTGAAAGAGCCACCTTTGTATGGTCCCAAATGTTTAACATCCAATGCCTACATTTAATCAGAAACCTATAAATATGTATAGGTACGAGCATCATGTATTAAGTTTGTAGAATTTTATAAACTGAAACTCATCTTAAAACCACATTCTGATTAGAAAAATAAATATATCGTTTAAAAAAATGAAGATACCCTTATCATTTGGTACAATCTCTTCGGTTTCATTTTTCCATTATTGTTTACTGAATTTTGTACATCTTTCAAATATTGTAACAATTCGTCCCTTTTGTTACGTGGTGTTTCCCACACCGGATCCAGTAGTATTGCTCTCTCAAAAGATTTCAATGCTAAACTATATTCCTCTTGATACTTTAAGGCCTATTGTTGTAATACATTTGCATGAATGCAAGGAATTAAAATGAATCGATATTATATTGGAAATAATAAAATGCTTACCACTGCCTTATTGTGAAATAAATCAGGATTACTTCCTGCTACGACATCTTTTTCCTAAAACAATATCAATACGTTTACCGCTGGTCAAGAATGAAACTCGAAGACTGTTGCGATATAACTTACTGCTTGTGCATAAGCTGACATACAGAGTCGTAAAGTCGCGGGATTTTGTGCTATTGTAAAAAAGGAAGACAAATAAGCATTTCCTAAAATTGCCCAAGAAATACCATCTGACGTATCAAGACTGACCGCTTCCTTAGCATATTCCACTCCCTTCTGTATATTTTGTATTCGTTGTTCAGCATCAGGCACTGGTTCTTGTCTGAGTACCATTGATAAATTTCTTAAGGATACTTTATTCCTACCCTATAATATTGGTTATTGCATCTTAGTTATACGATACATAACAAGAAAGTGAATAACAACGAGAAAAGAAATTTTACATGGCGTAGAGCTCCAACGAAACAATTTTTTGCTTGCTGAATATCGTCATTTTTCCAATAACATTCTCCTAGTTCATTCCATGCTTCTACTAAGTTAGGTTCCAACTTTACTGCCTTTGTCAGTAACTCTTCCGCTTGAGGTATAAAACGTTCTGTGACATTTAGAGCTTTCCCTTTTAGATAGTAATATTTCGCCCGTGATCCATCGATTTCGTATCCCTTGCACTCATCAAGTTTACTTAAAGTATCTTTCATCTCTTTTTCTACGTCGCCGTTCTTTTTAATAGCTTCCTCGATAGGGTGATTTTCAAAATAATGATCTCGAAAAAAATATAACGCATTTACTTTTTCCTAGAATAAATAAACAAAACAATAGATATCGAAACCAGTTTCGCAAAATTCAACGAAAACAAAGAAATATAGGTTAGGTTTACACATCAATGAAACGATATAAGAAAATAAATCGATTATGTAAGTTATTAAAACGGTGTGTATACCGTTAATGCTACAATGGGATCCTCTTTAACAGTGTTCGAGGATTTCGCTCCTGCAACCACTTTATCATCTATTATTGCGGACATTTTTCAAAATACTTTCGCAAACTGCCTATCACAGTAATTTCATTGTGCGTCAGATACACGTGGAGCTTTTGCTTTTATACATAATTTACATGTATCATATACATGCGATCTAACGTTCGAACAATGCGTTAGAATTAATCATTCGAAAACTGTCAAAATCTCAACGATCCGAGGAGGTTATGTCATAAGTTGTAACTACTTATGCAAACTGTTACATATAAAGCACTGTCCACAATGAAATTGAAGCTACTCGTTATCAAATTTTCTGATTTTCAACGAACGAGAATAATGAGCTACAATTATCAAAACCTAGCTCAATACGCGATAATTACGACGAAACTACGAAAGTTACGAAAAAAATTGTTGCCAGTGCATGATTTTTCACGATATTTACACATCAAGCGTTCTCATGCGTTCTGTGGATTAAATTTCATCGATATAGTTCCAGCGTGTGCCGAGAACGGCGCCACCATCGCCCCTCCCACCGCCACTTGTCACGAACATCGAGCGAGCTATCTAACTAGTGCAATCGCGTACTTTGTGACCGAAGCTTCCCCGGAAGGCTACATCGTCTCAGGATCGCCATTTTATGTGTTTGGCTCTGAGACTGGGACGGTGGGTGCGTGCGGTGCAAACTACAGAGCGTATTATCCGTGTACTATCCGCAAGATGTTGCCCAAATACTTTGCGCCCGACATGTACGACAAGTAACGACAGGTGTCGGAGTGTGTGATCGGGCAGCGAAGGCTCGGGCCGAAATGGTCCCGGAATAGTGAATTGTGCGTGAGAGTGTTTTCATCGAGTAAAGTGCGTCGCGCACAGGCTTTCCACCAGTCTCGCTGTCACCAGTTTGTTTAAATACCTGTGCCACTCGGGAAGTTGGCTTTGGCTCAAATTACGGACGGCCTCTGGATTCCTTACGACCGCCCCCCGCTACCATTTACGATGAGTTCGCGCAACATACCCTCAGACAAGGTGAGTCTCTTGTCAGTTGTTCTAATATGTCTACCGCACCCTTCCGCCTCCTCTTTCTCCTTTATCCTTCGCTACCAACCCAGTCTCCGGCTCTCGTTCGATATCCCATCGTGCACTAACGTCTCACTCGGCCGTACCTTTGTTCACTAAGTCACGGCCATCCGACCATCAATGCGTAAAATTACAGCCGGATCAATGAGACGTCACCTCGCGCCTATCGGCCGCCTTTTTCCCCCGATTAAACAACGGATGTACACCCTCGCATCAGCGATATATATATATATATATATTTTTTTTTTCTTTTCTTTTTTTCATTGCACATGTACTCTGTCCATTTCCTCTAAGTTATTTCGTTAAGAGTTTACAACGTCTGTCGTTGAAAATCCTCGACTGTGACATGTATCGACGAAATATCGAAGTATCGCGCGGTAAACGAAGAGATCGTGGTGAAAGGTGCACAGAAAATGAAGCAAACAACGAGCCTTTATTTGAAGATTATATAAGTCCTCGACTGTCTTCAAAAATCCGTTCGAAACGTAAACTGCTACGTAAACTGCTGAAAGAAATACTAAACCGCCCCCTCTCCTTTTTTTCACCGCCATAGTGGTTCTGATGTTCAAACGACTAATCGATCGCTGATCGATACCACTTCACGTCGTCGGTGTTTGAATTTACTTATTGACTTTCCGTCTCTCGTCGAGCGTATTGTCATAAACTCGGACCGGCGGCTAATTAATCGACAGAGAGGGGTTTTTTGTCTTTGATTTCAGTGCCCTACTCGTTACAACGAGTACAGTTTCGTCGGTTTTTCTTTCTTCTCGCGTCAAGAGATCACGCTTGTCGAGCCGTTTCATCCCGCCATCTCCTCCCCTCGTTCCTCTCTCTCTCTCTCTCACACACACACATACATACGCACACTCCTCGTTCCCTTCCACGGGCAATGTAAATTAATTGTGTCGTGAAAGTCGTGACGGAACGTTCTCCACGCTTTGTGAATTACACCTACCATCACCAACGATCGTCGGCGATTCGTCGCGTTTTTTTCTCCCCTTTTTTTTTTTTTTTTTTTTTTTTTTTACAAAGTCGCCGCGTTACTCGCACGAAGTGCACTCGTAGCCGGTCCAACGAGACTGTTTAATTGGCACCAATCGTATCACAGGGGCGGCTAGAGCGCGCTTTGTACGCGCGTCGCCTGTTTCATTCGAAGCTTACTTTTCAGACTTTTATTCCTAGGAGAAATTAAATAACGAGCGGGCGGCAGCATATCCACGGGGATTTGTTTTTCTTTTTTTCTTAACACTTTACCGACCGGTAGCCTATTAATCGGCTAACATATTTTAACACTTTACCGACCGGTAGCCTATTAATCGGCTATTTACCGCTAACACACGGTCGGTAAAGTGTTAAATACACTTACGGCTGCTTTCCTCTGCCAGTTGAAATTGAAACGTCTCGCGTATGTTTTTGCGCGTTGGGGTGTCTCTTGGTTCGTCGAGTAACGTCGGAGAGGCAGTTCCTTTTGACGATACAAGTATAATAGCTGGAAATGGCCGCGAAAGTTTGTTGTTTCGGCGAAACAGCAAACTGGCCACCGCCATTTATCACTTGGCAAGGGAAATTCATTTCGTCTTTCTTTCGAAACTTTTCAACATCGTTTCGAGCATCGTAACGTGCGTCAATCGGTGTCCTTCTGTCTGCTATCGATTGGTGTACTTCCGCTTTTGTCTCGCGTCTCGATATTATTAAATGAACGGGCGCGCGCACCCCCCTCCGCGGCGGGCTAAAGAATAGATTCACACACACAAACACACACACACACACGTGCGCGCGCACGACCTGTTTTCCGCCAAAAATAGCGCGCATTCGAAATTCAGTAGCATCGATGGAGTGTAAAATAGATGCAAATATTTGCGCGAGTCTGCCTTCCCCTCGCCGAATCATGCCGCGCCATCCCCGGCTATTTTCACGCTCTACCATAAGCATTCCCTTTTGTTTGTAATTAATTGCCGATGCGGTGTAGTCTCGGTCGTACGCTCGTGGCGCGGTTTTCGCGCGGTTTTCTGCGCCGAGAACCGGAAAGAAATACATTGTTTTCGATCGTACGTAAACCGGGGTAAATTACGTTTATCCGCGCAAACTTGGGGATAAATTTCGTTGCTCGTGACAATTGTTCCGTTCAGTTCGGAGGTTTTAAGACGATTCGAAATTGACATTAACAGGGGAGTTGACTTTGGTTCACATAGAAATAACTTGTTTCACAAAATGGGGATTTTTCTCCTTCGCGGTGAGAAGTTATATTATTACGCCTGAGGTAATAAAAGAGGAGAAAATCGTTTTTTCGCTTGTTGACTATTTATTTCGATCAAATGTTTCATGACGTATTTAGCAAATATATATATAAATAAAATAAATATAAATATAAAATAAATATAATATAAAATGACATTTAGAATTGAATGAAATATTATCGCACGTTGCTTTTAAAATTTTCATGTCGAAAAGTATCGTCTTGACGAAATATTTCGTCTTACTCAGTTAAGAGGTTAACACATATTTATTTATTTAACGCGCTAAAGACATATATTTTACAGCAAGTTTGAATACAAGGCAGAATATATTTCCACCAAAAGAATGAGGCATTATAAAATAAATGCAGTACAGAACAAATCACGTGATTAATTAATGATTAATGTACAATAATTAATGATTACATATAATGATTCACTTGTAAATACATGTTAAGCACGGTATAAAAAGGGTTTGTTCGGGCAATCGCTGCAAAACTACGCTTCAGTACCGAATTCTTTTACATTTTGTTTATAGCAGGGAGTGCTATGAAAGTTGATAAAAGAAACTTGCTTTCCAACAAAGGCAAAAGAACAAATGAAAACAAAAAAAAAATGTTATCTCCTATTGTATATTTACCTATTGCCTCTTTTGTTAAATATTTCATTTCCCTCGTTTTTTAATTCGACAAATTTGAACGCGGCAGGTGTTCTCTCTTTACTAGCCTAAATTTTAAAAAGTTAAAACTGATTGCAGCGCGGATGGTGCGCGATGTGATAACTACACTATACAAGGTAATTACTTATGGATTGATGACGCAATGAAATATATCAATCTTTAGTCAAAACATCAATAAAACAGGAACATTTTCTAATGTTATTTCCCTTTTTTCAATCGGCTCCGATGCATATTAATCGACCGTGCCTTCTCACCTACCAGCCGGTTCTTGAAATAACTAGAAGAAAGAATTCCAGTAATTTATTCTCGCGTATCCAGGCCCGCGATAATTGCGGGCAAATTCGCGCGAGTAGAATAAAATGGCAGGAGCTGTTCCGCTAGGCTGACGTCGGAGTTTTTCAATTAAGAAATGTTTTCTGCCGGGGAATTGCGGGCCCCGCAGACGTTTAGTTTCGTTACAATTAATCGTGCAAATTGGAATTCACGGCGGTCCACACAGGCTTGGTCTGATCGTCGTCTGTTCCTTTCACCCGCTCAAAGATGCATTCTATACATTATTTTTGCCATGGGAAAAAGCCGACACCTTCGCTCAGGTGTGTCAGGTTTGAGTTCTCTGTTGCGTCAATTAATGTCGCCAATTACCACTAACGATGGGCTGTACGTTGCTGATTGATTTTCGTTCGTCTAAATCTGTATAATCCAGAGTTTACTGCTCGACAGAGCAGTGTTACGAAATTTCTTTTCGTAAGATTTTCTTTTATGGCAAAAGTCGAGTCTGAAATTTTTTTTCTTTTTTTTTTTTTACTTATTTTTTAATATAGGATACTCCAGTAATTACTCTTTCCTGTCGCATCTGAAATTAGTGAAATTCAAGTACTCTAGAAGTAAATTGTTCAAATTCTTGATTTTCTCAGAAATGAAGTCTTATAAATAAAAAAAAAATGTATCTTTTTTTTCCAACTTCTGTCACCTTCTAGCCGATTTCAGAAATACACCCTGTATATTATTTGTACAATTTTTACCACACCGGTAAGAAACTGGAGCAACGTTATTATATGATAACGTTGCAGTTGTCGTTGTTCATTTACAGCGGAGACTGTACCGGTGACGATGAGAAATTTAATTCGATAATTTCATACGAATTCGTAGAGAAAGATTATTAACGTGATCTTGTTTTAAAGCGCGAAGTCTTCACTTTAACATCCAATTTGTTTCTTTTTTCTTTTTCCTTTTTTTTTCAAAGATGATTTTACGCCAGACAATGGCTACAATAGAACAACGAGGATACCTTTTTCTCGAAAACTGTAAAAATTCAAGAGCGTTGAAAAAAATTTTTTTTCACGACCAAGTCCATCGCGAAGCAACGACTTTGTAAAATTTGCTGTACAATTTTTTTTTTTCTTTTTTCATAATTTTGTTGAATTTGATGCATCAGGATAAAGCGACGAAATATTTGGGATTTCTGGAATTTCTTCTCTACTTTAAGCCTAGTAAAAGTTTGATAAAATGGTGAAAGAAAATCGTTTCAAGTTTCAAGGGGAGATTTCAATATTTTTTCAGGTTTTTGAGTATTTCCAATTTTCAAGAAAAATCGTATCCCCCACTTTCTCGCCCGTTACGTGGTGTGAAAATGTTTGAAACAGACAAACTCGCGAGATACAATCGTTAAAACAGAAGTTTTTAAAACGAGATCGAGTGGATCGCTGTGTGATGTTCTTTCACAAAGTGACGCCAGTTCGAATCGCCGGCAATTTTTCATTGTCACTGGCACAGTTACAGGCTCCTCGCTGTATCTATCAACGTATCCGATCCACTTTATTATCTACCAACATGGATTCACTTTCGAACCGAGGCGTCGTATCTTTCGAAAAAAAAAAAAAAAAGAAAAAGACCACGCGTCCTCTCTCGGCTACCATCAGCTGTGGGCGGTAGCCATATTTGGAGACCGAGGAGTCTAGACATAATTGGTCAAAGCACCTAGAGCGAATGAAGCGTTCAGCTTCTAACCTTCAACTTAACTCGCGATCAATTTTCTATCCCACGTGGCTGAAATCAGTTGAAATCATTCGCTTGATTAATCTTCGCGGTCCGAATTAATTTTTCCTATTCCCAGTAGTCCGAATTAATATTCGACTTTCATCAATTCGTTACGTTAAACTATTCATTATGCTAAAGCTGAGAACTTTGTCTCGGTTTTAATACTAGAACTACCGACAGTTGAGACGAAGCTATTTCTACCATAAGTTCAAAATGACTGGTCTTTAAAAAATACGTAATAATAAAATATTCTTATATTTATTGATTTATTACTTTCTTACAAAAGAAATCCCACGTTACGCGGTACAGTTAATACCGAATTCGTCAGTTTTATTCGGCAAGTATTGAATAAATCTGCTACCTGGCTTTAGATGGAAAGAGTAATTGTTTGTCGATTCTAATATTTGCACCTAGTTTGCGGCAACTCTGACTATTTCCAATAAACTTATCTCCATACAGCTGATATCAAAGCAAATTTATCATTTTGTAAACGTTGGCTTTGGTCACTTTTTTTTTATCAAAGCGAATAAATCTCAATATTTCGGTAAAATCATTTCATGGTGTTGGGGTAGAAGTTTCGTCCCCATTTTCTGTTCCATGATTATGAAAGTTCCAAATATTTTGCTTCGTGCTCCCCGTGCATACAAAATTCCAAATTTTCTACCCAGAACTCGAGAAGCTTGTAATTCCGTGCAAGATATTATACGTTCAAGCATATGGTCGTCAGTTAGTAAAGAAAATGCGCAATTTTCCTGATAATTATCGCCATCATATCGAACGATGGCAGTATAAATTCTAAAAACGTGTGAGAAATTGTACGAAACTGATTAATTCGAGTTCGGTAAACAGATTGTAGGACCCTTTTACACTATAACAAGTACCACTCATTGGTATAAGATACAAAATTATTTTGATTTCTAATAAAATAAAAATAAAATAAAATTCATTATATCATCTCCTTCGTTATCGTCTGCAAAAGTCGTTACACCATTGCGTGGGAAAAAATGTAACGTGAAATAGAAATTTTAAAATAAAATTGTAAAACCAGTCGTTTTGATTGATGTGGTAGTTCTAGTGTTAATAAATTTACAAGCAGAATGAAGTATAAAATAACCTGAAGAACAGTCAGACATTTATTGATTGCTTTTAATATAAATTGATGGAGCTTAAAAATTTTTCTTAGTATGATATCCTTCGCAAGCAAGTTCCCAAGTGCAGGTCACATTGTCACGTATATGTTTTACAAATGTAGTTAAATAGTTTCTCTTCTTCCACCAGGAATCTTCCTTTTTGAGCAGACTATGCAGTATTAATTCTGGCTGTTGAATATTCATCGTCTTCACTTGACAAATTTTTAAAATCTTCATCACCACTGCTAAAGGCACTTAATTCTTCCAAGACTTCTTCATCCATATTTTTACTAAATTTTTTACAGAAAACACAAACTCTATATATATATATATATATATATATATATATATATTTATGTTATAAAAACAACAAAAGTATTATAAAAACGCAAGTAATTAAAAATTTCGACAAGAATGAGATACTAATACGACTGATTGTAGAAGTAGCTTTATCAACAGCTATCAAAGATGTCACGGATGCAATGCTGCGCAAAAGTGAAAAAAAAAAATTTACCCAAATTTCAGAACTGTAAAACGATGCACAGTGATCTCACTAAATCTGACAATCGCTGATTGGCGTGCAGAAATAATTAAAATAATTATAATTCTCGAATTTAAAAAAGGAAATGTATCGAGTCAGACTCGACGTTTGACCCTGCGCAAAGAATTAAAACAATTGCAATCCGTTTTCCAGTGAAAATTCTTTCACTTTTTTTTTCTTTTTTTTTTTTTTTTTTTGCTGAACACATCGAGACAGAGTTCGATTCCCCCTTCCAAGTCGAGGTACGTGATTTATCAAGCTGACTACTTATATTCATACGTACGTACGTACGTCTCGTTTGGCATCGAGCTCGAGAGCCTCGCTCGCGTTCGTTCTCGCGGCATTATCGCGTTGCTATCGGCCAAAGCCTGACGGTCAAGGTCGATTAAAGAACAGAGCCGAATGCGTTACTTTTCTGACGCGAAAGCTGGATGGAAGGGGGGGGGGAAGGAAAGGAAAGAGAAATAAGGTCAAGAAGAAAGCTTCGATACAAGCTAAGAAAGACGTATCTGCTAACTCGTGCTCTTGTACAGTGACGAATGCGGTTTCCTCGGCTAGAAGTTGCCGCGAGAGATATAGAGTGACTCACATCATCGATCAAATGCTCCAAATGTTGCTAAAAATATCGCGTTGCACTTTCACTTGCCGCACTCGTATTCTGTTCTTGTAACTTTTTGGTATTCTTTTGGAGTTGGTATCCTTACTTCGATTTTCGCGAGGTAGCTAGAAAATATTTATCTTTCTTGACTACAGTGTCACAACACTTATTCTCAAATACGTTTAAAGATAACGTTACAATTAGTAACAATTGTAAAAAATACACACATACACACACACATACACACACATTTACAAGTACAAATTGTAGAAGTGTATAATTGTATAAATTGTACTATATATATACTATATAGTATATATAATTACCGCACATATATACAATAATTATATAATTTATACAATTACACACTTGTACAATTCGTACGAGTACAATTTATACAATTTACATATATATAATAATTATTTTTATTATATTATATTATATTATAATTATAAATCTATATATATATAGATAGATAGATATACTTGTACAATTCGACGATTCATTCAAAAGCGTTGCAGTTCGTCCGACTCGTTCGATAGCTGGCATTGAATCGCAATTGACTTTCGTCTTAACTTATTCTATATTTGAAGAATTTTTACAGATTTCCGAGAGATCTTTCGCGTCTGATAAAATGTTCTTCCTTCGATGAAATATGAATTTTATCCTACTGCACCGATTTCCTCTGCAGAATTTCACGAAAGAATCTCGATAAATATCTGGCCGATATTCGTAATAAATTGATTCGAAGCGACGCGTTGAATTTCAATTAACGATGCACGTTTCACTTTTGTGCGAGGATTGATAAATCACTGAAACCAACAACGAACTCAGTCAGTGACTTTAGATACTTTTCCAAAGGGAAGCGAAAAGCGTGACGGTGATATCTTTTTGGCAACATATTTTGGAAGTCGAGCCGCAGAATTAGACATTAGAATTTCAAGTTTCGACGACCGCCTATTTTTCAAAGCGAAGAGAGGATCGACTCTGATTCTTTTGCCCGTGCAACGCGTAGACGCGTGTAATTCACGATATCTCGCGATATCGTCTCTTTTTCAACCGACTGTAATAATAATCTTTTTCGACTCTCTTTCTTTCTTTTCTCTCTCTCTCTCTCTCTCTCCTCTCTCTTTTTCTCCCGTGGGGGAATGGTTACGTACGTGTGCACGGAAAGACAGACTGGACAGACAGTTGGCTGGGATGAAAAAAGATCAGGCTGTGCCCGTCCGTATGGAAAGGAAACCGTCCGGCAAACGGATCAAGGCAACGAATCAGCTTTTGTGAAACGTCTAAATCGATTTTCTGTGTCTGTGGCGTGCTTTTCTTCTCTACGTGAGATGAGAGAATGTGTGTCGGCCTCGTGCTTGCGGGCTCGCGACGATTCACCCGCGTCCTTCCGCGTTTCGAGGGCGAAGCGTTTTCTGGATAAAGCGGATGACGCGCCAGATGAAAGGCCGATTTTCTCGTATCTAGACTGGTCGCTTGATAAATGTCTCGGCTCGATTTTAACCCATTGACTGCCAGGCAAATTTAGAGCGTCTTGCCCTGGGTTTCTTTAAAATTCTATTTTCCAAAATATAATACTAAGGTACAGATTCAGTATTGAATATTGGCATTTACAGTAATTTTTATTGGAAAATAAATATATGAATTAATATATATAAAAATATTTGATACGTTATGACCGAATGATCTAAGTTATTTTTATGATAAAAAGTGATATTGACACTTTACCGACCGTGTACTAGCGGTGAATAGTTAGCCGATTAATAGGCTACTTGTCGGTAAAGTGTTAAAATATGTTAGCCGATTAATAGGCCACCGGTCGGTAAAGTGTTAAATATGCTTTATACACTGTGTTAAATTTTTTATTCATCCTTTCTAATAACTCCTAACTCAAAAATATTGCCAATTTTAATCAATCTAAACTTGTAGCGCAAACTACGAGATATCTCGTAGTTGGCAGTCAATGGGTTAAAACGTATATCGGTGAATACGAATGATTTCACGGAATGAATTCCTATCGATTCCCGGTCATCATCGGAGAAAATCGTCGAGTATGTAGATTCGTCGGAAATTAATTGAGAAATTAATCGATTGACGATTGAAACTGATCGATACTGGTGGGGTATCGATTCGCGAAACAGAACGGTCCACTTTCGTACATTCTACTTTCGTAATATCCTATTTCGTGCGATTAGATTTTTGTGAGTTTCGCGCTGTAAAAAAGTTTGCGAGTTTCATCGATACGCGCCGCAGAAATATCTTCGACATCTCCTGTACGAAGGGCGAATAAAAAGAAGAGGGGAGAGTACAATTCAACTATCTTTTGATAAATATGAGAAAACACCAGATACTAACTATCAGTAAAGTGTTATTTATTTATATACTAATACATTTCGTTAAAAAATAACATTTTTTGATGTCTTTTCTTTTTTTACGCTGCTCTACTTTCAACTTTACGTACATTATTTCAGGAAGCAATTAGGCACGAAAGTCGATTCGATTGAAATCGATCGGTGTGACTCGTATTGGATTATAATCATAATACAGGTTTATCAGATTCCGTTTCAACCTTAGTTTTTCAATGAAACTCTATATTTCGCATCTTGCTCGCTTACGCAACACGTATGAAAATTAATACAGAAGCGAATACGCGATGATTGTATCGCGATCTTGAAACAAAAGCGAGATTCAATTTAATTTAAAACGAAATAGATAAATATGTCAGTGTATTACAATTAGTAATTACATTACCGGGGAACGGTCAATCTATTGCCAAAGATTTGAATGAGTCGATTTGAATAATTAGGGGCTCCTGATTTAATTTTTCTAAATATTCATAAAAAAAAAGAAAAATAGAGTCAATGTAAAAGAAAACGCAACCGTACAATTTTTGTCCATTATTAGCGTAGCTGTCCCGTTTTTTTTTTTTTTTTTTTTTTTTCAAAACAGTGTACCATAAAATTTCTCCTTAACCATTATGTTGTGGCTTAATATTTTTTTACTTGGCATTTAATATCCTTTCGATCCATCGTGAAAAGAAATATATGATCCAATTAAAAAGAATAAAGATAACGTTGGGAATTTCGAAATCCCTTTCGAAACATAAACCATAAACAACTTTTGTATCGCAAAATTTTTCATTAGACGCGTTAATTTAAAAGTTATTTCAGTACTGTGCAAGTTACGTGAATCACCCTGTATGATACGACCCTCGAATATTGTATAAAATGATGTTAAACACCATGAAAAAAATTTCTTTCGAAAAAAAGAATGGAGAAAGCAATGGTCCTCGTGTTTTTCTTCACTGGCGCGTAATCTCTTGTGATGTAATTGAAATCTAAAAGTTTAATGCAACGCATTAAATTCTGATCGATGTTTCGGAGAGCGGATGGAAAGACAGAATCCAATCGAAAAAAAAAAGAAAGAAAAGGAAAAAAGAAAAACACATGTGTGTATCTCGATATCATTGGAATTCGATCCGCGCGATTACGTACAGATTTACGTCATTCGCGATTACGGGTTACGCGTATTGTCCCTTTTTGGAAAATGCACGCAAAGTAACGAACGTTTCCACGTAATGGATCGACGATTTTACATTTCGGCTGATATTTCATAAAGCGTAGAATATCCCTGAAAGAAGCGAAGCGAATAAATAAATTCTACTCTTTTGATCGTTCTCTCTTTCTACGATCCGAATCGAACATTGAGATTAAAATTTTTTGCTTCTAACTGCTGGTGATTTCGCGAGGAACATGTTTTTAGATCGCCGTTCAAAAATTCGGAGCAACCTGGTTCGAATGAAAATGATTTTCGCAAAATTAACCCTTTCATTTTTAAATTTAATTAAAAGAATATTACGAATAAAATGTGAAATTTGAAAAAAAGAAAGAAGAAAGATTGCTCCAAAAATTTGGAGCGCGATAACTTTTTATGAAGAAAAGACTAAATTCTTTAATTCCATGAATTTCTTTATATCACACGACCATGAAAACAAGTGTTTTTCGTACGATAATTGATTTTCTCAAAATTAGAAATCTTTCATTTTTAACTCTAATTGCAAGAATATTACGAATAAAATATTAATTTCAAAGAAGAAAGAAAGACTTTTTTAATCCAAACTTTCGAAGCATGAATGAACCTTTCGTGAAGAAAGTACTAAATTCGACGAATTTCTTTGCATTACACGTGACAGTATCGTGCAAGATTTAAAAATTGTTCTTGCACTTTTCAAAACAATAAACGAGCTCGATGATAGTTCAACGACGTCGTTACATCGAGCACTCTTGCAATCGCTAGTCGTGAAAGTTACTACGGAGAAAAATAAAAGCACAAAGCAGAAAATTCACGAGATATCCTGTTTTCACGGTATCTCGGATTCGTTCGGTGAATGGTCGCTGCATGAAAGGTAATTCGATGTTTTTTTTTCTCTGCCTTTTTGTAAAACGGCAGTCGTGCAACGAAATTTTGCAACGAAAGAACAGCAAACAGGAAAAACAAAGAAAAAACGAGCGAACGATTGAAATGCAATAAGTGAGGCAGAAAAATCTGTCGAGTAATTCGCGTGTACGAATGAATCAGCGTGATACCTTATCGTTTTATTTCTCGAAATCCATTGTTCGTTTTGCCGGGGGACGATCGTTAATTTTGTAAAGAGGAAGATCGAAACGCAAAGCTTAATTTTTGATTCGCGACGCGAAACAAAAAAAAAGAAAAAAAAAAACATAGTACGTTTTCTCTGAGCTAGCTGTTCCGTACTCCTTGATCATTCCTAAAAAAAGTTTGTCCTTTCTTTTTTTAGGTTACCTAAATAATCAAACGACTCGAATCAATCTAATGACATTTGTAGGCTTTTATTTTCTTGATTTTACATTTCACAATTTATTTCAATTTTTTTTATATAAGTCTCCCTTTGTAGATCAATATTCTGTAACTTTGTTTCTGCGTTTTTATTTTAACCTCCTTTCATTTTGATGTTTCCTGCCGTTACCAATGTTATTTTCGCGGCGCTCAGCAGGTTGGGAGCCGCTGCTCTGATCGATAAACGTAAAATTCCTATTGGCGATGAAATTTGTAAAACATGGAAAATCAAGTTGAAGGGAAATTTTATCCGTGTCAAGAACGATGAAATAAAAATTGTAGCGAAATACTTCTCTCGTAGAGAGATTACTGTTTCGCCGGGTAAAGTAACAATTTGAGTAGCTTTTATCGGGAAACTGGTTGGTATGAAATAATGTGATCTCCGATCTCGTTGTTTAACCGTCTTCTCCAACAGTAGGAGAGATCGTTCTGCCTTACAGTCGTCCTTTATATATCCGTAGCAAGTTTCGAAAGAAAAGTCGAATAAATATTCGACGGTGCTTCAACTGTAAAACATCTAAAAGTAGATTCGAACGAGATCCTTTGGTCTTTCACGACCTAGTTAAAACTGTTCTGAACTTCTGAATATAAACTCCCCCTCCCCCGTCTCCTCCCAGAATAATTCCAATGTTACGCGAAGCACTTTACCTCCCTTCGATCAGCGCAATTTCAGAAACGCGCACGATAACAATGTAAAAAATCTTCCATTTTCTTTTCGACAAAACCAAAGTTCGCGTTGTCGTAAATTTGAGAAAAGGTAGAACTTTGATTGAATTTTTAGTCATTCGTTATTACGATTATATTTGTTCAACATCCAGTACTCGTTGTATCGTGTATGGTAACTATAATTACTCAGTTACCATTGAGTGCTTGTTATATACTATTTAACAGCGATTTTGATTATCCATTGTTGGATATTCGTTGTTCGTTACAAATCAAGCATCGTTTATAGCATGAGACGTCATCTAATTATCTGGGTATTTATCGTATTTTGTTACACTGTGGACTAAGTTATGTTGATGATTGACGTTGTCGCGATACTAGCGCCACACGAGTGTTAACTCCTAGGCTACATTGGCAATTGACGTTGTGGCGATACTAGCGCCACACGAGTTTTAACTCCTAGGCTACATTGGCAATTGACGTTGTGGCGATACTAGCGCCACACGAGGGTTAACTACTAATTAACACATTCTGTCAATTCCTGACGTGAAAATTGCGCTTGGATTTATTACGTTGGCAGAAAAGTAATTGCGTTTTTTCCTAATGTAACTAGGACGTGACCAACTTCATTTTAAACCGCAAGTTCGTTCTGTAATCTGATGTTTGATCGTTTCAAGCCTGTTTTAGAGAAAGAAAATGCGCAATTAATAATTGGTGATGGATTTCAAAATGGAAAATCGAAAGGAAACATTTTTGTTATATTTTGCCGTGCTACTGCCGGAAAGGAAGAAAAACGCTGTGCAAGCTCAAAAAAAAAAAAAAAAATTACCTAACGCATATAGTGGAACTATGGCAATGTCAAAATTGGTTTATTAAATTTCACTAGCGACGAAGCTGTCAAATAATTCTTGATACTTTCTTTCGTCGAGAAAGACGAATTTTTTTGAACGCGCAATCACGAAGTTGATAGATAATCGAACAAAATGGACAATATATTGGTCTGTAATAAAGCTTCTGTTGCTCATGAAAAATTCGCCTTTCGTTTGCACGCATAAGGAAAACAACGCTAAGTTACATTTTGACTAATCTAATGATTGGTAATAATTGGCAAAAATTGGCTTACATTGATATTACATTTTTTGAAAGAAATCGTATACATACATGATAAAAATCATTCAATTTCGACAGCTCTGCGTTTAAAAATGTATCGACAGTGAACACTCTGTCTCTCCTCTGATCATAATACGTATTCCGCCTCGCAGCCGCAATGAAAAGCCATTTCAGAGAATTAATTCGACGCCTTGAAAGGCATCGTAGTTGAAAGACTTCGCAGACGAGAGTTTCAAGTGGAAGTAGTACCATTCGCAATTTCCCCCCCCCCCTTTTCCTGCCAGTTATCAGCTACCATCGTTTGATGTTTCCATTTCAAAGTTTCCATTCCATTCGTCGATGTATGTAGAGAACGAGTCAGTGGATGTTCTCGCAATCCACTCGCTTTCTACAAGCGGAGCGCGTTACGATCACGCTTGTACGCTGTTCACTCGAAAATTTAACGTTACCTCGCGCGGCAACACGAGGCCTTTTGCAAGTGTATCGCGATCCAGTGAATGATAGCGCGATCATTGGCTCTGTATGAACTTCAGCTTGAAATCAAGCACACTTGGCAAACGTGGCAAACAAGCCTGGTTAACCCTTTACAACCAGCGATTTATTTTTCTTTCTTCTCCTTTTTTTTTAAGAAATAGCGCAGCAATTAAGAGTGAAAAATAAATTTCTAGTCTATAGTGGCTTTTCACCGATTTTGTCTTTCGACGTTCTCTGTGTTTTTTTAAATAAAACATAAGTAAAAAGAAATTATGTGGATCGGAGGCGGCTAACTGGCGGCCCTTTGCCCCTACTTTCTACCAATCGCTAGCGCTACCCCCTCCACTCGCCTGCCCCACTCTCTCGTGCACGGCGAGGAAATTTCAATGCAGTGGAGAGCGCTCTAGTGATCAGGAAAGTAGGGGCAAGGGCCGCCAGTTAGCCTATATCTGATATAGATCTAATGTTCTTCAACGCGGAAGATCAGAAAAAGAGAGTGCAACGAAATAGCCAAAATTAGGAAAAATCGGTAAACTAGAAATTTACCAAATAAAATATAGCTTAGATAGAAAGAGTAATAAATACAGGACTTCGTTCGTCCTATATTTATCTTTCATTTTATATTCTTCAATTCAACGATTTGAATCACACGTGACAAATCATTTGTAATGCTGAAAATTCCCTCTTAACGGAGAGATTTTTTTTAAATATCTGCCTGTCGTCCGCAATTGCAGGAAACAAGAGAGAAGGGAAGAAGCAAATTACATTCCCTCGGACTCGTAACGAACTGGTCAATAAGGTTTAACCTCTTGATCGCCGCAGTCTTTTTAAAGACCGCGCATCAGTTTGCCGCATATATTCAATTTTTAATAAAATGTACTTTTACTAATAAATAAATAATTTAAATATTTCTTACTTACATAATTAGTGAGCCACAATCAATTAGAATATAATTTGCGCAAAAAAAGACACTTGATTTTCACTAGGGTTACCACACAATAGATCAAATACTAAATATTAAAAAAATTAAAAAAGTTATATGCACGTTTGTTAAATTTGAAATGTTATAATATTATAGTCTAAAAAATACAAATATATACTGTACGCAATAAAACTAATATTTATCTTGGGTGTGGAACGCTTTGAAGCAAGTAGTTGGGCAGAAAATTTTACAGTCTTCGCACGTGAATTTTGTTTCTTGACTTTTTTTCGAAGCAGCTTTTTTCGAATATATCCAAAATCAAGGAAGAATATATATATATATATTTTTCGATTTCTTTAGTGTTAGAAAATGATTCCAGATGTCACCGTTAAGAAATCGAAATTAATTTCGCTTTTATTTAGGGTATACAGGGACGGCGATCAAGTGGTTAACGAACTAGTTCTTCGATGTGACTAGACAATATGTAGAAAGACCTATTTACAAGAACAATAGTTAAACCGAATCGTAATATGCGTTGAATCTGAATGCATATGTATATCGATGTGAAAACACTCGTTCAGAATTTCCATTAAGTCGCGAGAAATTCGGCGCGGTGATAAAACAACGTTTGTATAAATTGAACACACGTGCGAAACATACTCTGTACAAATGTAACAGTTAATTTCCTCTGTCGATCGTTCAATTCAATTTCCTAGGATAATAATTCTAATTATTTTCGCCGCGTTACACGATCGCGCGAAACGGATTAAAACGCGCGTTGCTGTTATTCGAATGTATGATCAAACGAGTAACGTAACACTGACGTGTGTGATTTATAATTGCACGTCCTGACGATTGTATCGTTAAAACGTTAATCGAAGAAATGGGTATGAAACTTAATATTGCAATTTGCATGATATTCTGGGGCGTGAAGAATTGATACAACAGGCTCAATGAAAGGGAGATCGATAGATATTATCGCTTCAATTGCCGCGCGTAATTTGAAAATAATTACTTGTTTTAAGTCGTGTCGTGAATTTCTTTTTCTTTCTTTCTTTTTTTTTTTCGAGAAAGAGAATAGATCGGGCTATTTATTAGCACGTAATTCAGATCGTGGAAAGCACACGAAGCTCATCGAATATTAAACGTTTCACTGAAGCGTCGAAACCGCGTTGGAACAAGTAATCCCTTGATTATGTTGACAGTGAAGTCTCTTTGCTCTTTGATATTTGCGTGCTTTCCATCCGTCCCGTTGTGACATTTGCAGGCTTCGAGACTGTGTGTGACGGTTTAATATCGCGAATTCTATTTCCAATTGCTGCGTGTAATTTTCATACGGATGAGAAGCATTTCAATGAGTACGCGAGTATGTGAGTGTCAATGCCCATTTGAATTCTATATTTTTCAAACACGTCCGTATAGGAATATAAATTTGCACAAACGTTCGCACTCTCGGTGACGATATGATTTATCAGAGGAGCTAAACTTTGAATATCGCACGAGAGACATAACGATCGATGTCGATTCATTTCAGTTGAAGAACATAACGCACAATGCGCATGCAACGATAATGAAAAATTGTCGATCATTTAAGTTTGGTGTAATACTTTGTAAAAAAAGGATCATTTCACTGTTCGCTTGGTCTTATTTTATTAAAGACGAGCGAAGCTTCTAGTTTGATCGCGAGTTCGTTTCTTCTTTTGAAGATGACTTTACGTTATGTAAATAGGATGCGATTTTTCTCGAAAATTATAACAAATTCAAACGAATGTAAAAAAGATTAGAAATTTCTCTTCGTGATTGGATTCACTGCCATTTTGAAGATTAAACTTTCATGGCTAAAACTTGGCGTGCAATTTTCCTTTACTATTTTATTGAATGTTGAATATCGGGGTTAGGCGAAAAATTCAACAGATCCCATTTTTTCCATTTAATCCTCATGTTTCCAAAAATTCAATGAAAACAGTGGAAAAACAAAATCGTACAGCGAGTTTCAAAGTAGTTTGTAAAGAGAAAATTTCATTCTCCCAAGATCGTGACGGATTTAGTCATGAAAAGTATCGTTTAGTATTCTTACACGCGCTTGAATTTCGACAATTTTCGAGAAAAAGCTGGCCACTATCATCTTCGAAGAAAACTCACGACCATGAGGGCAGAAGTTTCACTCTTTAACACTAGAACTACCGACAGTTAAGACGAAGTTAGTCTACCAAAATTATTTTGATTTCTAATAGATAAAAATAAAATAAAATTCATTATATTATTCCTTTAGTTATCGCTGTAAAAGTCATTGCATCATTGCGGGGAAAAAAATTGTAACATGAAATAGAAATTTTAAAATAAAATTGTAAAACTAGTCTCATTTTGACTGGTGTGGTAGTTCTAGTGTTAAAATGAGACTGGGTATGTAGATCGTTGTACAGGGTGAGCCGAAAGTTTCTCCCCACCTATTTTTTTTTAAATAAAACATTAAAATATAGGGAAAAGCTAATTTCGTTAATTTCAAATTAACTCAAACATGATTTTTCCATTATGTTTTAAAAATTATTTCTTTCAAATGACCTCTAGAGCGATTAAAAAAAAATATATATATATAAAATCTATAATTTATAATATATTATATAAATAATATATATATATATATATATATATATATATATATATATGTAATTAGATTTATTTTAGTAGGAAGTGATTTTTGGAAATTATACCAGCCTGTATAATCATTCTTTACAAAGTTATGTCAGTACCATAAAAATAAATTACCGATAATTTTTCATCGTCGTTGGTACAGTTATGCCCTTCGTTGTATTTCAAAGCTGCGCGTGCTCGTGCAGAGATCCCGATTCCAGAAAAGAAAGAACGAAAGAACGAAAAAAAAAAAAACGTTTGGAACCCTTATTTGAGATTATGCGCCTCAGTTACTGGAGCGCGTAACTCGACGGCTCGGAAACAAGGTCAGATCGGCCATTCGTTCGCGTAAACTTATTCCATCATTTACAAAGTGCTGATCTCTCAATGTGTGTGGTTTATTAAACAACACGTTAACTCTCCGCGATGCGCCAGAGTGGTGTGTGCTTGGTGGTGGCTCTTTTTCTCCGCCGGTTTCTATTTTCCGCTGGCTCTCTCCGTTTCTTCTTTCGCGCCGCGCGCGAGAATGGAAAATAAAATGACGAAAGTGTTTGAACACCGTGTGCTTACTACCGACTGCTCATTAATGGAGCTGTGCTACGCTGTGGTTTCGAAGAGGCCCCAAAAAGCGAGAGTTTGGTGGAACGGTGAAACAGTTCGTGAAAAACCTGCCCCCTGCCCCCTCCCCCTGTTTTTTGTACCTTGAAAGCAAACAAAAATTGCCCGCGGCACGCGAAACGTCCATGGTATAATATCTTAATTAACAAAACACGCGGATTTGCGAAGCAATTCTTCGTTAACACCAAGAAAAAAAAAGGCACAAAAACAGTTATCGAATTGTCGAGTTTGTTGATTCAGCGAAGCGACACTTTTGTGAAAGTTTCTGGATGAATGTGTGCATTTATGAGGAGAGGGAGTAGTCGTAAATGAAAAGCCTAATTAACACTAGAACTACCGACAGCTAAAACGAAGTTATTTCAACCGAAATTATTTTGATTTCTAATGAGATAGAAATAAAATAAAATTCATTATATTATTATATCTTTAGCTGTCACTGTGGAAGTCATCGCATCGTTGCGGGGAAAAATTGTAACGTGAAATAGAAATTTTAAAAAATAAAATTGTAAAACCAGTCATTTTGACTGGTGTGGTAGTTCTAGTGTTAAGGGATATGGGAGAGAAAGAAGGTTGCGAATCCCTGGTACAGATGATTGAGGTTAGATATTCTTGGGGTAGCATTTTGAGCAAAGATGGTAGGCTACTATAACCGAAATGAATAAAAAAAGTAAGATAGCAATTTTTTTCTTTTTTTTTCAATTTTTGAAATGTTTATAAGATAACATAATTATAAGTGAGTATATAGAAAATGGTAGTTACTAGTACGATAAGGGAAATTTATTTCGGTTACTCATAATAATAGTTAAATTTTTTTTAAAAAATGTTCTCCTGACCGCGAACAACGACTGCAAGTTTTAAAGAGAAGTGTTCTCGTCGCTGATAATCATCGGAGAAATTTATTTCGATCGTTTGCAACAGTTTTCGCCGAGGGAGACTCCATTTTCGGTTGCCGATAATAATTCTCGGCGAGGGTAATTCACTTCAGCCCTATTTTCTTCGTTAATTAACGCGAAATTTAAATTTTTACACAAAGTGAAAGGATGGATGATTGTGTTTCGCTGTGAATGTAAAACAATACCTTGTGTTTTGCGCTTATCACGAGCGATCGAAATGAAGTTTCCATCAGCCGATAACTATTATTGTAAGCAACCGAAATAAATTTCCCTTATCGATAACTACCTTGAGCGACTGAAATAGAAATTCTCCTTGTCGATAGTGATCGTCGGCAAGAAGGAAAAAGATCTTCAGCCACTTGTAATTATCATTTGCAACATTGAATTTCTCGATCATGTAGTCCTTTTTTTTTTTTCTTTAATAAATTTTCTTTACATTTCGAGTGATAAACGAAATTTCAGTTTGTTACTGATGTTTTTCGAAAAAAAATTTTCACGATACTTTTTGGTCTCTGATTTTGGGACCGTTTTTTTTTTTGTTCTTTTTCTTCGATATCTAAAAGTAATAAATTTCAAAATCTAAAAATAATAAATAATAAATTTTGAACATAATAATAATAAATTTTAATATCTAAAAATAATAAATAATAAATAATAAATTTTAATATCTAAAAATAATAAATAATAAATAATAAATTTTCAATATCAAAATTACGGGAAATGCTCGCGTGTTGAAAGAATTAAGGATTATTAATGTGAACGTTGATGGAAAATCCTATGTGACGTCAGGTTCACGTGATTTACCAAGCACGAAGGATCGTCTTTGTATTCACATCCGCGCATATGCTTCTGCTGTATTATTTAGCAGAGGAAATTGCAGCATCATATTTTGGAGTTGTGTGCTATTTCACTTGTTTATTCGCCGTTGCTCTTTTTTTTTCTTTTTTTCTCGCGCTGTTGCAATTTCATTATTTAACCAGCGTATTTAACTCCGCCGCTTCTTTTTCGTGTAATTACGGTGTTCTTTACGGTTCGGTGGAATTTCTGCTGCTGCTCGCATATGTTTGTCATTTTAGCCAAATTGTATTTTTTCAATGCCCTACGTTTTAACGTTTTCATTTTCCAAGGACGAATTCTTCCCCTCGCTTTTCTTCCAGTTTTCGTCACAGTTATCTTTCCTCTTTTCCACTCGTGTCTACTTTTTTGTTCTTTTATCGCTGTTCTACTTGCTAGTCGCGCGTCGATCATCTTCGTACGAACGGATAAAGCAACGTTTCACACAGGAATTATACATTTACGTGTCTTTTGATACAATCGATCATTTATCAACACTATGTCTGCTCGACGAATATTTTTTTAACAATGTTTAGATAATTATCGTGCCCATCACAACGGATGAAAAATCGATACTTTGATCCACGTTACAACGGTCGTAAAAGAAAATCGTATAAGAACCTACTTGGCCTCGTTTTTAAAGCGTAACAGCTTCCACTTTGAAGATGCTGTATGCGTACTATCCCTCGTTCGAGTTCGTTTTTTTCTCCAAAGATATTTTTACACCGTGTGAGAAAGCAAGAGTACTTTTATTCTTGAAAATCCTACAAATTCAAACAAATCCGAAACAGAAAATGAAGAATTTCTTTCTCGCAACTCGGTCGATCATGGGTTTTGAAAAGTGAAATTTTCTCCTTGAAAATTTGCTGTGCGATTTTTTCTTGCCATTCAAGTTTAACATTCGAAATTCGATAAAATGACGGAAACAAAGTCGTCGAATAAACTTCAATCGTCAAGACCACCACAGATTTAGTCGCGAAATAAATAAAACTTTTCACTGTGTTTCACGATCTTTTGGCAGTTTTATTGAACTTTGAACAATGAAGTTGGCGTGTTTTGAATTTTTATTGTTCAATTCTTTAATGTTCAAAGTTCCACAAAATGCTGGGAAAAAAAATCGTACAGCGAGTTTCAAGGGATTGTTGTAATTGGGAAACTGTAGTCTTCAGAACCGTGATGGATTTAATTATAAATAAAAATTTTTCAGCGTCTGTAACACTGTTTTTTTTTTTTTTCAAAGAAAAGAACACTTTCTCCATTTAGGTTTTTAATAATATAATATGATTAAATTTAATTGGCTTCTTAGACCGGGATCCTGAAAAGGTATTGTGGCAGTCAACGTGTTAATATAGAAATATAACCATTTCAGTGATAGAGATAAAAGGATCAATGGAAATGGTGATAAATAAGATAGACAAAGATAGTTACGGGAGTAAATAAAAATAATGAAGATAGAGATATTAGGTCGAATAAAAATTACATTCAAAGAATACGATACATATATACATAATATGTAATGCAACCTTTTCGGGCCATTTAATAGTCTTTCTTTACATAAGCCAACTACGAAATAATTCGCAAGATCTTTTTTTTTTCTTTTCAAAAAAAAAAAAAAAACATTCTATTCTCACATGCTTTTTGATGATTACTATGTACTATAATAGGAGTTTTTAATAATATAATATGATTAAATTAAATTGGCTTCTTAGACCGGGATCCTGAAAAGTATTGTAGCAGTCAACGTGTTAACCTCTTGATCGCCGCAGCCTTTTTAAAGACCGTTAGATCGTCGCGTATATACAATTTTTAAAAAATGTACTTTTACTAATAAATAAATAATTTAAATATTTCTTACTTACATAATTAGTGAGCCACAATTAATTAGAATATAATTTGCACAAAAAAAAAGACACTTGATTTTCACTAGGGTTGCCACACAATAGATCAGATACTAAATATTAAAAAGATTAAAAAAGTTATATGCACGTTTGTTAAATTTGAAATGTTATAATATTACAGTCTAAAAAATACACACATATATATTATACACAATGGAACTAATGTTTATTTATAGTGTGGCATGCTTCGAAGTAAATAGTTGGGCAGAGTGGAATTTTACAGTTTTCGCACGCGAATTTTGTTTCTTGCCTTTTTTTCGAATATATCCAAAATCAAGGAAGAATATATATATTTTTCGATTTTTTTAGTGTTAGAAAATGATTCCAGATGTCATCGTTGAGAAATCGAAATTAATTTCGCTTTTATTTAGGGCACAGGAATCAAGTGGTTAAAAAGAGTCGATCGTTTTCGATCGGTCGGTAAATAAATCGACACGGTGACACCACGAAAGCAACAATTGCACGGCCATGCGAATCCTGCGTGATCCTGCGAAATTCATGATACGTTAAGCATACTACATTGGCAGACTACATTCAACCTGATTTGATCAGGTTGCATATTCTCGTATCACAATTGCCAGCTCAATTCGTTACCGCCAGACAGCATCGGACAGGTGCATAAGAGCAACTGGATATTTCGCCGATCGTTTTCGAACGCGATAATATCCGATATCGTAGAGCGGCTGATATATATATATATATATATATATTTCTGCAATAACAGAGAGCCGGCACAATGAACCCCGAAGATTGTAACAGATGCCCATTCAGCTGCGTGGCGAAAAACGGTTACATCTGTTTTCCATTGCGCCAGTTGCTGTAGTAAAAGCGAACGTGGAGGAATTGGATTATCGTTATCGTTCGCCTTTCATTTACAGACACGAACGTAGTCTAATAGTTCTCGATTAACGCGTCGACACGTTCTCGATAGACTGTGTCACAGCCAAGTTCACGTCGAGCTCGTGATAGTGTTAGAACAGAAAATATTTGGAAGTTTGGAAGTGTAGGACGAAATTTTTTCATCTAAGACCTCGCCTTTCGAGAAAGTTCTAGTCTTATCAAGTACTGAGGTAATTTTTGCGAAACGTATTCAAAGTTTATTTTTTTTTTTTAAATTTTTGTTTATCTATCTTATACGTCACGTAACAATCTTCTATTAATCAATTCTTTTCTCGTTGAATTAAGTTCAAGTATACTTGATAAATTTCCAAATGAAATCGCCCCGAAAACGGAGCCCTGAATGGGACAAATTTTTTCTACATTCTCAACTTAATTTCTCGTCTGCTCTATATATTTTGAATAACTTTCATTTACGATTCGAACTTGCTCAATGTATAGTGAAAATCATAACTGTAGTACCAGTGATAATGAAAAATTGTCGATAATTTAAATTGACATAGCTCATTTTAAAGCGTCAAACTTCCACCGACAATCGTGAATTCGGTTTTTTTTTTTTTTTTTTTTTAGAAAGAGATGTCTCTACATCATACAGCGAATGAAAAAGTGAGGATAATTTTTTCCCGAAAATTTCTGAAAATTCAAACGCATGTGTAGAAATATTGAAAAAAAATTTTTTTTTTTTTTTCACGACTAAAATCACTGTCGTTTTGAAGATTGAAGTTTCTCCTTTACAACTCTCCAACATGTACGATTTTTTCTTCGACATTTTATTGAAATAAATCGCCATCTGATCTTAACATTCGAATTAATTCGATAAAATGGCGAAAAGAAAATCGTATTCAGCGAATTTCAAGGACTCGTTGCGAAGACGAAAATTCAATTTTCATAATCACGCTGGAGTTAGTCGCGAAGAAACATTTTTAGCATTCTTACAGGCGTTTGAATTTTCGAAAAAAAAAAGTATCACCACTTTCCCGTGCTTACGAAGGAACGAATTTACGACAATCAATGTTTAATAAAAAATTTCACGCTTTAAAACAAGATCAAGTGGAACGATTATGTGATGTTTTCCTACAAAGTTACATCACCTGTATCGACTCGATGCTCTTCTCTTTTTTTTTTTTTTTCCATGATCGTCGATCAAATTATGCTCTTCGTGATCGTAATCGTGACAATCGAGTCACGTGTTTCACACGACGCGCTACAACATACATTTTCGAAAAATTTCTGCAAATAATTCGTCGTTCTAAATTCGCAATCGATGACAAATTGTTGTCAGATCATTTAATAGATGTGTGACGCGCAAAAGAGGTACCAGAAGAGAGAGAGAAAAAAGAAAAATATGTTTCCAAGCGCTGAAACAATTTCGCAAGCTGCACGGTACGTCACGGAATGTTACGATACTGGAATTCCAAATTTCTTCGAATGTATTTTTCATGTTCCGAGAATGAAATTCCAAGAATCGAAATAAATATTCGAGCAGCGAACGCCGCTACACTTAGGGAAGCGCTGCTGACGTCAAGCATAAAGTCTTTGTCTGGCCAGTTCATCCGCCTTTCTACGCGCTCTGTTCTCATCTTGCCTCTCTCTCTCTCTCTCTCTCTCTTTTTCTCTCGAATTTCCCTCTTCTTTCGCCTCTTCGTGTGGTTCTCGCAGCCGTTACGGTTACCGTTTTCCATAGAACCACGCCACGATGAATCTTCCTCTGACCTCTCTCTCTCTCTCTCTCTCTCTCTCTCTCTCTCTTCTTCCTCTCTTGTCATTATCGTTTGCTTTGGAACTTTAAGTAATTAATAGCATAACGGAGATAACCCTTGTTTGTTCTTGCGAACCATTTCGCTGTACTGTATTACGCTTTAAGAAGATTTCGCTCGGCATTTGCGTGACACACACACACACACACACACACGTACCTGTACACGTACACGAGGCGTTGTAATTTATTGCGGCAATAAATTATTGGCTGAGAATATTACATTTAATATATCTTCCGTCGTTAACAAAATTAACAAAAAGCTTTTCAACGGCGGGAAGAAACGATGATGGAAATACCGAGTCGAAGAGTATTCTTGTTATAGAACAGAAATTTGCAAGCGGCAAACATCGAATTTTCAATCGTTATTGAAAAATTGTACTCCAGTACGTACCACTTGAAAATAGAAATATAGTAGATATTAGAAAATCATAGTTTTGCTTTTCCATCTAGGGGAGAGTCTTATAATACCGGATACTTTTAGTTTCTCTGTTATTAACTTGGCCAATTCTTGATAAAAATCTTTACTTCAAAAACTTTAAAAAGGGATTAATTTAAAGAGGATATATAACGTTTTCCTTAAATTTTATCACAAAATAGAAGTATAGTAGATATTAGAAAAACATAGTTTTGCTTTTCCATGTAGGGAAGAGTCGTATAATACCGAATACTTTTAGTTTCCCTATTATTAACTTGTTAAATCTTATCTCTTGATAAAAATCTTTACTTTAAAAACTTTAAAAAGGGATTAATTTAAAGAGGATATATAACGTTTTCCTTAAATTTTATCACAAAATAGAAATATAGTAGATATTAGAAAAACATAGTTTTGCTTTTCCATGTAGAAAAGAGTCGTATAATACCGAATACTTTTAGTTTCTCTATTATTAACTTGGCCAATTCTTGATAAAAATCTTTACTTTAAAAACTTTAAAAAGAGATTAACTTAAAGAGGATATATAACGTTTAAATTTTATCACAAGGATTAATAATTCGCATAAATAAATGAATAATGTCGTTTAGAACCGGACATCCATTTAAATAGTAGAGTTCGAAGTTATTTTGAGGTTATGATCAGTAATGTTAAGAGTAGAATTTGAGGTAATATTAATACAAAGACATTTAAATGGACTAAAATTTTTATTTAAATTACAAATATCGCAAGCAAAATAATCGACGTTTTTTTTCTTTTTCTTTTTCAGTCGATCATTTTCTTTTCGAGCACCATTTTCAAATTCTTCAGCGCTTCTTGTCCATTTCCTTCTTTTCTCTGTAACTTCAGCCCCCTTAATTTTTCTGTGAGAAAAGCCTGTCGGGAACTTTGATCGTGACAAAAGAATTCTTTTACTGAAACGACAAGCAGCACGTAGAGATAGATTTAACTTTGACGCGTAACGTACAAAGTAAATCGGGAAAAACTGGGGCAGAAACGTTCGTGTATACCTATATAATAGTCTGGAAATAATGTACGCGTGATACGAATAAATTACTTACTCACAATTAGCTGAAAAAAAAAAAAAACAAGAAAGTCCAGTCCTCTAAGTTTTGAGACGCGTTTCGACAAGTTTTTCGGGACACCCTGTATACGTGCGAGAATACGTTCGTAATAAAAAGTATAGTTCGACCGCATTGGCTTTTGAAAGGCCCGCTTTCACGAGGTGCACAGACGAAAGATAGAATTAACCTCGTTGCCTTTTCGCCATTTCTCCGGGCCGTTTCTGTTTCTTCTGCAAATAGGTTAGCAAAGATTGATAGGCAAGCGACGTATAAACAGGGCCGGTGGTATCTCCGGACTTATAAGTTGGGAGCGGGGGTGGGCGGGCCGCGGATCAGTCGTTACGACTTGGCAAGCAATTTACCAGGGTTTTTGCTCCGCAACGGTTTTCACGTCCGCCGTGCAAAACCGCTCGAATTTCGCCCGGCGTTATTACGTTATTGTGTGCGAACGTTACACACGTTCAGCAACAGCCGCGAGATAACCTAAATTTCTTCTTTCACGATCTTCCATTTTCCTGGTATTTACGGGATACACCGAATTATCCCGGCGATGTATTTTTAACCCTCGTACGCTCCGGCGCAGGAATTTCAAATTTAATACCCGCCGACCTCCTCCTCCGCCTCCTCGTTGCGTTTACTCGGCTTAAAAATTCCCTACGGGGCTAGAGAAAATGAATGGACCGCGATCTTCGAAGTTACAGAGTCGGACGTGTACCCGATGATTTATGACAGTTGAATGCTAGGCACTGACTAGACACCGCTGCAAGTACGAAGCTTCCGTCAGAGAAATCAAAGACCAAGGGATAAGAACTGTAGGTGTTTCCTATTGACTGTGTACAGTGTGTCTCATTTGAAACGTCCCAAATCCACGTCAGAGAAATTAAAGCGCGAGGAATGAGAAAACTGTACGATTAAGAAAATTCATTGAACACGTCGCTGTTGATCTTCAAATTTCCATTAACTGAAATAGAAATTCGTTTCATTTAAGTATAGGTGTCTCCTATTAACTTTGGATATACAGGGTGTCCCATTTGAAACGCAATTATCTCCTAAACTATCCGTTGTAAAAGAAAAAAATCTTTCGAGTAAAACTTTGTTTCGAAAAGGAGGATGTCTTATAATGGTCATGAATTCGTCACGGAACGCGTCTATCTAGAGAAAAACACATAATTTTGAAATCTCGGATAAGGCAAGATATGTGAACACCGAAAGATGTTCCCGTCGGAACAAAGTAAGTTTTACTTTTCTTTTTTCTTGTAGCGATTAGTTTGAGATTAGTTCAGACTTCTTCATTTGGCAATGCCAAGTATATATATATATATATATATATATATATATACCCGAGCAAATATTTTCGCGTCTCTGATAGAGGTCTATAAATAACTAGGAATGCGAATTAAAATTATTTTTAATGACTATTTTAATGACCAAACTAAACATAATATAAACATAATAAAACATAATATAAACATAATAAACTAAACATAATAACTATTTTTAATGACCAAAACCAAAATGTTCATACTAATTTTTTAGTTTTCTTGCAAAAATTTCTGCGACTGCCAAATTTTTAACGCAAGTGCTCAGAGAACATTGACTGATGAGAAGATATCTGTGAATATTAACACTTTACCGACCAGTAGCCTATCAATCGGCTAACATATTTTAACACTTTACCGACCGGTAACCTATCAATCGGCTAACATATTTTAACACTTTACCGACCGGTAACCTATTAATCGGCTAACTAACATATTTTAACACTTTACCGACCGGCAACTTATTAATCGGCTAACTATTCACCGCTAATACACGGTCGGTAAAGCGTTAAGAAAGAAACTAGTCGTTAATACTCCAAAGAGAAAAAGAAACAGGGATCGATCGAATCGTGCGAACTTTCACGCACGCGATATTACTCAATAGCACTAACTACGGTGGCCATTGGTAAACGCTATGCCGATTCCATCGTACGTAAATGGCCGGTCGGAACGACTCGTGTTAACGTTTTCATTGCCACAATTCCACGGAAGTTTTTCTACGCTTTCGTAAAAGTATACATGACCGCGCGCAAAGAGAAAGTGCACGGACTACTTGCGCGGTTCTCTTGCGAAATTCATCCGATTCTCGTCCACTACGTGCCGTGGTGGTCCTCGATCACTACATGATGGTTCTCTCGCAATACCACCGAAATGCCCCGGAAACGCGAACTTACGGTACGACTTAGAAATTTCTGTGAAATCACAGAATTGCGAAATGTCAAGGAACGTTTGAATAGAATAAAAACCATAAGCCCGGATGATATCTTTTTCAACGGCATTTTCTGACTTCAGATTTATTCAATTCGAAATAATTTTTACTTCTAATTTAACGGAGTTAGAAATCTAATGTACATTTAGAAATATCGAGCTTGAGAACGGGCAATTTTTCAGATTTATTTAATCCAATTCGTCAGAGTTATTAGAAGCGTCTAATATTTGAGATAACACTTTCATTATGAAAATTTTTTTTTTTCCACTGAAATACCTCGAACTATAAAATTATAAATTTCTACAAAAACCATAAAATTACGAAATGTCAAAGAATACGGTAATAAAGACTCATTTAATTTGGAGTAATTTTTATTTCTTTCTAATTTATCAAAATTGGAAGCTTTATAGAAAATATGCTTCGATCGTGATGAGCAATTTCTTTTTTTCTTTTTTTTTTTTTTTCACTGAAATACCTCGAACTATAGAATTACAAATTTCTGCAAAAACCATAAAATTACGAAATGTCAAAGAACACGGTAATAAAGACTCACTTAATTTGGAGTAATTTTTACTTCTTTCTAATTTATCAAAGTTGTTGGAAGCTTTATAAAAATATGTGCTTAATGTCCTTTATAAAAACGAGCAATTTCTATATATTTTTTTTTTTTAATAATTTTTACTTTAATCTAACATACCAGAGTTATCGGAAGCCTAATATCAAAAAAAAAGTGCCTCGATCATGAAAATGAAATCTAATCGTGTTTCATATTTGTCGTCGAAAGTCGGAAAATTTTCTATTGGAATAGCCTGATGGTCGACGAATCGACAAACATCCACGTAGAAATCGAATCTCTGTGGCTGCAAAATATAGCAATAAAGCAAAAAACCTACGACGTGGTGAACAATCCAAAAGGAATAAATATTTAAACTAATCGCAAAGTTCGAACTGACGTTCACTTGTTTGTTCGTCAAGTTCTGACAGTTTGCAAATATTGGTACATATGTCAAACGATTTCGACATACTGAATATTCTTTAATTATATTATTTGTTAATAACCTCGATCGATCGTAATGCGAATCCATTCAAAATTATAAAATATTTCCCTGCTAGAGATTTTATAATGGAATTCTTTCACAGTTCCTGAAACGCAGTACGAAGAATGTCTCTTCGGTATTCTTCTATTGAACTTTAATTGTGCGATTATGCTGATTGACCAGTCACGGCCGATCGCGTGTTTAATAATTAACAGACTGCGGATGTTTATGCAAATTCCGAACTTCCGTGAAATACAACTTCTCTGCGTTTTCTTGTTGAATTTTCAGACAATCGGTTAACGAAAAACTGTGAAATTTCGATCTTTCGCTTTATAACGCTTTATAATTATATATTATATATTATTAACGAATTATACGTGGAACGCGACTTTCTTACATTACAAGATATAAAGTGAAAGAATAATATGTAGTCATGGCTTGAAAGAGAAAACCATGTTTTATATATAGTTTAATAGTAAAATAAACTAATAAAGTTCGTTAGGATATCACTTAGGATGTCAACATCTTGTGTTTTATTAACGTAAAAAAATGTGTTACATTGATAAATGAAATAAATATATAATTAAAACACGTTCGTCTTGGTCTTTTGAACTTAGGCCACTCTGGGTCGTCAGTCTGGGTAGAACTCTGTGTTATCCACGTTAATAATTCATAATTCATTCTTCCTCGTGTATCTTAGTAAATTGAACTTTGCAAAGTCCCGAAGAGCATACATATATATATATATTTTTTTTTATTGATCGCTTTCTCTCTCTCTCTCTCTCCCTCTCTCTTATTACAAAAAATTGATGTAGTCCGCTGTAATTGGGATTAGGGGGAAAATGGGGCAAGAATAAAAGGATTAGAAGCGAATGGAGACTGGGTGAAGGTAATACTGGCAAAGACTGTACTTCTAACGCTTCTAACATGACACATGATTGGTACGTGCCACGGTGTATCGTAGATTTCACATAGGTAATCGACGTTACGTAATAATTACAATTGCGCGAGATATTCATTCGTGCATCTTGCTTTTTCTCATTAATATTCTCGAAAATTTGTTGTGTTTCACCTTCGGCTAATTAACACTTTACCGACCGGTAGCCTATTAATCGGCTACTATTTACCGCTATCGGTCGGTAAAGTGTAGATATCGTGTAATAATATATTTATATATTTTAACACTTTACCGACCGGTAGTTTATTAATCGTCTATTACTTACCGCTATCGGTCGGTAAAGTGTTAAAGTAAGTTAAAAGTTGAGTCGATTTTTGTTTCGTGCTGCGTTGCCATTAGCTGATATACAGGGTGGAACAAAAATCACTTCCTACTGAAATAAATCCGTAATTTTTTTCTATCATATATATTTTTTCTTACTTTTTTTTTTGGAAGAAATCATTTTTAAAACGTAAACGGAGAAATCATGCTCGGACTTTGAATTTAACGTGAAATCAATGAAATTAGTTTTTCCTTGTGTTCGTTCAATTTTGATGTTTTATTGAAGAAAAAAAAAAAACAGTCGGAAAGAAACTTTTAGAATATAATCGAAACCTTCGAGTTCTGTTACAATTTATAAATTCATAAATTAAACACTCTGAGAACGTTCTAATCTTCAACTTTCTATTTCATTACGATCTTGGAACGCTCGTTCCAATTATTCTTTCCCCTTCGTAATTATTATTTTTTTTTTTTTTTTTGCATCGATCATTCTGAATACTTGTGCGAACGAGCACGTTCAGAGATAGAGAAAGTTCTTAGTTACTTGAACGGCACCGAAAACTCGCGGCAATTTCTCCGGGCTGCGAGCAATTTCCTGTCGTCGCCACGTCCGTTTCCGTCGTTGCCCCGCGACGAATCGTGCGGTCAGCTCTCGGAGGAATCGTGTACGTGTATACGCGCCGCGTATCGTAGATGTGTTTGCGAATATATATCGCGAGCAAGTGCCCGGCACATGCTCGAAAGTTTCGCCCGGAGAGTTTCTACCAGTGTCTTGGCAAGTTCCCCTCGGTTCCCCCCCGGGTGGCAAGCCCATAACCATTTTCAAATTCACCATTATTTCGTTTCGATGATTGCATATTCACGTTTCCGCGGCAAAATAATTTGCTACATGAAAGTTATTTCGGTTGTTGAAGTTGCGTGAAGTTCTGGAAAGATGGAATGTGAAAGCAAAATAATCCGTCGAATCCAAAGTATGCAAAAGAATTCACACGTGAATTTCTGTTCGTTCTGTTTCGTAATTTCGTGGCATCGGCCCGAAACCGATTGATCACGATAAATCTAATTCTCGTCATTTCGCGTTTATCCCGTCTCCTCGCCGAAACAGGGTGGAAAGGGGAGGGGAGAGGCAAGTTGATTAAACCGAAAGCTCAAATTTCGCCGGTCGTAGGCACGTGGAAATTAATTTGTCGGAAAATCGAATTGCTATTCGGCGGTTTGAAACACGGTCGGCGACGATATAAATTTCAGTTGAGCGAAGCGATAAAGCGATAAATGTTACAAGTCCGTTCGCCAAATTGCACGCTTCGTTTATTAGAATGATCGATCAACAGTGGCGGCAAGCTTTTCTGTTCGAATCGCGCGCTCCTGCAATTCGATCGGCCAGTGGTATGATAACGTGAGCGAAGCAGCGTTGTGTAATATATATGTACAAGGCACGGCTTTCGCCGATAGAGATCTCTGCGTTTCCTGGTTTTCTGATTTCCTCGTTTAACCCTTTGCACTCGTGTGTCGCCATATAGTCGCCATCCTACACTTTATTATTATACATATGTTTACATTAGTATTACATTCTAGTTACAATGTTTTCTTTTAGCCTAGATGTGTGTGTACATATAAAATAAAATAAGTAAATAAAAGATAATAAAAGATTTTTCCTCTTTTGTTCTGGCTAATTGGTTTTGTTCCCGAGATCATTTATAAAAAAAAATTTTCAGAGAAAAATAAAAAGTAAAAGACATTTCTTTATAGTTATAGTTTTGTGTGTGTGTGTGTGTGTGTGTGTGTGTGTGTGTGTGTGTGTGTGTGTGTAATACTATATATATATAAAACTATACAGAAATTTATGTTGTCTTTTATTTTTTATTTTTCTCTGAAGTTTTATATATATAATATATTTATTTTTTATTTTATTTATTTTTTATTTTTTTTTTTGAAGTTTATATATATATATATATATATTAGATATTAGATTCACGCTATTATATACTATTATATATGCACAACTTGTAATATATTTCCAGAAGAATGTTTTCATTTTGATCGACTATGAAAAATAATTCCGTGTTGATTGATAACCTTCTCAAATATAAATACGAGTCATTGATCAGAGCGTTTGAGAGATACTTCGAGCACAAAATTCGGCTTCGTGATTCGTTTCACCGAGTTTCGAAACTCCTTTTTATCACACGTGGTAATTAAAACGTCGACGGCCTGAGTTTGACTCATCCATGAGTCATGTTCTTCCGGCAGAAGTTACGCGTACGTGATTGAGTTATAGTACTCCATTTTTCGCGCCCTTTTTTGTTTCTATTCTCTTGCTCGCATAAGGGACTGTTTGATGAACTGACAACGTGCATTTCTGCCTCTTTCGACTTTTTGAAATAAATTTCAAACAGACGTTCGAACGATTCGATTCGATTCGATTCGATTCGATTCGGATTTCGTTCGTACGAATGTACGTTCGCTTAACACGGCGGTTCTCAACCTGTGGTACGCGAAAGTAATACGCGGCAATGGCGAAAAAAAGGAATTGAAGTGAAAACTCGAAAACAAATTTGAAATGTCATTAGGTTAGTTCGAGTCGTTTGATTATTTAGATTTGATTATTTATTAACATAAGAAAATAAGAAAACAAAAAAACAAACTTTTTGAGGGTTTATGAGAGGAGGTTTTCACAAGTGAAAAGTCTGACCAAGAGATATGAAAGACAAAATGACGTTGAGAACCTCTGATTTAGTGGATAGATTTTCTAACAATAAGTTGCCCCGTTTAAATTAATCAATTTCAAACAAATTTGAAATGTCATTAGGTTAGTTCGAGTCGTTTGATTATTTAGATTTGATTATTTATTAACATAAGAAAATAAGAAAACAAAAAAACAAACTTTTTGAGGGTTTATGAGAGGAGGTTTTCACAAGTGAAAAGTCTGACCAAGAGATATGAAAGACAAAATGACGTTGAGAACCTCTGATTTAGTGGATAGATTTTCTAACAATAAGTTGCCCCGTTTAAATTAATCAATTTCAAACATACGACCGAATAATCCACACGTCAGTTTGTTTCGTGACTGTAGCCCAGTGGTTCCCAACTTTCTTTTCGTCATGTCTCACCTAAGCATTTCTAAAATTCTGATGCCTCCCCCCCCCCCTGTGGCATATAATTATTATTATTCAAAAAGTGGAGGAAACCTAAAAAAATCTCCATTAACTTGATCTAAACAAGCTTCCAAAGAACATGACAGCTAAAAGTACAAGAACGAAAAAAAAAAAACAGTTGAAATACTTCTAAGAAATCACTAAGATATTGTTAAAAAAGTAAGTAACATGAAAAACAACGAATCAAGTTTTAAAACGTATAAAAGAGAACCGAAACGCACGCAAGTATAAAATAATTTTACTCGAAGCATTTTTCTCTAAATAATAACAATAACAATAATTTCTCTAATAATCTTCAGTCATTTAAATCGAAAATAAAATGAAATAAAAGTATTAACAAATGCAAAGTACAAATTTGAGCTCATCTCAGGGAAGCAAAAGATCCCCCCCCCCCTCCTTCCTGTGGAGCACCCCAAGTTGAGAACCGCGGCTTTAGCTTGTTTTACGATCTCAACGCTTGGCACTTAAGATGTTAATAAACAATGGCACGGGAAACAGGCTCGGGACAGTGACGAATTTGATCAGAATGGCCGCAGAGTTGCCGTTTAATTTCCTTTCGATTTGTATGCCGCGTAGAGCCGGAAGAACACGGCGGGTAATGAAATTATAATATTAAACGTGCCGGTTACTGAATAACGTGGCACAAAGTCACGGTGGAAAATTATGAAAGAGAGTTACGAGCCGCCGAGGATAATCATCGATCCGTGGGCCATAATGCCATAAGACGGAACCGGATTAACCTCAAACGGTATTTGTAGAGTCTCGATCGCGTGTATACGCCAAGTACCGTTCTTATGTATATATATACACCGTGTACCTTAAAGCTGTGTTGTTACAACGTAGTAAGTAGTTCAGCCAAGTACCGCTTTCAACCTGTTGGAAAAGTTTGTCCATAGCGTGTTCCAACCGCATTTCGTCATTTACGCTTCGATCATTTCGTGAAAAATTAATGAAACTCCGAGATAGGCGAATGCAATAGAGAGAGAGAGAGAGAGAGATGCGACGTACAAGCTCTCGACTTACGTTTCGAGAAGAAGATATGTATAATTCGTGACAGTGGGATAGTTTAAAATTTTCATTTCTATTTACACGTGTTCGGTTAACGCGTTCAAGACGGTGTCAGTCCCTGCGGGCCGACACTTTGTTATTCGTTCAGCCCGGCGTCCGGACGCTTTAGTCGCACGCGTATCGAGTCTGATAAATACACTTGATTTTTATATAAATAACATAAAAAATATATACTCGGCTCCGTCTCGGAGCGTGTTAATTAGGATGATTTGATACGTTCATTTTTTTAGAGATTTAGCTCGATTGTCGTTATTTTCGGTTATTTTTATAATAATCGGGGGGGGGGGAGGGGAAAAGGATATAAATGTCAGATTTTCACTTCGAATTTTAGTTTTCACGTACGTAGTTGGTTTCAATGAATTTCAATGGATCGTGCGTTTTTGATACGTTCATTTTTTAGAGATTTATCTCGATTGTCGTTATTTTCTGTTATTTTTATAATAATCGGGAGGAGGAAAAAAGTATATAAATGTCAGATTTTCACTTCGAATTTTAACGTACGTAGTTGGTTTCAATGAGTTTCGATGGATCGTGCGTTAATTTAATGGATGTTGCGTGTGCGATTGCGACGCCTAGATGAGCACAGAGATCGGCCTCATAAAATTTCAAATTTTATTCCAATGAATTTTTCACTTCTTCTGTGGGTGTTTCCACAAATACGGAATAAGGTTAACTGCGAAACGTGAAAACATAAATTTTCATAATGGGAAGGTTCGTTGACCGTTTGGGTTGAACCACGCAGCACGATCGCGTTGTTCAGATCTATGCGTTTCGAATAGCGCATAGTGATCGTTCATAACGTGCGTCGTCAGTCATATCGAAGTTTCCTCTCCTAATTGCTTTCTTTCCAATTAAACCTGAATCACGTGCATAGATTGGCAATTTTTACTTTGTCTAGTTTGATTGCGTTGCTTGGCATTTTAATCCAACACGGCAGATGATATCGGCATCGTCGCTGGTTTTTTAAGTAGCCTCTAACACTGAGGCGGTTAAATAATGTTAATTAGTATTAACTGGTAGTACTATTAACAAGTACTATCAATCAAGTAGTAGTAATACTGGAACTAGTATTAACAAGTGACCAATTTATAATAATATGATAATAATTTAACTAAGTTAAATTATTATAATTATTATTAAATTATAATCATAATTTATTATGATATAAATTATGAATAAATTGAATTATGAATGAATGATTATAATTTAATAACAATTATTAACTCTTTGCGGTGGTATGTCTGCTCTCAGCCACCGCAACAAAGAATCATACCGATCTTATATTATATTAAGTCGACAAGCTTCGGAGATACGAAGAATTCGAAATAATATTTTACAAATTGTTTAAGTGTAATTAGGCATATTTCGCTTCTTAAAATATTTTAGAAATAGTACTCCAAAATGGCAAGAAGAAGAAAGAAGTGTACCGTGAAATTGAAAGTAGCGATGACAAATTATTTTATTTTGGCTCTTTGAACACTGACTTTGATATACAGAGTGATAACGGTTGTTTATCAATGAAAATATTTATACCAGTGATTCTAGCAATGTGCAAGTTCATATTGTTTTATGAGAAAGTCATGTAAGTGGTGGAGAAAAATTTTTTCTGGGGATTTGGAGATATGCGCAATCAATAGGTGCCAGCTAGAAGAGAAAACAAGACGCCTATGCCACATTTTATGTTTGTCCGGATAATTGGTGAAACAACTTGTAGGTGATTTTCGTGATGGAGCATCTTCAAAATCAGGAAGACCATCGTTCTCAGATAAAGAAGAAAAGCTTAATGGCAAACTACGTATATCGCGGCACTGTGAAGATGTAAAGAGTAAAGATCGTTCTGTGTGTTCAAACAGAAAAATTAAGGACGGAATAATCAAAGACGCCGAACTAATTATTCTTGCGACGCATGTTCTCGAAAACCAGGGCTTCATATTGGAGACTGTTTTCAAAGATACCACACGCTGGAGAACTATAAGATATAATTTTTACATAAAATTAAGACACATTATTGTGTTACGTATATCTAAAACAAGTATTTAAAAAGAATTAATAAATTTCACTTTTCCTTCGTAATCTTGCATATTAGTTGATATTAACGAAAATTAATTCCGACCTATTCCTGTCATGACACTTATGTATAAACTTAATACGACCGCAAAGGGTTAAAATTATATTGCAACAATGGAATTATAATTTTTGTTAGACGTTAAACGTGAAACGGTGTATTTTTAAAGATTTATAAATAATTTTTCGTTAAAAAATATACGCTTATATTATATAAATATACGTATCCACTTTGTATTACAAAGTTTCTTCGATTTTTTTTGGATTTCAACGTTTCTGAACGGAACGGTGAGATTTATGACACCAGTCGGTGGTATATTCTAGCGTTAATTGTACGGCACGTGCATACACACGGTGCGATCTCTCTGCAAAACGTCATTTCCACCAAACTTTCACTCTTCCAACAATTGTCCGAATCTTTCGCGCTAAATGCCCCGTCCAGAAACGTTCCTTATTCGACAGAAAGCAGAGCCTCCCCTTAGAACAGCACTCGCCGCTATTCCCTAATCCATAAAGATCATAAAGGAAGCTCGTTCGCGAAGGCGAAGAAGAATTAGCGGGGGGATTTCATCTCTTTAAAAATACTAGAATACAACCGGATACCTTTGATACAGATTTGTCTCTGGTGAATTAGATTATCCTTCTTCATCTTTAGCACCACGATTAAGTGGATTGGCCGAGGGTGTATCGTCAATAATTCATTGCGCAGGCCGTCAAGAGTGGTCTTCTCTTGTCTCTTGTACAGGTCTTGCACAGTTTGAACCTAGAAAAAAGCACATGTCCGGAATAAGAATAACGTGGAACAAGGGCACTCCGTTACCATTGATTAAGAAATGGAATCCATTTGCAAAGGATATATCGTGGCTAGGATATACCTATGCTAGTCATCCATTATTTTGGTACAAAGGTTCAGAAGCAGAGAAAGCAAAATTTAGCGTTGAAGGTTTACAATCGTCGATTAAAGACCACTTGTCGTCAGATTGCATTGTAAGAAATGCACTTATTGTTGTAGAAAATTACTTCGGTATAGGTGCACCTTAGTACATAATAGAAATGGATTAGGTTTCTTTAAAATTCGCGGCAAAGTTAGTTTTTAATTTGCTTCGCGAAACAACGAAAATTTTCATTTGATCTCTCTAACACTCACGTTCCAATTTCTGAAGCTCCGAGCTGCTATTTATAAATCTGATGGTATTTACAATGAAATATTAAAATTACAGATACAAACTCATTTTATCTACGGAGACGGCGGGGGGTGAATGCCGCGGCACGCGTCGTCACACAGCCGCGAATTAAGTGTTTACTGCTTGCTACTTACTCGAAAGTTACCCGGTGTAGTAGCGCGGTAGTAGCACACAATGCCACGTAGAAGAGCATTGCGGCGACTCTTCTGCGTCGCTTTGTCGTCGCTGGATGGGGCGTCGTCGCGCAACTTTTCCACCCTCCTTCGCCCCCATCGAGTTCCGCAGCGAAGCAGCCGCCTATAAATTATCCTTATTCAGGGCTGTACGCGGCCCGCGTATCCAACAACTTTTAGCCCGTTACACGGCGAAATTGAGCGAGCCTCTCCGCCAACACGTCCAGCCATTAGTCTAACGAATTTGAATCGCAAAGCGTGCCGTGAATACCGCTAGACCGGCAGGATGCTGTGCTGCTTGCTGCCTGCCTGCTCTCCGCTCACGCATCTGTGCGAGCACAGGCGAGTATTGTGCCAGGCGAGTTGTTGTACGTCTTGTTGGAATGGTCTCTATCGTGAGATAGCCGAGCAATAGGCAACCATTTAATAGGCAACCCCAACTGGACAGGCCAACCCCTTCCTCTCACCCTCTTCCCGATCCGGGATATTAAGATATCGCACCGATCAATTCGTCGTCGCTTCACCGCGAGAGCAAATGAAGCAAATCCCGTTTATGGAATCTTCTTGCTTCGGCGAATCACCGACCGATGAATGAACGACGAGCAACGGATGTTCGACGATCGAATGTCGATGGAGATATCTCCAGCCCTCTGATCACACTAGCGGTCAAAGTGAATCACAATTTATGATTTTCTAATGGAAATTTTAGATTTCATGTACTATTTTAGATTCGAGTAATTTTTGAACACGTTGTCGCTGTTACGGTACTTTTCAGGATCTAAGAAGCCAATTTAATTTAATTATGTTATATTATTAAAAATTCCTCTTATAGTACATAGTAATCATCAAAAAGCATATAGAATGTGTTTTTTTTTTTGAAAAAAAAAGATCTTGCTAGTTTCACGACGAAACGCGATAATACCTTGAATCTCATCGTTGTTTCAACTTTGTTTTCGTGAGATAATCGTATTTTTCGCTGAGATTTCCTCTAATCGTGGTTTCATACATATCTTGCTAATTTCACGACGAAACGCGGCAATATGTTGATTTTCGTCGATTCGACCATGTTTTCATGACACAATCGTAGTTTTCGCTGAGATTTCGACGAAAATTGTCAGTATCATAGACATCTCTCTTGTTTCTCGTCATAACGTGATGATACGTTGAATTTCATAATTTCGACGATGTTTTTCGTGAAATAATCACGTATTATTGTGACTTATTGATAATTCTCGGCATTTTATAATACCTTCTCTGCTACATTTACATGCTTAGTTTGTTTAAACATTCGTTGCGCATACACGTGATACGAATAACGATGAACAATTTCAGACGAATTTTATTATGTAATTCTATTCGAATTTCTATTGCTCCAAAAAGCTTCATGATGCAAATAAGTTGCATGCTCCTCGAGCGGTTACGTAAAAAGTTACGTATCGTTCGTTAATGTACGAATGAACGAAGCAGCTGTTTCACCTTTGGACTCGTATATTTCTTTCATTCGTATAATAAAACCCACTGAGTATTTTCCTCGGAGAAAATTCCATACGAATGATTGGCTTTTACGAGACGCGAGATGAATTACGAGATAAATTAGAATCCCTTAGATTCCTCGAGGCTTAATCGAACTCTTGATTCACCCGGAGGGATCGAACGAGAGATTACAAGAGTCCAAAATGAAAAAACTTTCTGTCTAAATTTCTTCCGGGCTTCTTTCTTTCTTTTTCTTTTTTTTTTTTTTCTTTTTTCTCCTTCGTCCAAACTTTTACTACCTCGTGAACCCGTGATAAAGCTGCCCGATGCTTTAAGCCACCGTTAAGAGCGTTCGGCAATCTCGAAATTTAACGGAGCAACTGTAGCATTTATTGTTTCAGATTTTGACACGAGGCAAGGATTGTCCGTGAATACTCTTTAACCCATTGACTGCCAGGCAAATTTAGAGCGTCTTGCCCTGGGAGCCAAAATCTTATTTTAAAGAAAACATGAAATTCTCCAAAATATAATAATACTAAGTTACACATTTAGTAGTGAAATGGCATTTACAGTAATTTTTATTGAAAAAAAAGACACTACGAGATAACTCGTAGCTGGCGCCACTGAATAAAATTCCTGTGCTATCCGCCGCTTACGAGATATCACGTAGTGTTTTTTTTTTTTTCAATAAAACTTGTAGTAAACAAAGAAAAGACATTTTCTTTTACACCAATTGTAATCAATCTAAACTTGTAGCGCAAACTACGAGATGTCCCGTAGTCGACAGTTTTGGTACATACGCTTACTACGAGATATCTCGTAGTTGGCTGTCAATGGGTTAAAGAACAGGAAATATATAGAGAATATGTCTCTCTCGTAATTCTCTTTTACGATATTTTTAAGCTGTTACAAATCAAAGTATCTGCCTTCTTTCGCTATTTTCCTCGTTATTTTGCTATTATATGAAACAGGGAATTCATTCATTTTAGCATATTGGAGTCGTGATAACATTTCTAGTAACAATGTCATCGATAATAATCTTACTATTGGTAGTAAATATAAATAGTGACTATTACTATATGAACTAATAAACTGTAAAAATTTTCTGTCGAGAAGCAAACGAACCAGTCGTCCGCGCGTTTTCAAAAGCAAACAGAAAGAAAGGGAAAATCTCGAGATAAGAATATCGAGATTATTACGTTTGAAAAGCATATTTCCGAAAGTGATAGACGCACGTTTCAGCAAAGTTTTTATTTTATTTAAATATGCTATCCGATAAAAATTCGATCGCGTGCATCCGCCTGTTATTTGAACAAATTTACCCTTCTCGTTTTTTACACTTTTGAAAGAGAGAAACAAAAGGGAAAAAGAAGAAGAAATGAAAAAGAGATCGACGAGCTTCCATCCAATGATTTCTCTCTCTTTCTCTCTTTTCGAATGATCTTTCGCTTTGCATAAAAGTCGCCGAGCAGAAAAATATTTCACGCTCATTTATCAGCTCTCTCTCTCTCTCTCTCTCTCTTTTTCTTTTTGTGTTCTCTCGTTCGCGAATTTACGATACTTGGCATTTTATCAGTGGCTCGATCCCTATTTAACGGGCGTGTAATTGGAACGATTCCAAGGTTAAGGGGTGTTTCGAAACGACCGAGTTTTCCCCGCGGATCTTCGTCAAGAAAGTCGCGCTTCGATTTGACGAAATGCTGCACGCACGTATTTTCGAGTTTCAATGTTAGCGGAAATTAATCGACTAATTTGCTTGAATAAAAATTCGAAAAATAATTATATCTAAATAATTATTCGAGTGTACAAATTACTCTATTTGAAACAGAATTCTGTTCAATATTTAATTGTTTAGTATTTAATTTAAAAATATCCGAGATCGGTTAATCTAATTTAAGTGTTTCACCTTATTTCGAGAATGTGCGATAAAATCGAAGTGTAATTACGTTCGCTGTGAAATTGAAATAAATCGTGACAAAACACGGCGAGACTTTCTACTCTGTTTTCTTCTTTTTTAAATTACATTTTACCGTAAAATTGTATTCACAAAGAAGTTCAACAAAATTCAAGCTCGTAAAAGAATTGATTTTTCTTTTTCTTTCTCTATTGAAATTACAAATATTTTTTCACCTTTCAGATTTCATTTTAATGGCAATTTTTAGTACGTGTATTCTCGTCGGTAAACAAAATGAAAAAAAAAAGAGAAAAAGAAGACAGTCATCTTTACATAAACGATTCAACTCGACATAAATGTGTCACGAACGGCACGTTAATAGAAAATCAACGAAATTTTTCCATTTTCAAACATCTTCGCTCAGGCATTCAGTCTGAGTTTCCACTGAGGTTCACGGCTATACGGCGTCGAAATCAAACGAAATCAAACGCCGATTGCAGCCCGCAGTGCTTTAAATTATGCGCATAGCTATCAACCGGCAGTTTTTCTTGCGGCGTATTCTCCGTTGAATATTGAGAGGTATAATAAGTTCCTTGGAACAGAGGCTGGAGGCTGCCCCCTCTCTCTCTCTCTCTCTCTCTCTCTTGAACGATCGTTCGAAGGACCTAGAAAAAGGAAGCCAGAAGAAGTGGCAGCTACCCACTTTGATCGTGACTAAGAAATCACAGAAGAAGAGGGAAAAAACGCCGAAGAAAGAAAGAAAGAAGTGTGGATAAAGAGAGAAGCATTAAAGAGAGAGAGAGAGAGAGAGAGAAGGCAGGCCGAAGGCATTAACGAAGAAAGCTTTCCGAGCGAACGGTTAAGTTAGGCTGGAATTTATGGCCGCGCCGAATCAGACGTGAAACACCCACGGCGAAAAGAGGAAATCAATTCGAGAGCCCTCCTCCGACTGGTTCTGGCCTCGAACGGAAGTCGCGATTCCGATTGTTCCCGCAGGCACGAAACCTTCCCCCTCTCTTTCTCTCTCTCTGTCTCTCTCTCTCTCTCTCTCTGTCTCCTTTTCTCTCGAAAGGATCCCGATGAGATCGTTCGAAACTGAAGCCTGAAGAGCTAACAGCGTGTAAAAAGAAACGAGAAGGAACGATATTTTCGAAGATACGATGATTGCAGACTGCGGGAAAGTTTCGTCGATCCCGAATGATCGAGGCTTCGAGGAAAGGTCAAATTCCATGACGAAAATGCTCGGTTCTCGTTTCGAGTTTTCGCGCGTGGAATTTTTCTTGTTGCAAAAATAGATGCAGTTTACTCGCGGGGTGGAGGGGGGAGGGGGATTGGACGCGCCTTTTTAATTCGAGAACGATAGGAGCGGAAGTGGAGGAACGCGACCCAATTCGCGAGCAGGAAGAAAAGAAAAAAAAAGAGAGAGAGAGAGAAGGTTTAACGAACTTGGGCCAAGCACCGAAAGTAATTCGAGGATGATTAACTTTTCAAGTTTCCACGCGATGACGTAAAGTGTCGCCGGGACCAAGTTCTCTCTCTCTCTCTCTCTCTCTCTCTCTTTCTGTCTCGCTTGTATTATCTTCTACCACCTCGTAGTGCTCTGGGAAAGGAAGGAAAGCGACTAATTTACACGATACATCCTCCAAAAACCTGCTTACGCGACCAAGTCTCTTCTCGATGTTGATGCTCTCTGAGATTTTTCGATTGCAAGCGACTACTTCCGGTTTGGTAGCTGATATTTTTACTCGATTTTTCTCCATTCAGATTTACCTCGGCAGTCAAAGGAATTCATTCGCAAAGTCAATATTGTTATTTGTTTGCACTTAGAGTATATATTATCGCGGTTTATAGTGAATTCGAGTGTCAAATTCGAACAATGAAGACACCAGATCGAGTGTGGTTTTTATTATACAGTACTATAGTCAGTAATCAACGTTGGACGAAATGTAGAACTGCAATTTCAACTGCTGTTCAAATAGGGGAAAAGAGGGGGAGAAAGGAAATAGATGCTATTCTCCCTGCATCTCACTTTACAAATGAAGCGAATTTCGCAAAACTGACGATACAATTTAACCAACACTCTTTCCAGAGGAACAGTTGAATTGGCGCTCATGTTTTTTTTCTCTTCTCTTTGTTCTAAGTTTGAACGAACAAAAGTTTGAACGAAACAAAAATTTGATCTTGAAGGTCATGCTCAAGCTCCATCTTTTAGACAGATCTCCATTCGATATTCGAGGAAGTAGCAATCGCTTTCCAAATGTACGATATTTTATCTCTGCTTTACGATTCGTCGAGTAGCTATCTGAGAATTGAGCAAAGAAAGTCAACCAAAAAAATCATGCTCATTTTTTAAACAGATTTCCACCGATTCGAAGTAGTATCACCTTCCAAAGCCGTGACAAATAATTGTTCGATATCCTGCATCAAGATTTGACGAGAAAATTTCTGACTCATAAAATAGTTACCTATATAAGTTAATAATTTAATAAATTTCTATTAACATTATTTTAAAATAAATTATTTTTAAATCATTAATTACAGGTGAAATTTAAATTAATAAATATAATATAATTTATAACATAAAGATATGTAGAAATTAAATTATAAACTAGGATTAGATATCCTATTATTTTAATATGAAATAAAGTTTTTACAATTTAATACGTTAAAATAGAATAATATGGCAACCTTTTTCAGGGAAATTTGTTATTTAATTTGATAATCTACGATAGGATATAATTAAATTTAATTTATGCACTGTCATTTAAATTTATAAAGAAAAATATAAATAAATATTTTATAAAATAATACTTTAAACCGAAATCTAGTGTATCTAAGAATAAAATGAATTATAAAAAATCATATTTTTGAATAATTAATTTTAATATTGATTTGAAAGAAGATTCAGTAGTAAATTAATTGAATTATTTCAATTGAATAAAGTATTAATTGGTGTACAAGTTGCCCGTCAATTTCATAAAATTGAATAAAGGAGATCAACGAGGAAAGAAATTGCCAACGTGTCGATACGTCGATCGTCGTAATAACTGTCAACCTAATCATTACGAACGACCTTTATTTCAGGCGATACTAACTGAAAACGCAATACTGTTTGCTAATGTTAATGAATTTCTTTTTATCATATCATGAATCGTTAACGAAATCGCTTTTAAACGGACTTTTAAGTCGCAGTACGTACGAAGGAAAAAAACATGCAAGAGAGATAACTTAGCGACGAGCTAAACGTTACTTCGTAATCTTCGTCTTTTTGCAAAATTTAATTATCTTCTTGTAGCTCTGCTACAGAGGATGTTGAAATTTGCGCAAGTTGCATCGCAGCGATAAAGCGTATTTTAACAACAGTTTCTTTGCTGATAACGCGAGTTGCAAAGCGGAGTTCGAAGGTCGAAGAACCATCGCGAATCGTATTCTAAACAGAGTTTTCGCAAGTACACATCTTAACGGGGGGGGGGGGAGATATTACGAGGGGATCTTCTCGTTTTTAGAAAAAGAATTCTGTTCGAACGTATGCGTATGAATATCGTCTGAAAAAGAGATAAAGTCTGCGTTTTTCGTGGAATTTTTTACAGAAAGAAGTGTTACACTTGATCAGCGCGGAACGAAGATATTTTAGAATCTAAATAACAAATGTTTCCATGGAAACAAAGTTATTTCAGAACGTTCGATCAAAAATCCATTTTTATATTCGAGTGTGTTATGCATTGTGAACTTTTTTTTTCAACATTGATGAACAAATTATCTGTTTCCTCCGATAGAGAAAATTTTTATTTTCATATTTCGGTAGTTCTGTTCCGAAACTTTTATTCATTCTCATCGGGACGCACAACACGCTTGTAATGCACAGGACATTTTTCAAAAATACTAACTTTTTCTTTGTCCCTGGGTTTTTCAATTTAGTCCGTAAATTTTATTGTACAAGAATTACGAAACAACGCGATCGTACAAACCCTGGTTTAGATTAGGCTTAGGTTAGGTTGGTGGATTCAAACGCCTTCACTCGCACGCAAAGCAAACGTAATTGATTGTGGCGATGATTGGTCAATTGATTTCTTTTTACACGTGTCGATGTTACATATTGGAAAAAGAATTTTTAGTAACTATAGTAAATATATATATATCAAAGTTAAATTACGTTCTCGGTTGGCAAGCAGATATCACTAGATATCACTCGAATTAATCAGTTAACTCTATCGATTTAAAAGAATCTTCCTTATCCCAGGTTATTACAGACCAAACAGATCCAATGATAGAGAAATCATTGAGCACTTCTGCAAGATCCAAGATCTACGAACTCGTTGAAGCCAGTCTCTACTATTGCCAGTATTAAAATTCCAAGATGAATGAAGGCTTCATAATTCCTCGGAGAGAATCGAACAGAAAGAGCTATAGCTTTAATCCTGCCTTTTGAATTCAGTATGACTTAAAACCGGTCGTACGAATAATAGATAAGAGGCTATAAATAATAAATAAAAATCCCCCCATTGTCCACGAAATATGGATCTCGTATGGATCGTTGATAATCCTTCGTATCGTGAGTTAATCAAACACGTACGATTATACGCATACATATAATCGATTGATAACGTTACATACGTTCAGATTAAACCGAACAAAAAGTTTATTGCGGCGATCGTTGGCAACGCGATACAGGCTCGTTATACCTGCTAATGATATATTGATTAATAATATCATCGACTGTTTAACGATTGTTTAATGCGGTGTTTAATAATGAAGATACGAGCTGACCGAGACGGAAAGTTCGCTGTCGGATAATCGGTGATCCAAGTGATACACACATACATCACACCACAAACGAGAGGTGATCATACGTGTTAATGATATCACGAACCGGTTAATCATATCATGATTAGGTGTTGGTACATGTAGGTACGCGACAGTAAACATCCCTCGACGAGGAAAACATTTTTCCTATTTTCGGTTTGTTGAACGTATACGTTGATGAACGTATTTAACATTAGAACTACCACATCAGTAAAAACAATATGGATGATACAAAAAAAAGTATGGATACAAAAAAAATATGGATGAAAACGTCTTGGAAGAACTAAGTGCCTTTAGCAGTGGTGATGAAGATTTTAAAAATTTGTCAAGTGAAGACGATGAATATTCAAGAGCCAGAATTAATACTGCATAGTCTGCTCAAACAGGAAGATTCCTGGAGGAAGGAGAGAAACTATTTATTAACTACATTTGTAAAACATGTACGTGACAACGTGGCCTGCACTTGGAAACTTGCTTGCGAAGGATGTCATGCTAAGAAAAATTTTTAAGCTCCGTCAATTTATATTAAAAGCAATCAATAAATGTCTGATTGTTCTTCAGCTTATTTTATACTTCATTCTGCTCGTAAGTTTATTAACACTAGAACTACCACATCAGTAAAAACAAAAAATATGGATGAAGAAGTCTGGGAAGAACTAAGTGCCTTTAGCAGTGGTGATGAAGATTTTCAAAATTTGTCAAGTAAAACAAAAACAAAAAAAACACAAAAAACGACAATGAATATTCAATAAAATTAACTACATAATATTAACTACATTTGTAAAACTTGTACGTGACAACATGGCCTGCACTTGGAAACTTGCTTGCGAAGGATATCATACTAAGAAAAATTTTTAAGCTCCATCAATTTATATTAAAAGCAATCAATAAATGTCTGATTGTTCTTCAGGTTATTTTATACTTCATTCTGCTTGTAAATTTATTAACACTAGAACTACCACATCAATCAAAACGACTGGTTTTAATTTAATTTTATTTTAAAATTTCTATTTCACGTTATATTTTTTCCCCCGCAATGGTGTAACGACTTTTGCAGACGATAACGAAGGAGATGATATAATGAATTTTATTTTATTTTTATTTCATTAGAAATCAGAATACTTTTGTATCTTACACCAATGAGTGGTACTTGTTATAGTGTAAAAGAGTCCTACAATCTGTTTACCGAACTCGAATTAATCAGTTTCGTACAATTTCTCACACGTTTTTAGAATTTATACTGCCATCGTTCGATAATTATCAGGAAAATTGCGCATTTTCTTTACTAACTGACGACCATATGCTTGAACGTATAATATATCTTGCACGGAATTAGAAGCTTCTCGAGTTCTGGGTAGAAAATTTGGAATTTTGTATGCACGGGGAGCACGAAGCAAAATATTTGGAACTTTCATAATCATGGAACAGAAAATGGGGACGAAATTTCTTCCCCAACACCATGAAATGATTTTACCGAAATATTGAGATTTATTCGCTTTGATAAAAAAAATAGTGACCAAAGCCAACGTTTACAAAATGATAAATTTGCTTTGATATCAGCTGTATGGGGATAAGTTTATTGGAAATAGTCAGAGTTGCCGCAAACTAGGTGCAAATATTAGAATCGACAAACAATTACTCTTTCCATCTAAAGCCAGATAGCAGATTTATTCAATACTTGTCGAATAAAACTGACAAATTTAGTATTAACTGTACCACGCAACATGGGATTCCTTTTGTAAGAAAGTAATAAATCAATAAATCTAAAAATATTCTATTATTACGTATTTTTTAAACACCAATCATTTTGACTGATTCTCGTAGAAATAGCTTCGTCTTAACTGTCGGTAGTTCTAGTGCTAAAGCCAGATGTAGATATATTTGCCGAATAAGCCCGACAAATTTGACGTTAACTGTACTACAAAACATGGAATTTCTTTTGTAAGAAAGTAATAAGTCAATAAATATAAAAATATTCTATTATTACGTATTTTTTAAAGACCAGTCATTTTGACTGGTTCTGGTAGAGAAGTAGCTTCGTCTTAACTGCCGGTAGTTCTAAGTGTTAAAACGATGAAACTGAAGATTGCCGATAATGTCCACTGACGTGGAAGTTTTGATTAATTTTCCTTTTTGTAGCTTGTTAATGTCAGCAGATCTTTCGACATTATCTTTCGAATGTGAGTTCGTTTAAAATGTAAAATATAAATCGAATCTCGACGGGATACTCGAATTGGTTGGTCGTCTTCGTTCGGATCGCAGTTGGAATTTCCTTATCAGAGACGATTTTATTAAATAATTGAACTTTTTTCCACAAGACGGCGTACACGTCTTGTCGTACAATTGTGTGTCCTTACTAACCAGTTAACATTCTTGATAACAGTTATCACCTCTATTCTGAAACGTCGAAGTAATTGCTCCTGCAAGTTGTCCGCTGAATTCATTGTCGATCTGTTTGTTTATAAGTTTATATTTGTCGTATATTTTTTACGTTACATAAATTTTGTTACAGCCGAGAAAAATAGGGGATGAAAAAGGGTTGTGCTTTATCGTACGGTGCTGTACGATGCGTGCGGCGGGTAAATTCGAGCGTGAGATCGCGAATCCGTGAAATTTCCTTCGCCTAGCAGCTTCGATGACATCAGCGAGGAATCGTCGTTTGCTGTTGCAAACAGGGTTGGCGGTAATCCGACCGTGAAGATAATCGTTTTTCCGTTAGGGACGCCGTTGCTCCTCTTCCGGCATGTTGCATCAACGTGTCATACAGAGATCTGATTACGCGCTCTTGCACGCTGGGTGACTTCAAATCGAGCTTCAGCGCTCTTCGTAAATCCATCTGGAATTCTCAGTACGTATTCTTAACCGCGTTCGCGACTTTAGGCGCGATTATAGGGCGTTAGAGACGATATTATGCGTATCGATTTGACAAAATACCGCAGCTGAATATCTCAAGGATATTAACACATAACATTCGAAACGGTGCCGAGCGTACATTTTTTTGTATCGATAAAAATAAAAATCAAGTGTATCTGTCAGAGATTCGATAAAGGTGTGAACCGACACCGGTCGAACGAATATTGTAAGTGTCAGTCCGCAGGGACTGACACCGTCTCGAACCGTGTCAAGTGCCGCACATCTATACGTACGTGAGTATAAAAAAATATCGTATCGATAGAAACAGTCAGACTCTTCGTCTGAATTTTTATATTATGCAAGCTTCTTGTTATTTTGATATTTCTTTCTTTGAATTGATGCCGGAGCATCGCTGTGCCTGTGTCACTGTCGTCCAATCGAATTTACATGACTCCAATTTCGTAATTCAGAATTCAGGCGTTACTCGGGAAATTTATCTCCTTCTTTCGTGGTAAGGATAATTCGTCGATCCATTATTACACCTCATCTTTCGGATTTTGTTACGAGCAAGTTAATAAAACTCGTAACGCCCAACATTTCATTTGTTGAATATTTTATTTGATTCGAATCACTCGCCAGTGTCGGGATAGAACCGATTAGTTTCTGTCTGTCGACATTTTTTGTCCTCGTTCTGAAGTGAAATTCTAAGTATCTTTTAATCGCTGATAGATATTTTTTCGCTGTAAAATAAATTTCCCTTCGAGCTTTGTTTTGAGCAATTTTTCGGATTTTGTTACGAGCAAGTTAATAAAACTCGTGACGCCGGTGCCCAAAATTTCATTTCTTGAATCTTTTATTCGATTCGAATCACTCGCCAGTGTCGGAATAGAAACGATTAGCTAGTAATAGAAAAGTCTGTCGACTTTTTTTGTCCTCCTACCAAGTGAAATTCTAAGTATTCTTTTAATCGGATATTTTTTCGCTGTAAAAGAAATTTCCCTCGAGCTTTGTTTTGAGCAATTTTTCGGATCTGCACGAGCAAGACAAGCGAACATGTTGCGTGCGTGCAACATCGAGCGCGAAAAGATAAACATCTTTTAAGCGGATACTTCCCTACTCTTTTTCATCATCAAGATAACAGCGTACAATTCACTGGGAGGTTATCTCGCGAGCAAGCGTAAAAATCCGCCGAAAAATACGCACGGCCGAACCGAGAAGAGAAATGTTCGCTAAATTTCCTTATCGATCGGCAACCGGTCGGTGACCTCTGCTTGCAAAAAGCGAATCGTCGACGTTGGGGAACGCTATAAGCAGCTATGAATTCACGTGGGCGTTTCCGTGGCCTGCATTAGCACGGAAGAAATATCGTTCTTGTAATCTATCAACGAGCCTATTTTTTCTTCTTCAATCTCCATGAGAAAAAAAGCAAGTGAAAAAAAGAAGAGAGAAGAAGAAAAAGTTCATTTTGTTTCACAAACTTCTTCGCACAAGCTTCAGCGTATATAATTCCTTTGTAATATTGTTTGTAGCAATTTTAGCAGGTCCGTGTTTCGCTTCAAAGTTACTTTCCAAATGATCATTCTCTCTCTTCTCTTCGTTCCTCTCTTCTTTCGTCTTCATTTTTGTTTAACATTCTTCGCCCACGTTAGCCGTAAATTACCGGCCTAGAAATTTCTCCGGCACGCGTGCACGCGTACGCCGGAAAATCGAGAGACAATGCCTGTATTTCCATCGCTCGTCGCTGGCAGCCGCCGGCTTTTCGTAAATTTCCAGCCATTAAATATGGAGGCGACGTGTGTATTTATGGGTGGCCGCGGTGTGCCACCGGTTGCCATCGATCGGGCTATCGAGAATCGAATCTACGGCAGGAGGCCGCTTTGTCAATCGGAACTGTCTTCCCGTGTCGAGCTTTGAACATTCGAACCGAACACACCGACCCAACTTTATGTGGCCTGTGCGCGCGTCTGTTTGCGACAGAATATATAGTGGCTGTCTACTATACGCGCCACGTATCGTATATATTGCTCGCTATTCGCTTCTTTCCAGCTTTTCGCTCAGAAGAATTTCTCGCCCCCATCGAAAGACAACGCGAAATCGTCCGAAACATTATTTCAGTCGCTGGCGACTAATGAAACGAATCTTTTTGCCTTTGTACGTACGAAATAATTACATTTGATTGTAGCAGGGATAAAAAGGTCAGAGTATAATGGCGATCGATCTTGAGTGTTTCGATTCTATCGACAACCGTGCAATTAACACTGCCGACGATTAAAGCATGAAGTTTCCATTCGGAGACATTGAAGATAAAAAAAAAAAAAAAAAAACGAAATAAAGAAGCTTTCGTTCGTACGTTTTACGAAAAATCATTTGAATCTTTTAAAATATACTGTTTTCGCGTCTATAAAATGAGGGAAATTACAAACTGGTCATGTTCGATTACTCTGGTAGTTCCAGTTTTAAACGAATGAAACGGCGAGAAGTTCAGCGATTGAATTTTACGAAACGGAGAGTCGAGCGTTTTAATAAACCTTCATTGTGTAAACTTAACAAAGATAATTTTTATATTATGCAACATGTCGTAAACTCGTATCAACACTCATAACGCAAAATTAATAACAAATGATGAAAGAACAAATTAGTAATTCAATTCAGCTCTTAGGAAACGCACGACGTCGTTGTATGTCAACTTCGTTGAGACGTGAAAGTTTTGAAACGTTTAACGAGTTTTTCCTACAAGGAATGAACTTCGAATCGCGAGACGAGTGAGCGTAACGAGAAAGAAAATGAAAAGAGAATGCAACACTGATTTCGACAGATTAGAAGGCAAGGCGTTCATCGACGGCTATCCAGACATATTATTATTATTATTCTGATTAGCAGCGCGCGAGATACTAAGAATAGAGTCGAGAGAGAGAGAGAAAGAGAAAGGATTGATTCCAGCGCGATTCTCGAGCCTCGAGCGAGTAACTCCAGTTTTCTTAAAAACTAATAATAATAGATCGCGAAAGATTCGATCGATTTATTATCCCTGAATTATATACATCATTTAATATCTTTTTCTGTTATAAGAACGCAAAAAATTATTCCATTTTATTGCGCGATGTAATATAATATTATATTATTTTATATTTTAATGTAATATTATATTGCACAATATGCAGTTTGAATGATGATCAAGAGATTGTTCATTAAAAGATTGATCGCTTTTGGAATTTTTCGAACGACAATTGTATTTTCCTCTGCTGCATCGCTTAACACACGAAGAAAGATATATATTCAGATGTGCACTACGGATGATTTGAAACGATCTTGAACTTGGAAATTTAAAATTCATAAGAAGAAAATGTTTTTTAACGGCACAAAGAACGGCTTTAAAAAAATATATATTTCCTATATAAGTATTGTTTATATATATATATATATATATATATATATATATATATTATATAATAAATAGAAAATATGAAATAAATGTAAAGTGTAAATATAAATATGAATAAATGTTAATATACGAAATAAATATAAAAATATTATATATAATTAAATATACATATAAGATATATATATATATATATATATATATATATATAAGTGTTTTTCGAGCAAGATACATTGACACACGACAAGAAGAAAAAAAGGTCTATTTTTTTTTTTCTTCCCTCGTACGTCCTAAGAGCTGAATTACTAATTTGTTCTTTCTTTTTGAGCAAGCGCTAGGGTTTTTAACCCTTTAACCCTGCATTTAAGAAGAATGTTAATTAGTGGCTGCGCTTTCGTTGTCAAGTGTGTGCGCGCCGGCAAGAAAGTTTTAAAAAAAAACCCGCTTTTTTAGTTGCCCTTCCGAAGGGTAGTTTATGTGTTAGGCGTGTTAGGGGATAAGACGATTTTACGCGATTGTCGGTTCTCACGAAAGGAAAAGACCTGAGCAGGTCCTTTTTTCGGCGCTTTCCCACGGACACGAGCAAGACACGTGTTGGGAAAATTTGGGTTTTTCCAGGAATGGAAAAGTTTCGTTGACCAAAGGTCAGTGCCAGCAACATCTGTGGTTTAGGTTTGGGCCGGCTGTAAGGTCGAATGCACATGCACGCTACACTATAATACATATAATTTTATACGAATACGAAAGATTTGATCGAATTGTATATTTCTGTTCCAGTCGAACTTCAAAATTTTACAGGAATACGGAAGATCGAGTTGTATATTCCTGCTTTGATTAAACTTAAGTTTTACACTTTCACTTTTGCAAGAACACAAGAGATTTGTATACCTGAATTGTATATTCCTGTTCCAAGTTGAACCTCGAAACTTTTTTTACATGTATAATTTTACGAAGAGTTTTACAAGGAAGATTTGATCGAATTATATATTCATGTTTTAATTAAATTCGGCTTGAATTTGATCGAATTGTATATTTCTGTTCTAGTCGAACTTCAAAATTTTACTGGCATACAAATACGAAAGATCGAGTTGTATATTCCTGCTTTGATTAAACTTAACTGAAATGTTTTAATTAAATTTAACTTAAATTTTACACTTTCACTTTCACAAGAACGCGAAAATTTCAATCGAATTGTATCCCTGAATTATATAATCCTGTTCCAGTTGAACTTCAAAACTTTACGTTACGTATAATTTTACAAGAATGCGGAAGATTTGATCGAGTGTTATATATTTCTGTTCCAATTGAACTTCAAAATTTTACAGGAATACGAATACGAAAGATCCAGTTGTATATTCCTGCTTTAATTAAACTTAACATAAATTTTACACTTTCACTTTCACAAGAACACGAAAGATTTAGTGGAATTGTATCTTCGAATCATATTCTGCTTCCAGTTGAACTTCAAAATTTCACACTATACACAATTTTATACGATTAAGAATTTTACGTTTTCTTTCAACAAATACACCGAAATGACAAGTGGTTAATTGCTAGCATAACTTTCTTGATATAAAAATCGTGAAAATTCGATTGTAATCATTGTGCGAATCGATTTGTCATTGTAATCAGGCTATGCAGTCCTTCAGCTAGATGAAAATTCGAAGAGTTGTTTGATTATCCTAGGGATGCACAAATCTCGCGTCACGTATTTGTATTTATATCGCTTATACTCCCGGCGCGAATTACTAGATAACTTGCACGTTAATGCTGCTAATAATAACAAACTAACGATCATTATTCGCCAGCAACGTTATTCGCTCCAACAAAATTCCAGGATTATATTTGTGAATTCTGTTACTTTCTGTTAGCTTTACCCAGGAGAATGATTCGCTTCTCACATAGACGGAGACTGTAAATTTCATAAATACATACATCGGCTCGTTATATAACATAACGATATAAAACATAACGAGTTAGGTTAGGTCTTCTCAGTCTGGCGAAGTGACAAAATTTATTTCCTCAATTTTTTCCAGATCGAACGGAAAGGAATCTCAAAAATATCTCACTTAGTACAAAAAAAGTTACAACAGTCCGAGCAAACAATCGTGCACGCGATATTTTAAATATTTTCGATTTTTCGTTTGCTGAAATAATGCAATCGTGAGTGCAACTGGTTTACTGGAACAGAAAAGTATTTTTCTTAAATACGATTGACGCGAGAAAAAGAACAAAATTTTGTGCAAAAAAAAAAAAAAAAGAACAAAATGATATATTTTAAAGTAGCCTTTGGTCGTGCAAAGAGTAGTTTCACACGAAATTTTATGTAGATTTTTACGAGAATAGTGATGACAAGCTCCCCGCTGTGACAAAAAAATTTGCAGAAGAAAAGTCAAAAAGGAATCGAAATGTTTCGTGAATTCAGATCGATATCATTTCCTTTTGTACGAAAGCGGAAGAATATTTTTGTCATGATTTTCTTACGAATGTCGTAAATATACTTTAGAAAGTAACATTGGATGTCCAGTTATCCGCGACTCTCAACTGGCAGTGGAGGGGATAGCGCTAGCGATCAGAAAAGTGGGGGGGGGAGAGCAAGGGCCGCCAGTTAGCCACCTCTGCCTCCTAGATTCGTTTGTTCGATTACTTTTGGTGCAATTGTGAAAAGTCCAACTTGATTGATTTGTCAAATTATCATTGGCTAAGTTACACGGGTATCGATAACACGTCGTCGCTCCTCCGAAGAACATGCTATTTCAAAAGATTTCACGTTCCCGATGTCTAAAAAACAGGCCTCGCGGTTATGTAAATCTATGGAACGTTAGAGATGCACGATGAATGTAACGTCGGCGCTTCTGCCAGAGACGTCAAGTTTACAAATTTATCATGCATATTTATCGCAGTTGAATTTCGATACGCTCGAAACTCATTGCACGTCGAGAGAGATTTTCTGAAAAATTACGAGGAACGAGTTATTCAGAGTTATCACCAGATAAGTCGCAATCGAATGAAATTTCTGATCGAGAAACTGGAATACGAGACGCGTGTTTCTATCGTCGAGTATATACGAGTGTCTCGCAGGATAATTTTACAGTTTTGTAAAATTTCCCCGACAAATCTCGATTGACGGATCGCTGTTTCGAGTGGTTCCACTCCGATGTTCTTGTCGAAACGTCGAAAATTACCGAAATTACGCGAGAAATTATCGCGAATTGATCGTTTCTCTGATAATCTGGAGGCGTGAAATCTCCCGAACGATTTCGAATGTACTTCGCCAGTTTCGTAGCTTCGAGCGAGGGAACACGTGGAGGGGAAGGAAGGAAAAATAGATCACGAATCTCGGGGACATTGAACGGCGAGAAATTCGCGGTGGAAAGCGGCTTGGCTTATCCTCGCGTGCTACCGTGCATTGTTAAACGGGAGCAAAACGCGTTGCTAAACCCGGCCTCTAACACCGGATGCACATGTGCAACGCTCCGAGGAAGCTGTCTCGCTTGCGAAATCAGCTTGGTAGCGGCGCTCCCGGTTGAATCGGAAGAATCGCGAATGCAAAACTTGGTCGACGGGAATCGGTACGTATGCCGAAGGAACTTCTCCTCTTGCCGGTTGCATAATTCTTTCCGCGTGTGTCGGTCGGAACATCTTCAACCGGCTTTGCTGCAACGAGATTTACCCGTTTTACGGTTTTGCGGGCGTTTTAATGAATTTCCTCTCGAACGAGAGTTTCGTCAAAATTCTCGTTCTCTGCTCTCTGCAGGATGTAAACGTAATTCTCTAGATTTCAGTGCGGATCGCACGAGCTGCTCGTTCAGTTTGTCGGTTTCCCCATCAGAAAAATTAGTTTTCACTCTGCTTAATTCTTCTCGCCGGATCTACTTTCCCTGTCTTTCTTTGACCTTCTGTCTTTCTTACATATATATATATTTCTTATATTTCTTATATATATATAACGCGAGTATTGTGGCCGCGACACTCTCAACTGGCAGTGGAGGGGATAGCGCTAGCGATCAGGAAAGTGGGGGGAGGACAAGGGCCGCCAGTTAGCCACCTCTGCCTCCTACATTCGTTTGTTTGATTAATTTTGGTGCAATTGTGAAAAGTCCAACTGGATCCCTTTTTTTAGATTTCTGGAGAAAATGAATTTCAGAACAGAGGTCCATTGAGAATTAATTTATTCGATAATGGGATTTTTATGTTTGCAGAGGATTTAGAGGCGAGGTCGCTCTATTACGTTCAGTTATTATTCGGGGGAAAATGATTCTCTTGAATCGCGGTGAGATTTTTTGAAACGAGAGTTACGTGTAAGAAATGTTATTCATTAGAACTGTCTGCGTAGTAGTTTTAAATAATTCCACGATTACGTTATTTTAACGATCGAGCCCATCGATGTGATTTTAGACTTTCAGTTTTTTACAATTGCTTAAAAGGTATTCCAAGTTAATGTTAATTGCTATCTGCACAGAAACGGAATTGTGTGAATCTATTTATTTTAATTTTCATTTAGATTATAATGATTTACACGTAGAATATTTCGATACGATCGTCCTAACGTTAATAGATATTTTCATTTATCTATCTAATATTTTTGCAATCAAAGTCAAGTATATATATTGGAAGCTCCTCGTTTTTAAAACAATTAAAACTAATATATTTCGTATGAAAGAATATCTGTTTTTGTGGAATTTTTATAAAAGGAAATTTCGTAGAAGAACTCTTAGAAACAGTTGAATTCTCACGGATATTTCAAGAGACGAGTTGCTATAGAACATTTAATTAAAAATCCATTTATACACTGCAAGTTTATATATTTTATATTTTACATTGATCATCGTATTTAGTGTCAATATTTGCTACAAACATTTCTTAACATCGATGAACAAACTGTCTCCTCCTCTTTTCTCGTTACAAAAATTTCTACTCGTATATTTTTTGCAAGTTCTATTATAACGTTCTGAAATGTTTACTTCGAAGATCATTTAATTTTCATCGGGACTTGTAACGCGAGAATGTTTTCCGAGAAAATTCTACGATCCACGTTCCAAATAGAACCTTAACTTCTCGATTGCCGGGGCAAACAGTTCAATTTAATAAAATAGACACTTGCTAGAAAAAAGAGTACGTTTTCCAATTCGGCCATCTCGTCAGAATTTTACAAGAGCCATTTCAGCCTATCAACATTTCATCGTATCGCCTCTCTCCTGTTCTCCTATTTCCCGTATACTCTAATTGAAACTGTGTAATTGAAAACAGAGAAGATTATTGGATGAGAACGTTAATGAACGGAAGCAGAGTATCATTATACGTTTCAACCAAATTATTTATACTCTTTCTTTCGTTTTCACTGCCTCGCTCTTTTTCACGTTTCGTGTCAATTCAATTCGTGAACTCGCTTTTAACAACGTACCAAACGAGGTCAAATGATCCCTTTTCAAATCGTACAATTTAAAATTTAAAATCGTACATTCATTGTTATTTCTTTCGCTTTCTGTATATTATCTGTAAATTCTGTATATTATCTGATTATTCAATTTCTCGCTTTCTGTTTTTCTCTTAGCTTATTTCTTACCGAGAAAAATTCTTCGCGCACCTTACGTACCGCGTGGGGTCATTTGACCCCTTACGAAATTTACGTATTTTTCTGACTGAATTTATAAATCAAAACCAACAAAAAAAAAAGTTACGATACTAAGTTCGAGACATAAATGCCAAAAACAATGGAAAGCGAACACCCGAAACAATTAGTTGTTATAATAAGACTAAATTTGGCGTCGATGTGGTTGCACCAAATGGCTCGAAAACAGCGTCAAATCCAAATGCAATACACGGCCTGTGCATGTATTCCTCAATATCCTGGATTTAGCTGGAATCAATGCATGGATACTCTATCGGGAAACATCTGGAATAAAGATATCAAGGATAGCGTTTCCTGTTACAATTAGCGGATGAACTAGTCACAGAGTATCACGAATTTCTTGAAGAAGGAAAGAAAAACTTAGAGCAAGGAACATCAAGCAATATTTCCCAATCACGAAGAAAATATCAAATAAGATTGTGCACGGATAATAATCCCGCTCAAACTTGCATAATTTTCCAAAAATTTGTCTGCGGACAAATGTGTACGAAGGAGAAACCAATCATATGTAAAAAGTGCAATTAATTGATTATTTTTTTTATTTAAATAAAAATATAAGTTTGATTATTTTACTAGAAATCAGAAGTCATGTCGCGAATTATTCCCTTCAATAAATTAAGAATTTCTTTCGAAAAATCAACGTTTATTCATAAGGGGTCAAATGGCCCCTTTTATGGTAAGATAGGTATATGTAAAATGCCGGTACGTTTAGTGTTAAGTACAGTCGTAACAACAACGACAGAAAAATAAAGAGAAAGGAAAAAATGCAAAATGAGGCGGAAGAAGGAGAAAAGTTATTCCGTTTTTCTTCCTTTATTCCGCGCGATGATCGCCGCCGCGGATAAGAAAAGTGAAAACGCTTCCTCTCACCGGTAATTGAAGTGATCCGACATGGAAGTGGCTACGCGACTCCGGATGGAATGCGTATTGTTGACGATCATCAAAACCATTCCAGGAATAACGAACCCTTCACTTTCACCCGTCATCGTTTCTCTCGCCAATCACGGTTCTGCGGCGATGGATAATTAACGACCGACGGAGAGGGCCTCGATATCAGCCAACTTTCTTCGCTTCTCCTCTCTTCTCTTCTCTTCTCTTCTCTTCTCCGCCTTCTTTCTCTCTATCTCCCGCTCGAACAGGTCTGCAATCTCAACGAGTTAATTACTCTCGTCGATGAAATAAATTCCATCGAGTCGTGCGGGGTTAGTCGTCGGGACGATCGATACGCGTTTCCTTTAAGACTCGTTCAATCGCTCGACGAGATTATGCGCGACGAGAGGATTCCTCGTGTTGTTGTTATTTTTCATCTCCAGCCAGTATTCGCGTTTTTTCTTTCGGGGGGACATTCGGATTCTTTATCTTTGGCTGCTGGTCGAATTGATTAGTTAGGGAGATCGAGTCGTGTCGAGGAAAAATAAGTGATACATTAACACGTATCCGTCCGGCATTATTTGCACCGCCATTGACCAAATTGGCCGGCATTTTTCGACACTATTTGTAGAAACGATATGCTCTATATATAATAACAACCTAACTTTTAAGAAGTCGTATATATTTTTTAGCGAAATTTTAGGGAAATGAAATAAAATGAATTCGTTACGTATTTATATATGCACCTTTATTTTTGATTTTTTTCTTTCTGAAGTTAAATAAAAATTAAATCCACAAAAAAGTTGAAACGAATTACTGAAAACATACTCGTTATTTTATTAGACAAAGTAAATTAGTTTCGAAACTTCAATTTTAGTAACACTCAAATGCTTAAACTTTGAATAAACTTCTTCTATACGCAATATCGACTAATACGTTTTTAAATTAATTTTTTTTTTTTTGCGTTTGCACACTTACACGACGCAACTGAAGCTGAAATCGGTGTTTTCGTAGAATTATCTCTGTTTGGTAAAAATTACGTTTTAATTTATTCGGATTTAATAAAACAACAATCGATTATTCACTGCAATGTACAAATGACGAATTTTCGTCATGCGGACGGATATGTGTTATCGAACAGTATTAAAAACAAGTGTTTTCGATAATAATTTTATTGTTAACCTTTGACCTTCAAGATTGATAAATAATTTGCGAGTAAATTTCTTCTTTTTCGGGGAATATTCAAATTCTTTTCCTTTGACCAGTAATTAATTAATTAATTAATTAATTAGGACTATGCTTATTAAAAACAAGTGCGAGCTTTTCATTTTTTTATACAAAAATAACAAGAGACAGTGTTTCGGCAAAACAACCTCGCACGAGTCGGAAACAAAAATATATGGGAAAAGAATAATTTTATTTAATTAATGATATTTTTCGATTAATATTTTCATTTCGTTGATAAATTTTTCCTTCAGTTTTGTTAATTTTTATCTCATCTATTTCGTTGGTAATAAAGTTATCTCTTTATTTCATTTAAGCTTAATCGAAGTATTCTATTCGATTTATTTGGCCCGAAATTAAACAAACTAATTCGCGAGTATCGGGTGAAATTTAATTCGCGAGACGTCTGCTATCTGACTCCGTAGGCAAAGATGCTGTATCAAAGGAAATCAGTCTCTGTGTTACCAACAGATGCAAAAAAAGAAAAGAAAAAAAAACACGTCTCGCTCGACTGGTCATCTCTACCGCGTAGATCTACTTCGTGCGGTTTTTAAAGAATATCGCGAGGACAAATACATGCGTACAGAATGAAGAGTATCGCTGATAAATAGCCACGTCAGGCTATCTTGCATCAGCGTGACGACAATGTCAAGGAAACACGTTGCGTATTAATTACCAACGCTATCGGTCTTTCGATTGTTTTTCTATAGTTGTAGCGAAACGTCCGTGCCACATGTCGAGTTCGAACGTGGAAACACGAGATAAAAGACGAAAGCCTCGAAGACAGTCTCGGATTGAAAACACGTCCGATCGCAAGATGCAAGGACGATTTATTCTGAAAATGCTTCTCCTACCCAGCGATAATAATAATAATACGTGCTGTTGTTTTCCAACTGTAATCCTTATCGAGCCGTCGTTCGAATTAAAAGCAATTTACCTTGGTTTTCGCAGACCGAAGGGATCAGACGTTAATCACCATGAACTAAACAGGAGGAATAAATGGCTCGATTGTTCTGGCTTATCGATAAGTTCGTTTCGCGAATTGAAAGCCCGGAATGACGAACGAGAGCAGAGGTTGACCTTTGACCAGGATCGTTGCTGGTCTCTTTGTCGCTTGTATTTTTAATATTTTCTTTCGCTCCCGTTCGATAATTCCGCTTCGCTGTATCAGCGGGGTGATCTTCGCTCTTTAACACTAGAACTATCAGAAAATGACCAATTTTTGTAACTTTTTTATTACTTATATATATTATTTTTATTTTTTTCATTATTTATTTTTATATATTATTTATTATTGTTTTTCGTTTTAATGTTTCCGATGGAAATGTTACACTTTCGATCGTCGATAGTTCTGCGTGACATCTTTCCAAATTTCGAAATTCGTAAATTCATTTACAGCAGTGTTCTCGTTTTTCCGTAATTTCGCTGTCGCTTGAAGAATATCTAACCTCGCACGTTTCGTTATCTAGAATTATATCACTATATATACTAGAATCTCTGGCTGGATACGTTTTCAGAACAACGTCGTTATCCATTTGCTCGTCGAAAGAATTATTGGAAAATTCAAGATAAAAAATAATCGTCCCTACTTTCAATTTTATGATGCACGTCTCTCGCTAACTTTCTTTTTCCCATTATAGGTATTGTTTAATTTTTCAGAAAAGTTAATTTAAGAAAAAAATGTGTAATCGCAACTTAAAACAAAACTAATAAAATCTAGTAAGAATATATTATAATATTATATATATTATAATATTATATATATATATATAATTAATATTTATATAATTAATATATATATCACTAAAATTTAACAGTTAAGACGAAGTTATTTCTACCAAAATTATTTTGATTATTTTAATAAATAAAAATAAAATAAAATTCATTATATTATTTCTTTAGTTATCACTGTAAAAGTCATTGCATCATTGCGGGAAAAAATTGTAACATGAAATAGAAATTTTAAAATAAAATTGTAAAACCAGTCATTTGACTTGTGTGGTAGTTCTAGTGATATAATTTAAAGAATAAGAATTATATATATAAAATTCTTACTATATATATAGTAATATATATAATTCTTATTATATATATTACTATATATATAGTAATATATATATAATTCTTATTATATATATTACTATATATATAGTAATATATATAATTCCTATTATATATATAGTAATATGTATATATATATTGCTTTGGTGGCTGAGAGCAGACATACGGACCGCTAAAAGTTAATTTCGAACGACCAACGAGAGAGTGGCAAGCTGCTTTCCTCTCCTCTTCGTGAGATATGTCTCTCGAATGTGAGCCTCGATAGTGAGCGACGATGACGGATGCGGATGCGGCGGATGTGCCACGTTTCGAATATCCAAAATATTTCCTCTAATGGAAAGAGTGCGAAATTTTGGGCGAACGAGGGTTGTACGGCTGGCAGAGAGGGGCTGGGGAGAGCGGCACGGATGCCGCATGCCGCATTTCCAAGCGCGAGCGCACGCCCGGATGAAAATAAGACGCCGGATGAAAATGCCACACCGGTAAACGAGCCAGATGGAAGTTGCTGAATATATTTAAAATATAATGCCGGCGTGCAACGTCGTGCATATATATATATATATATATATATATAGAGAGAGAGAGAGAGAGAGAGAGAGAGAAAGAGAGAGAGAACACGTGAGATGAAGAACGGAAGAAACGCTCTTTTTACGTTTTTTAATACATGGTTTAATTACGCGAGAGGGCAGGAGAGGAAGACAATGACAAGGTGATGCAGCGCTGGGAATAATTAGAGAATCGCTCTGTATTACCAACCGAGCGGACGAAAGCGTAAATGTTTTTAATATGTTGCACGTTAATTCGATGCATGATCTTTTGCGTATAAAGGACCGCATGCAACGTCGTGCATATATATATATATATATATATATATATATATATATATATAAAATACCATATTATGTATAGAATATATAGAATATTATGAATATATATATAAAATATATATATGATACTATGAATATATAGAATATATATATAGAATACTATGTATATATAGAATATCATATATATGTCATATATATATCATATATATATCATATATATATAATATATATATATATATGACATTGAACTGCAAAAATGAATCTCTCTCCCCATTCTGAAAGAAGAATAGCAAAAAAAGAAATGTTGATGCGTGTTAAAACGCATATCTGTCTTAATAATGCTGTCTTCGCGTACTTTTTCATTCGGTTGAATTTATCACGCGAATAATTATAATAGAAATATAACCTCAATAAGAAAAGGATTCGAGAGATTTGCAGATTGTAAAACAACGAACTTCTTCCGTCACCCCGTTATATGAACAATTATTTAAACGAGAAAAGAATGGTAAAAAGAGAAACGTAGATGAAACGTGTGGTGTTTTAATAACGCTGTTTTCGCGTGCGGTCAATTAAATTAAATTTATTACGCAACTAATGTAATTGGAACACAGTCTAAATAAGTCTTGTAAATAAGAAAAAAATTCGAGAAATTTGCGGATTGTAAAACAACGAACGTCTCTTCTCGCTCTGTTGTTAAATAAAAATTGTTAAATAAAAAAGCAATGGTAGAAAGAAATACGTAGATACTTGTTAAAACGTGTAATATTTTAATAACGCTGTTCTCACGTACGTCTCAATCGAGTTGAATTAATATTATTATAAACTTATTACGGTGAATATAATCTGAAATATAATCATCACATTCATGATTGAAATATGAAATACAATCAACGATAAATGAAATACAGTTGAAAATGGGTAGAATTCGCAATTTTGTAGAAATGGGAAGAAATTCAAGAAATTCGCGGGCCGCAAAAATTATCAAAACGCGAGCTGCGTGTTGCGCATCGTTGCATTAATCATCGAATTCTGAACCTAATCACTTTAATCGCCTTTTTACATTTCAATTGCTAATAATAATTATAGCGAGCTGATTGCCAGTTACACGTTTGCTGCTGCATGACGCAGCGTGATACTGTAATATTCGAACAAACGCACAAAATCATAATAACGAGATTCTTCTGCTTCCAAATGCATATTTAAATACTTCCGAAGACGGAGATAATCGCGATTAAAACGTCATAATTCGCGTTGCTTTAAAACGTTAATTCGCAGAACTTCTTATTATCGCTTTTTTCGCGGAAGTTCTACGAAATCGCGAAGGAAATTATCTTTCTAAAGATTGGAAGTGTGTTGTCGTCAATTCGTGCATACCAAGCTTGTTGCGGAAGTAAATATCAATAAAATAAATATCAATAAAATTAATGAGAATAGAAAAAACATAATCGATAAAATTGCGCGATTATTTCCGATTCTATTTTATTCGAAAACTTCACGCATTTCGTGAATAAATTGATTGATTGATGATTGCGAGAGAAATTCGCCGAATGCAGAGTCAAGCTGACGATGATTTGCCCGACGACTTTTTCCTTTTCGTCGTGTATCTCGAGCATTTCGAAAATTACCCGAAGAATAAATATCAGCAAGAATGCGAGAAAGTGACGCGAACGCGAGGTTTCTCGTTTTCCAAATATTTGCCGCGAACGTGAAGAAACTAAAATGCAAGACGATGAAATGCGCGCAAGCCGCGTTTCCAAGTGTCCACGTAAGAAACTGACTGATTCAGGATAACAGATAAAACGAGCATAAATATAAGTGTTTTACAAATGTTTATCAGATATATAACGAAGATGCAACGCGAAAGATGTTGCCAAGATGAAGTAAATGTAAACAATTACTGAAATAATTTATTTCATTAGCAGAGAAACACACTGTGCGTAAACTCTGCTACAAGTTTGTAAAATGTACAGTGAAGTTGATAACTGTACCGGTGACAATAAAAAAAATTGTCGATAATTTAAACTGATAGAACTTCTGGCACAACTCAGCTTTAAAGCTTCTACTTCGTTAGTACCGGTGACAATAAAAATATTGTCGATAATTTAAACTACTGATACAACTTCTGACACAACTCAGCTTTAAAGCTTCTACTTTTTGTTAGTCGTGAATTCGTTTTTTCCAAGGATGATTTTGCACCATATAGATGCGCAGGTGTGGATACTTTCTTTCTCGGGAAATTCAAACGTACATAAAAAATTCTTTTCGTTATTATATACACCGTCATTTCGAAAATCGAAGTCTTCCCTTCAAATTTGTTGTATGATTCTTTTTTTTTTTCTCCATCGTTTTATTGAATATTAGGATCAAATGACAAAAATTCCAAAAAATCCCAACATTTCTGACTCTGAAATTCAAAGTTCAATAAAGTTTTAATGTACGTAAAAAATTCAAAAAAATTTACATACACCATCATTTTGAAAATTGAAGTCTTCTCTCTACTTGAAACTTACATGATTTTTTTTTCGTCGTTTTATTGAACGTTGAATATTAGGATCAAACGATCAAAAACTGAAAAAAAAAACCCCAACGCTTCTGACGTTCATAGTTCGATAAACTGGTGAAAAAACAGAAGAATCGTGGATCCAGTTATGAAAATAATTTTTTTCACGTTTTCACGTACGCTTGAATTTCTACAATTCATGGAGAAAACCTGACTATCCTCGCTCCATTATCTGATGCAAAATCACGTCTGAAATGAAACGATACTCGGGATTGTCAAAGTGGAAAGCTTCGTTTAAAACGACGCCAAGTATGTTTCGTTTCTCACGAAATTATATTGACAATTTTTTTTTTTTCGTCGTCTCATCATCATTGGTTGTGCTCTCTGAAACGTGCACGCGCGACGTGGCGGATGTTTGAAAAAAAAAAAAATCTCGCGCAAGTATGAAATGGCCAGGCCATGTTTGAACGAGCAAAGCAACCTGAGGCCGCCCGAAATGAAATGACGAGCGACGAACGGGCCTTTTCCGAGCGGCGGGCACACGTGTGGCGAGGGAAACAATGGCAACGAGCGGGAAATGGCGTTCGAACAAAAAGAAAAAAAAAAAAAAAAATATGAATCGCGTACGAGGCGTCGTAGTACGTTGCAGTACGAAACAAAGGGAGTGCGTGCCGCGTTTGCAAACAAAATTCAGTACACAACGTGTCGTGTGCGCGAGGATACGAGATCGTAGAGTGGCAACGTGTGTAGTAACCGCGTTTCAACACGTGATCCGACGAGATAGCGCGAGAACAAATCGATTTAATCGAAAGAGAGAGAGAGAGAGAGAGAAGGACACATTGAAATCCAAACGTTGCTGCTGCTCGTCGTCGTTGTGCCGGGTTCCCATTCGGTGAAAAGAGCTTCTAATATCGCGTGCCGTTTATCGATTTGTCCCGCGCAACCGACACGCCAGCGACACGTATTGCGGATCGTACGTCTTCCGTAGCATTCGTGGCATTTCCTGCGCACCGCGTCGACCGATCGATTTACATAAGAATTCTCTCTGCTGGTGTGTGCGTCGTGCGTGTCTCGTCGGTCGCTGGGAGCGAAAAAAAGCGAGCAAATGACTTTTTCACGCGTTGCGTGAGGGAATATACAGGATGATTCGCGCAACAGCAATGACTGAAGTAACTTTTAAATTCGGCGTCTAATGGGAAATTGTTTGATAGAAAAGTTGTGTATGGTTTCAAGGCAGGCGGAAATACGTCGTATCGATTTTTGGTGGGTTTCGAAATTTCCAAAGATCGTTTTTATTGCTTTTAATTGTATAATATAAAATGTATAATATAAAATTGTATAATTTAATTGTATAATATAAAATGCATAATATAAAATTGTATAATATAAAATGTAATAATATATATATATATATATATGGTCCAATTAAAATATATATATATATATATATATATATTCATCATAAGAGTATTAAATTCCAATGTAATTATAATTAACATTAATAAACAATGGAACATTTAGAAACGAATGTAAAAAGTCTCGAGATATTCGATAAACGTTTCATTCTCTGCGAATACTTTAATTTAAGTTAACGAATTGCAATTACTTTACTCGCGTGATCAGCCTATTGCCGTCACACATACACGAAATTTGCGAAGAAAGAAAAACCGCGATCCAGTGATGAAAGACGAGGTGGAAGAGGAGATAAGAAGAGGGGGGAAAAATGAGAATGAAAAAAGGGCACAAGAAAGGAAAGAGAATGAGAGAAATGATCGATCAAAATGGCTGTGAAGTTGCTCACTGTCCGTTTCGAATTCTTTCTCCGTAGCTCGTCGAGAAGAACAGCGACCTAACGAGCAAATGACAAAAATACGATCGATATAGATTTAGCTGAATAGCGTAGCTCAGGTCGATTTGAATTTACTAGCGGGTCGTCGAGTGCTTGCGAAAGTGAGCTCGGTGAGAAAGGAGAGAAAGACAGATCGAAGAAACAAGAAAGAGGAAGGAAGGAGGAAGACGAAACGAACGAAGAAAGAAGAAAACGAAGTTGAAAGATCGGAAGGAGGAGGAACGTTAGAACGAAATAAGAGTTGTCTGCCTTTGCTTTTGCCAACTCTGCACGGGAAGACGGGATAAAGAGGAGGGAAATTCTGAAACGGCGAAATAAGAATTTCTGTCTTTTGCTCTGCCAACTGTGCGGGAATGAAAAGCAACGAAGAAGAAGAAGAGACGAGAGAAAGAAAAAATTCCTATACAGTTTTCCTAACGATGCAGAAAGAAGAAGAAAAAGAAAGAGGAGAACGAGAAGGAGGAGGAGGAAATAGAAAAAAAGTAGCATAAAGATAAAAGCGGGTGGATGAAAAGGAGAAAGAATCGATAGTGGGTGAGAAAGGTGTGACAGCGTGTGTCTTGAAATAGCATAGCTTTCCTTCATCGATCAGGTCTCGAGCGTCTGCCCACCCTCCTCTCGTTCCTCTAGCAACCCCTCTTAACGAGAGAAGGCCGGGGGTCGAGGTTAACCAGTTCCTCACGGTTACTCGCGGTTAGATTATTCGAGAGGACGAGCTATTTGGGTGGTCTTATCAAATTACCCGTCAAACGTTCGACGACGATGTCCCGTGGATTTCCAATTAAATCGCTTTTACGTACGCCACGTTGCTGCTGTCTATCTATTGAAGTTGCCTGCCTCTGAAACGACGGACGAGGCACTCGTTACTTCTGTGTTTTCAAGCGGATTTCTTGGTCCCTCGAGTGATTCGATCAAGGGGGGGGAGGGGGGGGCAAGAGAGAATGGTCGTCGAACTTCGCTCGAGAGAGTATATTAATAGAAATAATTAAGAAAATGCCTAGTGTCTGAAGGAATTATTAATACTGACGATCGGATAGCACAGGGTGGGCCAAAAATCACTTCCTGCTAAAAATCTATGATTATGCATATATATTTGACATTCGAAGGAAATAATTTTTAAAACATAACTCATGAAAAAGTCATACTTGAATTTAATTTAATATTAATAAAATTAGTTTTGCATTTTATTAATCTTATACTTTGATGTTTTATTAACCTCTTAACGGGGGAATTAACATTGGTTCACATAAAAATAACTTGTTTCGCAATGGGGACTTTTCCCTTCGCCGTGAGAAGTTATATTATTACGCCTGAAGTAATAAAAGAGGAGAAAATCGTTTTTCACTTGTTGACTATTTATTTTGACCGAGTATCTTACGACGTATTTAGCAAATATATAAATTCCATTTAGACCTGAATGAAATATTATCACACGGTATTTTTAAAATTTTCATGACAAAAAATATGACAAAACAAAATATTTCGTCTTACCCAGTTAAGAGGGTAAAAAAAAAAAAAAAAACATAGGGAAGAAACTTTTGGCTCACCCTGTATATGTATTCTCTCTCAAGCCTTAATTCTCGAGCCCACACGTTCAATTTGTTGGACATTTCGTTGAATAACACGATCGGTGAAAACAACGCGGTGAAAAGGCTGATTTTTAAGGGATGAAAAGACGCGGACGGTAGACGATTCCTCGTGAGAAAGCTGCTTGAAAGCGCATTTTAAAGCAAGTAAACGCGTGTTTGGATGACAGGTGTTCGTTTTCAAGCACGAGTGTGCCGGATTTATTTCCCCTTTCTTTGTGTTATTCGCAGGACGTCGTATTTTAACGAGGGTCTGTAACAAATATCGTTGAAGCGTTTAGCACGGTTTGCGATCAAATGCAAATCACACACCCCTGTGCGTTTCCCATTTCGCGAATATGCGTGAATATCATTTCAAGTCAATTTCAAAAGGAACACGAACTTGTCTTTACGTATGCGAAGCGAGATTCTTGCATCTTCCCGTTTTCGACGCGCTATCTTTCGAACGTTCAAAGTTTCTCGATTAGCTTGCCCTTTTCTGTTAAAAAATTGTCTCTCTACGTCTCGATCTATCGAGAAACCGACTCGTACAAAATTATTCTTGTTTTGAAGATTTTAGATTAATCCTTTGTATGAAATCTGGAAGCATAAGCGAATATTTCGAAAAGAAGTTAGACTTGAAAAAAACGGCATCACTTTCCGATACCTCAAATACTTTTTGTACTCGTGTGAGTTTTCCTTTCTGTTGCTAACTATCATATTTGCAACGAAACTTGTACACTGCGTACAGTGTAAAATTTTAATCACATACTCATTGCGAAGGTAAAAACTTTTCCAACCTAATAGTTCTCTTGAAAAATGGCAAAAAAGTTTCTTGATCTTTCAACATTGCGGACGCGTGCGTGCTAACAGCGACTTTATGGTTCTAAACGCGTGGATGTCTGTATTCTGTATAATTTTCGTATTAGGTTTTAACATTTGATCTATCATAGTTGTAGCATCAGTGATGAAACTAACTGTTAACATTATTCGAGATATAAACATTACGTTATTAATATGGACATCCACGCGTCCAGAATCATAAAGTCGCTGTTAGAACCTATGGCTCCTCGGAAAAGTTTTACCTCCGTGATGAGTGGAATACAATTCCAAAAAAGAAAAAGAAATTTTCACCTTAAAAGTCAATTTTTCGCCAATTTTTCGTTCTTCACATTGTATTTCCATCAAATCGAAGGTATAGAATTCATCTATGATAGCAACGGACAAACTTTTCTTTCCACCCTGTACATACGTATGTACAACGCGCTACACTCGTAAACGAGCTAGGCTGTTTGATTAAAAAACATTCGTTCTCCTTCGAAACTTCGAACACTAAAAGAACATTAAATCCAAGAAGAAATGACAAACGCGCGTAATTACGTTCTAAACGAGGCCTCCTCAAGATTATTACGTGTGTTTTCACGTAATCATTGTTACACGTGTTGCATACAACGTAAAACGAGTGTGTATTTTTAAAACTCGACGACTCGCAGAAAAAAATGAACGCGCACGGCATTTAAATTGCATCATTCTTGTTGTAAACTAGCGTCACGTTGTGTGTAACGCTCTGTGTGTGTGTGTGTGTGTGTGTGTGTGTGTGTGTGTGTGTGTGTGTGAACCGGTACAACAGTTGCGAGGTTTCGCGATGTTTTACGTCACCGTTATCGGGCGAAACTATCGACGAGATTCCTGCTGTAAATTTAATTGAAAACTTCGACGATGTTTCGCGCTTGTCTAACCAAGTTAACAAATTCTTCCACGCAATTTGCGAGCGAATTTGCGACACACGCTGTGAACCACGGAAGTAACATTTTCCTCGATTGTTTCAAGGTGTTTCCTCCTCCCCCGGTCGTTCTTTCAGCATTCTTTTTTATTGTTTCGTTTCAACAGATTGAAATCATAATCCATGTAGTTATATTTGTGTAATTAATTATGTATTTATATTATGTAAAGTGATAAAAATTAGATTAGATTAGAAAGATAAGGAGAATTGAAATATTTTTTTTTTTCATGTAAGATCATATTTTATTGAAAATCAACATGTACGTCTTACATGTTTCTTGCTGAGAATTTCATTTAAATATCTCGTATGTAGATAGATATGGCTGTTCAGCTAAAAATTAAATTTTCCGAAACTAGGTACATTTCCGTGAAGCTTTTTTAAATATCGCGTTGAGTTGTACGAAAGGAACGTGTCGAAGTTGATTTTAGAAAAATATCAATTCTACGAGCGTATTTTACGAGTGTTAAAAAACACGCGATATTAGTTCAAACGTTTGCCCAATCATTATTACCCGCTCTTCGTGAATCACGTGATTATCCAAACAGAGCCTTAATAAAAACAGTAGATTAGATTAAATTGCCTAATTAGGGTATAAAATCTATGATAACATTCACTCGCGTCTCTTGCCCTTCGTCACCACAAAATATAAATACTTGTAAAAGTACAATCATTCAGTCAAAGGAATACTTCAAGATGACAATACTTCGCTCCGTATGTCTGTTGATTGTTGGATTGATTTGAAGAACATGAAAATGAAGTTAAACATTTTCGTTCTTGAATATTGTCGAGGCACTAACTTTGTTCTCTATTTTCGAAAGCAGAGAAAGTTAAAAGCAGATTTCTTCTTACTCGCTAAAAGACATTGTACGAAGAATGACATAATATCCCATTAAATATCATTCAAGATTTGTATTTAATTTCTATCCCGACAAGAATTCGAAGGCCAATGGTCGTACACATTACTAATAAAGAATATTCCAAGTCAGAGGTAGCGAACTGGCTGCCTTTGCCCCCACTTTCCGTCGCTAGCGCTATCCCCTCCACTGCATCCATTTCTCCTCTTGAGAGTGTCGCGCACACAATACTCGTATTAAATATGTATGCGTGCGTATAAATTGTTTTTCTTTGCTGTTAACCCTCTACTGCATTCCGTTCCCAATTAATTGAAGTTAATTTTGTTAATAGTTAAAGTTAATTAAGTTAATAACTCAAATAAAGTTCCCATACAGGAACAGTGATAAAATGCAACAAATAACATTTTCAAATAAAATTTTATTATTTATTTCACGATACCACACTCATTTTTAAGCAGACTAACAGCCATATATTATTTTTCAACTCGTCATAAAAATTCATGCAACAGAGGGTTAAGATAGGGAAGTAGTTCGTATGGCAAACTAATTTTCATGGTGGGGGGGGGGCCATCGAGACTGAGCGAGCAGGTCGTGTAACCCGTCTCTGTTCTAAGCATTTCCGCGATTTCATTCAGATTCCCTGCAGATCTTTTATTCTCGTCTTTCTCTACTTGAGGGAATCAGGTTGTTCAGAATGCTTGTATGTTTCATCAACAATCGTGTTCGGCGAGATTTCTAAAGGATTGTTCATCACGGACTTCTGATCGAAAATAATGAAATGTCGCGGTTGCTGGTAATTGGGAGAGGGGGGGGGACTCGATATCGATTAATCAACGGAGAATATATATATTGTTTTTCAATAAAACGATATTAGGTTTTTCCAAGAGGCGGAGGATCGATAAGGAACAGGCGAGAAATAAAGTTTGTCCATTGGCACGAAAATTGAACCTCACCTCGAGGACCCATTCACCAATACAAAGCGAAAGAGAGAGAGAGAGAGAGAGTTTATTTCAAAAAATTGAACTTGAGCGACGAAATCAAATGTTTACTCTAAATGATGACAAACTTGAAAATTTCGCGACACCTTTGAATGAGATAAATGAAAAGATAAATAAAAGTATAAATAAATCTAGATTTTGTTGATTTACTCGTGTAATTATAAAATAATCAAATTATATAGAGTTTTTAACGAGAAATATTTAATTACGTAGCTTTGATTAACAACAAATATCTTACTTATTTTATCTAGATTGTTAACAAGAATTACTTGATTATGCAGTGTCATTGCATAAATGTCTGCTCATGTTATCTATAATTACTCGATTACATAGTTTTGATTAACAACAAATATCTTACTTATTTTATCTAGATTATTAACAAAAATTACTTGATTATGCAGTTTCATTACATAAATGTCTGTTCATATTATCTACAATTACTCGATTACATAGTTTTGATTAACAATAAATATCTCGCTTATTTCATCTAGATTATTAACAAAAATTATTTGATTATGCAGTGTCATTACATAAATGTCTGCTCATATTATCTACAATTACTCAATTGCATAGTTTTGATTAACAATAAATATCTCGCTCATTTCATCTAGATTATTAACAAAAATTATTTGATTATGCAGTGTCATTACATACATGTCTGCTCATATTATCTACAATTACTCGATTACATAGTTTTGATTAACAATAAACATCTCGCTTATTTCATCTAGATTATTAACAAAAATTACTTGATTACATAGTATTATTGCATAAATGTTATATCTTGGTTATATCCAGGTTATTAACAAAAATTACTTGATTACGATAAATATCTCGCTTATTTTATCTAAATTATTAACAAAAATTATTTGATTACATAGTGTCATTACATAAATGTCTGCTCATATTATCTACAATTACTCGATTACATAGTTTTGATTAACAATAAACATCTCGTTTATTTCATCTAGATTGTCAACAAAAATTACTCGATCACATAGTGTCGTCGTAGCATCGTTACACAAATGTCTTGTTCACATTATCCAGGTTACTAACAAAAATTGCTAGATCACATGGTTTTGATTAACAATAAATATCTCGCTTATTTTAACGATTGAAACTTAGCATTGTACGTACATTGATCCATAACGTTACAGTCACCCCCTGACAGTTTCGAAATTTTCGACTCGGAAAGTCTGGGCTTCGTGAAATTCCATCGTTCGGTCGCTATTGTGCGCGGCTTATCGACACCCCCACCCGAAAGGAACCTTCGTTGGATGAACCTTCGTCGTCGGCTGCCCCGGTTGAGGCGGATCGCGGCAAACACGGCCAACTTGCCGCTGCTCGGGGCATTAATTAAGGGACGAGTTGACGCGGCGATAAGGCTCGAAGAGGCCTTTCTGCCCGCGGGAAAGGGCACGAGCACGTGGAAGGCGGGCGATCGTCGCTATTTTTAAAGAAAGAGAGTCGCCCAGAGGGTGGCGAGAGAGTGAGCTCAAGGCTCCGAGAAGCGTTGAAAAGGGACGGTCAACGCTGAGTATATACCGTGAAGCAATTAGGCCGCTCCCCAAGGGCTGCGGCGCAAGAGCCGGCTAATCTCGAATCTCGACTTTTCTCGAGTCCTCGAAGAGGACGACCGCGATCGAAAGAATCGGCGCGGTTCGGACCTCTATCTCTCTATCTCTCTCGACAGGGCTGCCTTGTGATGCGTTATGCGTTAATTGCACCCCATACGAACTTCTTAACACGACGACGTAAAGTGTAAAAATTGACTTGAAGAAATTAGAATGCAAGAATGTACGCGGAACTATTATTCATAGTGGTTTACAAAAGTCAGTTCGAATCTCTGGAGAAACGCAATATTGCGGGCTCGTAGAATTATAAATCGGTCATTTCGGCCATTTTCGGTAGTTTTACAGTGTTAATCGTGTTTCCAAACCCATTCGGATTAATTCGCACAATTCCCCGCCCGATTTTTTTACGATCCCCGGGCTCTCGCAATAAGTCACGTCCTTTTGCAATTTGTGTATGTATATATATATATATATATATATATATATATATCTTGCTTTGCGCGTTTGATTAATCTTTTTGCACGTTTTCGATACATTGTGTATTTTGTGCTCTCCACGTGGGTGTTCTCTCAGGGGCGAACAGGTGTATTTTTAGAAATATTCCTCGTCCCTTCGATTCATCGTTGTTCTTCGTTCTCGTGTTTTTCAAATTAAGTTTACCAAGTTTACGAGGTGAGAGGAAATTAGAATATAAGGTGAGATAGCCACTGTAATGTAGCGTGTCACGCGAGTACAGCACGGGGTGTGACGCGTTGCCAACATATACGGTGTTTCGCTTACCTTACACTCGTCTGAATTTGAAAAATTCCCAAAGGCTAGAATAATTAAAATGTTCGTTTGTTTTAATTAATAAGAAATTAAGAATAATAGTCTAATTAAAAAAAAAGGTATCGAAAATGATAGTGATAATTTAGAAATTCGATTAAATCCACACTCAAATTTTTTTCTCTAAATTTGATATACGGTAATATGTTAATATATGGTGTTTCGCTTACCTTACACTCGTCTGAATTTGAAAAATTTCCGAAGGCTAGAATAATTAAAATGTTCGTTTGTTTTAATTAATAAGAAATTAAGAATAATAGTCTAATTAAAAAAAAAAGGTATCGAAAATGATAGTGATAATTTAGAAATTCGATTAAATCCACACTCAAATGGAATTTTTTTCTCTAAATTTGATATACGGTAATATGTTAATATATGGTGTTTCGCTTACCTTACACTCGTCTGAATTTGAAAAATTTCCGAAGGTTAGAATAATTAAAGTGTTCGTTTGTTTTAATTAATAAGAAATTAAGAATAATAGTCTAATTAAAAAAAAAGGTATCGAAAATGATAGTGAAAATTTAGAAATTCGATTAAATCCACGCTCAAATGGAATATTTTTGTTTATTATATTAACTGTTTCAAATTTAGTTTTTAATTTAAATAAATTAATTTCAATAAACGAATTATTAAATTTAGAGAAAAAAATTCCAAATTTTTCACTACCATTTTCAATACCTTTTTTTTTTTTAATTAGACTATTATTCTTAATCTTTGATATTGAATTACTTTATTAATTCCGATAATTATGTATTTACATTTAAATTTTTATTATATTACATTTAAATTTTTATTACATTTAAACATTTAAATTTTTTATATGTAATAAGTTTAATTATTTTATTTATAATTATAATATTGTTCACATTAATTATTGAATGAATATTAGAATATTTATTTTGAATATTTTAAGCAATATAAATATAAATCAATAAAGATTAATTCTTAAGTCGAATTTAAATGTAATGTTTTACTTTACATTTAAATTTTTTCTACGATATATTATAGAATATATATATATATATATATATGATATAATATAAAAAAAGTTTGATAGGATAATTTGATTTACACTCGAAATCAGACTGTGACCAACTCTGACACCACTACAGTGATTTTCGTAATGATCGTAAATTGTTGGCAGATCCTCTTGATTCTTGCTATATTATCAATAGATTAAATGCTTAAATAATCAAAGTTCCTAAATTCCCTGTAAAAAAAAACCTTGTTATACTCAATTAATAAATTCAAAGTAGATACGTTCGAAAAAAAAAGTTGACATTATATACAGTCGCTCAGAGAAATGTTCGAGCACGAAAATTTCCAATGTTGACAAAAATTGTCGATGTTTAAAATGTTATAATTTCATTAAAAAAAAAAAAAAAAAGATTGTACAACAATCAATGTTTCTACTATCAAACAGTAGTTCCTTTCGTTTTGTTTTAAGATATTTTTAAAGTACGTAATCCTCAGGTAGGAAATTGAAGACACTTTCCGTCACGAAAATGCTATAAATTTTTCGTATTATGTAATCACATTGAAAAAGTCGTTTTCCCGACTGAATCTACAATTGACTCGAAGATAGAAATCTTCTCTTTATAACGATTCCCGAAAATTTGACCTATGATTGCATTTCGCCGTTTTATTGAACTTCTTGGAACGTCAGGCTTTTGCACGACGGAAATTCAAGAAATCGTTTCAAAGTCAAATAAATCGTAGAACAAATTGCAAAGTGCAGGCTTCGATCTTCAAGTTTGCTGTAAGATCAAGCCACGAAAAGAATTTTTCAATATTTTTTACGTAATTTATTTTCTAGAAGAAAAGAAGTGTCTTGGCTTTCCCATCCGCTGCATATTGTAAGAATAAAATAAACTATGCATTCTAAGATGAAAGTAGAGGCTCCAAGCTTTAAAATAACCTCATTCATCATCGAAAATCTTTCTACAAAATGATATCAGCTTCAATATTTAGTCCGAATGTTAACGAGTCCCATTTTGTCTATGAATATTAATTCAAACCACATGCGTCATTGCAAAAGCGTTTCTGCTCGAACGAATTTTCTGGTCGAGATGATCGATAATTCAAAATTACGAATAAATGTAACAATTGAAATTCAAAATGATGACGGGAAAGAAGAACATCGTGAAACATATTGTAATGAGATGTTATATTCTGAAGACAATGTTATTGTTAGAATAACACGAAAAATTTTGCTACATCTCGAATGTAAAGGCCTCGAGCTTTAAAATGGACCCAAGTTGAGTGTCCTTCCCATGATCCCTTTTCGCGAGATTACAACAATCATCGACAATTTTTCATCGTCAATATTAGAAATTTTCCGTCGCTTTCACTTGTTCGAGCTACTTCAGTATAGCCAGTGTTAAAAAAAAAAAGAAAAAAAAAGACAGAGGCCTGTCCTCGTGTATTGTCGAAGTATGTGAAAATTATGGAATCCGTGTGATTCGCGTTGATTACGAACAACAATCATCGTCAATATTAGAAATTTTCCATCGCTTTCACTTGTTCGAGCGACTTCAGTATAGCCAGTGTTAAAAAAAAAAAAGAAAAAAAAAGACAGAGGCCTGTCCTCGTGTATTGTCGAAGTATGTGAAAATTATGGAATCCGTGTGATTCGCGTTGATTACGAACGAGCCAACGTATAACGTATAGCGTTATGTAAGCTCATTGGCGACACCCTTTCGTCGGCGTGACGACGTCCCGTCGTTTCAAGGAGAGATAGAACAGCTTCGCGTGTTTGCATCGTCGCATAACCGGGCAACGTTTCGGTGACATAACCTGGATGGTACGTGGCCGCACGGTCAGTTTTAGAGGATGACGCTGTGTTTGCCGATCATCTTAGAGAGGAGACTGTTCTGTTGTGCACCGATGTTATTCTCCGACAGTAAGTTTTCCGATCAAAATCGTCGTGTGACGTGCTTCTTTCTATTTGATTTCCCTTGCAAAAAGAACAGAGTTTAGAATGACTCGAAGTGTATCTAATGATCTGGAATTTTCTTTTTTTTTTTTAAGGAAGGATATTTTCTTTTCCTTGTAAGGGAGACAGAAGATTTTTTGATCATATGTTCGAGCTTCTTCTATTTTTCTACTTTATTTTCTTTGTAATGGGACAAAGTTTGGGATGACTCGAAGTCTATCTAGTGATCTGGAATTTTGTGAGGAAGATCATATGTTTCGAACTTCTTTCTATTTGATTTCCCTTGCAGAAAGGACAGAGTTTAGAATGACTCGAAGTGTATCTAATGATCTGGAATTTTCTTTTTTTTTTTTAAGGAAGGATATTTTCTTTTCCTTGTAAGGAAGACAGAAGATTTTTTGATCATATGTTCGAGCCTCTTCTATTTTTCTACTTTATTTTCTTTGTAATGGGACAAAGTTTGGGATGACTCGAAGTGTATCTAATGATCTGGAATTTCCTTTTTTCTTTTTTAAGGAAGGATATTTTTTTTCCTTGTAAGGAAGACAGAAGATTTTTTTGATCATGTGTTCGAGCTTTTTCTATTTTATTTTCTTTGTAATGGGACAAAGTTTGGAATGACTCGAAGTCTATCTAGTGATCTGGAATTTTGTGAGAAAGATCATATGTTCGAAAGAACAGAGTTTAGAATGACTCGAAGTATATATCGAATGATCTGGAATTTTTTTTTTTTTTACTCCTTATAAGGAAAACATGTGAGATTCTTACTTTCTGTAAGGAAGACAGAAGATTCTTTTGATCATGTGTTCGAGCTTCTTCTATTTTATTTTCTTTGTAATGGGACAAAGTTTGGAATGACTCGAAGTCTATCTAGTGATCTGGAATTTTGTGATAAAGATCATATGTTTCGAAAGAACAGAGTTTAGAATGACTCGAAGTATATATCGAATGATCTGGAATTTTTTTTTTTTTACTCCTTATAAGGAAAACATGTGAGATTCTTACTTTCTGTAAGGAAGACAGAAGATTCTTTTGATCATGTGTTCGAGCTTCTTCTATTTTATTTTCTTTGTAATGGGACAAAGTTTGGAATGACTCGAAGTCTATCTAGTGATCTGGAATTTTGTGATAAAGATCATATGTTTCGAAAGAACAGAGTTTAGAATGACTCGAAGTATATATCGAATGATCTGGAATTTTTTTTTTTTTACTCCTTATAAGGAAAACATGTGAGATTCTTACTTTCTGTAAGGAAGACAGAAGATTCTTTTGATCATGTGTTCGAGCTTCTTCTATTTTTCTATTTTATTTTCTTTGTAATGGGACAAAGTTTAGAATGATTCGAAGTCTATCTAGTGATCTGGAATTTTGTGAGAAAGATCGTATGTTTCGAACCTCTTTCTGTTTTATTTCCTTTTGCAAAAGAACCAGGGATTAAAATGGCTCGAAGTCTAATGGAATCGAAATCTTCTGGAATTTTTTTTTTTTTTTTTTTTTTTATAAGGAAGAAGACAATAAGTTTTTCGATCAACAGTCTATCCAAAGACGTCATGTATCGAGCTTCTTTTTTTTCTATTTTATTTTTTTTGTAATGAGACTCGAATGGGAAACCCTTTTTCTGTTTCATTTTCTTTTACAGTGATTTAGAATGAAGTTTAGAATAACTCTGAAGCTCTATCTAATTGAATTGAAATTTTGTTTTTGTTTTTTTCTTTTTTGTATGTATTGGGCGCGTGCGAAAAAAAAAATCGAAAACCCATCCTGGTTTTTCGTCTCGTTGGTTTCTTCAGATTCTTCTTGCTTGTGAAAATTTCGCGATTGTTTAAAACTTAACCTTCTCGTGACGCATGCTCGGAAATTCGACTTTGTTCAGGTATGAGACTCCCGGCATAAATTTTCTACCTTCACTGATAAACGGGCACGACATTCTTGGACGTCGTTGCGACAAAGCACCCAAAAGAACGTACAAATAAAACCTTTCATTGTCTGAGACGCGGATCTGATAAAAAGCATTGCTAATGAGTCCACTAGCAGGTCCACGTTCTCTCTTTCTCTTTATTCTTCTCTCTCTTTCTCTCTGTCTCCGTCTCATTCCTTTATAGAACTACATTTATAAATAATTGCTTTGATATCGATAAAGAAAACAGAGTACGGCAACAAAGTGACAATAAAAAGAGAAACAATAGTGAAGGAACATGCGGTAGCCATGATCGAAAGTAATTTCATTTTATCTTGTACGCGATACAGGAAGCAGTAGGAGTATCTTCACCTTATCGGCGAGGTATATAACGTTGATTTCCTATCGTCAAGGTGGAAAGAAAATATGCGTGCTAATTTTTTATAAAAAAATTATTTTCTCCTAAAGTAAATAAAATAAAATGGTCCTCGTGAACATCGTCGCCATTAGTGCCAATATCACTGTTAGTTTCTACGTCTCTCGTAAATGTTGTTTACGAGCTTATGTTCCACATGTTCGATGTCACATTTTAAAAGTTACAGCAACGAATATTAAAGCAGCAAATCCTTAAATTACAGTAAAAAAGTTTTAAAGTTGCAATAGTAAGTATTAGACTTATTTTATCACTAAAATCTTAACTGAGGTGAAAATATGGCGGTTCTTACGCACTTAATCTAAATCCAACAGCGTCATCCGCAACGGTGTCCAATTTGACACCAAATGGCGTCATCCGTAGATCAGGTGTTGAAAGAGTACGCTAATTATTAATCAACTTAGTTAGTAAGAAGTTGGAGAAACCGACGAACGATGCGGGTTCACTTTAAATTTCATTGACGAACAACGATCGAGGATCTTGGCACTAATTTAATTTCCATATAGGCTCTGAACTGATCGGCTTATCGATCACTGATTATCTGGTTTTCAACCTAGACAGCTGCCGATAATCCGTTTGATATTTAACGGCCGTTAGACATTGGAACTTGGACAACGTTTAATCCAGACCTTTAATTATTATTCATGAGCCGGGATGGTCTTTCGCTGTAAACTGATAAGCCACGCATTCTTTTTTTCTTTTTAACGAGAACCCTGCCTGGCTCTCATCTCGGTTCTCTCATCTTTGCGCCAGCTGAAACTGTTACACGAAGCGATATCTACAGAAGGAGTTTCCTTAATCTAACCTAAACCTATAATCTAAAACCTAACCTAAAAATACTAAAGCATGGAACTTTCATCGGAGAGAATTAAAGTGAAAAAAAACTGTGAAATATAATAGAATACACAAGCTTTTATTTATTATGTATTTTATAAGAAATCATTTAAATTTCAAAAAAAAAAAAATACAGTGTTTTACATCTATAATGTATATCTGACAAAAATTATGAATTAGTCATTTTGGTCATTTCGGTAGCTCTAGTGTTAATATTGTGCCAGTTAAAACTGTTACACGAAGCGATATCTACGGAAGGAGTTTCCATAACCTAACCTAAAACTTAATCTAAAACCTAACCTAAAAGGAATTAAAGCATGGAATTTTCATCGGAGAGAATTAAAGTGAAAAAAAACTGTGAAATATAATAGAATACACAAGCTTTTATTTATTATGTATTTTATAAGAAATCATTTAAATTTCAAAAAAAAAAAAAAAATACAGTGTTTTACATCTATAATGTATATCTGACAAAAATTATGAATTAGTCATTTTGGTCATTTCGGTAGCTCTAGTGTTAATATTGTTCGTCGGAATTCTATCACAATGACTGTTTAAATTTCAAGAGTCGAGCTTGAGAAAATTTTTCCTTTTTCTTTATCCTTTTTTGTACAGGTGTTTAAAGTCACATCGACATCGAGATCATTTGCGACTAGGTACATATATGGTACTTGTATTTTGTAGTATAGATCTGTGTTCATCAAGTATTCTCTTCAGACTGTTGTGTTGAGCTTTTGACATCTATCGCAGAAGGGATGATCAGCCTTCTTGATTAGGTGTTCATTTAATCGAGCATAATTCTCAATTTTTTGATTAAAAGGAATTTCTTGGTAGAAGTCATTTACTACGACGTTGTAGATTTGATGCTGTTCATAATCGATTCCATTCGTCCTTGACGTTGATCTTTGCACAGTGTATGGAATTGAAAAATCGAAAAAACAAGAAATCGTCTGTAACTTTGTAACTGTTGATTTTCCCACCCTGTTTTATTAGAAATTTGTTTCCATGTTTTCGGCTACTGTCGAATGCCATCCCTTTTCTCTGTATATTTCACCCTGTATATTTCAAAAACTCGAACGTCTTCTCGTTGAAACCGTCATTGATAACCAAGTTCCTGACGGAATCACCATTCACAATTGCTACTCCAAAAACATACAACATGCAACAATAGTCCCGATAAAACGTTCAAACGATTTATCAAGTTTTACCTTTGAATCGGTAAACTAGATAAATGGATGGAAACGAGACAGAAAAGTGGGGGAGGGAGGTACGTACAAAAAGATACAAATCGGTGCATCAGAAAATAATATGGCGTTCATTAAGCAAGTGGCTTCCTTCCGCAGACGTCCGTGAAATTGCCGGAGATCTGAGCTTCCAGAAGAAAAATAATAATCCCTGCTTCTTTTTTGTTCCTCTCGCGCGCTCTCCCTCCCTCCCTTCTCTTTCTCTTTAATCAAGACGTGTCTAATGCACTTCCGCAAGAAACTCGCCGCGCCAGGCAAGGACTATCTTTCACGAGAGGACAGAGAACTTATTTCGCACAGGAGGCACGACGAGAGAAATTCGCTCGCCTAAGCTCCGAGAAGGACGCCGCAGGATCCTGCGCGCGTGCGACTAGAAACCAATTTCAAGCCTCGCCTCGTTTTCGCCGGGAGCAGCACGCTTTTAGGTCAAGTGGACTCGGACACCGGAAGCTGGATCTATGTAGCTGTCCCTCGTTATCTGGGATAAGGCGAAGGGGCGGATTCGATACGTAAACCCTCCTCGAATTTCATCGTTCTTTCGTGACTTTGAACTTTGAACTTTGAACTTTGAACTTTGTGATCCACTGTCTCGGTGTCAGAGGCTTTGAAAAATTTCGAATTATTTGAATTATTTGGCCGATTCTCGTCGTTCAGCATATTCATCATCATAAAGAAGAGAACGAATAATAATTCTCTCGTCGCCAATTCAATTCTTCTATCGCGTTTGAATAGGGAATTCTCAAGAAGCAATGGAAAAAATACTGCATATTTCAGCCGGTTTGTAATTTGCAATAGAAGTTCAATGCTCGGTAATAAAAAAATATAACGAAAATTGAGAAAGAAAAAAGTATAGTAAAATAGATAAATGTAATAAATATAATAAAATAAAGAAACAAAGAGATATAATAAAATGTAAGAAAGAAGAAATCTCAAAGATGTTATTATTGGAACAACGACAGGAATTTAGACTAATTGTTTTGAGTAGGTCAACGTGTAAAGCTCTTTTCTTTTGAGATGAACAAACGACACAACGCTTTTCTTGATGGAAGTTGTTTCTATCGCTATTGGAAAATGTGTTAACAGTAAACTTTGCCTTTATGACAATAATGGGCAATTTTGTAACTTTCTGTATTCTCCTTAATATTTTACGTTTTTTTTTTTTTTTTTTTAAATATATATATTATCTTCAATAATTTCTTCAGCTAATTTTGTCCGAAGACGTGAAATTCTTTGTCTCTTCGAAATAGTCTTGAAAATAATATAAAATCAAGCAAATAGGTTAAGAGGAAATTCTTTTTCCCATTTTTTGCATTTCACACTCTGATTATTGTAAATACGAGTGTAAGAAATTGCTAAATACAAATAAATTACCAAAGACGGCTGGTCGTCTGTCGTAGTAGAGAAAAAAATGAGAAATTTGTAGAAGACAGTCATTATTTATCTACACTTTGTTCCAAGTCTTTGTTCCATTACGATGATTTATGGTCGTTTAACCTGCGCGCAATGGCAAAATAATTTATTTAAGATACGCGCGATATATATGCGAGCGTACACGTCCATTACGAGCTGCTAATTATATATTAAATACGTACAATTGTTAGATTCGACGTTAATTCAGCCGTCGCCCGATATCATGCATAATCGATAGCCGTTCAAATAAATTCCTACGCGTTCTGCATTCGAATGAGTAGCCCTCGTTCGATTGATGCAGCATCGTGTTTTAAAATGCACCGTGCCCGCGAGAAAGTCAAGGCTGCAACCTTTAAACGCTTTAACGTAAGACACTTTGAAATCCGTGTATATAATCTGCCACGCCGTCTGAAACTCGTCCGCAGAAATCCTCGCCTGACGGATATTACCCGAGGGAATTTTCACTTCGAGTTTCGTAACAATGAGTTTCACATACGTCGTCGAATAATTGACGCAATTTTCATTAAAGAGAGAGATATGATATCATATCTTCTCGGTCTGGCGTGTCCGAATAAAATTCCCGGCGCAATGAGAACAATGAGAGCGAAACGTACAGTGCAATTTTCTGGTTTTAACCTTGCGAACCATAAAAACCTCCGACACTGAATAATCATGTCCGCTAATGAACCTCGTTCGTCCTCGATTGCCTCGATATTAAAATACGGACCCTGAAGCGGGTTGATATTTCAGCGAAATTTCGGCCACCGATGAAAATTTCGTTTGCACGATCATCGTTCGCCGGTTTCGCCGATAAAAACGTTTGCGAGATTGCCGCGGATTATACCAGCCGTTGTTGTATTTTTTGCAGCGGACGTTAAACGTGCTTGCGTGCAAAATGGAGAAACCATACAACTGGTTTGAATTAATTCTCACCCGGAATTCACCGGAAGTGGGGCTACGCCCGCAGAAATATGAGTATCTCGCACACGGATGATTCCGAGATTACATTCGTTGTTGATCAATTAGTCGATCAGCGAAATCGATCGTCGCGTCGACTAAATGGATAAATGATTAATCATCGCGAAGCCCTTTTACATTGTTGGATGACCAAACAAGTCTCGCAATATTAGTTCAGTGCTAACGCTGTGTCAGTAATAGTCCTCCGAAAGTGTTCTACGAGTATTTGTTTACAGGGCGAATTCCAGAAGTTTCGTTTCACCAAAAAAAAAAAAATTGCTGAGAAGAGGAAGAGCACTCTATTCCATCGACTTCTACGCGCAGATGTAGAAATTCCTAATACGACACGCTGGGTTTGAAGAGCACATCCACGTCATAAAGGCCCCCACACACATTGAAACATGCATCGATTTTTTTTATAAAACCTGCATTAGAGTCACAAGTCGTAATATAATGGTTCTCTTGAAAAATGCATGCTAACAGCGACTTTATGATTCTGAACGCGTGGATGTAATGTCCATATTTCGAATAATGTTAGTTTTATTTAGACTCATACTGATGCTACCACCATGCTCAATCAAATGTTAGTGAAACCAAATACGAAAATTACGCAATATAGACATCCGTGCATCCAAAACCATAAAGTCGCTGTTAGAACGCACTCGTCCGCAGTATTAAATGGTTAACAAGCATTTGTCTGCCGATTCATCGATGCCGAACTACATATGTACAGATCGGAAAGAGAAGTTTATCCGTAGCTATCATTGATAAATTCTACACCTTCGATTTGATGGAGATTCATGTAAAGAACCTGCCGTAAAATTGATCTTGACTGTGAATTTCCAGGTCAAAAATTTTTTTCTCTTTCATTGTATTCTGCTTGTCGCAAAGATAAATCTTTTCCAAGGAACCACAGGTCGCAACATAATGGTTCTCTTGAAAAATGACAAAAAGTACTGAGGACGCGTGCGTGCTAACAGCGACTTTATGATTCTGAACGCGTGGACGTAATGTTCTGTTCATATTTCGAATAATTTTAGTTTTTTTTTATTATTTAGACTCATACTGATGCTACAACTATGATAAATGAAATGTTAGTGAAACCTAATATAAAAATTACGTAATATAGACATCCACGCGTCCAAAACCATAAAGTCGCTGTTAGAACGCATTCGTCTGCATTTTTTTTTTCCATTTTTCAAGAAGAAAACCATCAGGTTGCGATCCACGATATCTTGGAAAAGTTTTACCTTCCTGATTGGAATACAATGCAAAAAAAAAAATTGACCATGAAATTCTTCAATTTTTTCTTGACCTGTATTTCCATCAAATTGTAGGTGTATACAATTCATCTGTGACATCCACGGGCAAACTTTTCTTTCTACATCTTCATACATCGCGACATACATCATGAAACGCAGAAATCGATGCGCCGCGTGTTTCAACAATGTGTGTAAGGGCCTTAAGTACACCTCGCGGCACGGTTTGCCTGTCAGTCAGCAGCGTACAGTTCGATTTCACCGTGCAAAACTCGCACACACACACACACACACACACACACACACACACGCATATATCCATAACTCTGGATTTTTTCGACGATTAATACACAGCGGGAAATACACACAGGCTTTTGACGCATCATCGACAATACGCTTCGTTTTCATCCTCCGCTGCGCGTGTGCGCTTCGTTTGTTGCCGGAAATTGAAATTTTCACGTCGATCCGCGCGCCACAGATCCGAAATACTAATGGATCGGGAATAAAATGGCGACGCGCTGCTACCTTAATCAATCTACGTATTTTTTTCTTTTTTCATCTTTCTCTCTCTCTCTCTCTCTCTCTGTCTTTCCGTCTATCTCTCTTTCTCTTTCGCTGCTCCTGGTGTTTCGACGTGAAAACGGGGACGTGGCGTTGAAACGAAACGAAACGAAACGAAACGGAAGCGCACGATATAAAGCGTACAGTTAATTCTCGATTTCAACGGCGAACCGTAATCCAACTCGGGGCTCGGAGATCGAGCTTCATTTCCGGCTGCGCGGCAGGGATCAGGAATCCCTGGCTAAACAAAGACAGGTCTGGCAATTTGGCCGAGAAATCGTGGAGTCGACTAACTCCATTACGAGTCCACGGAAAGAGAGAGAGAGAGAGAGGGAGAGACTAAGACTGCTTGCTTGCCGGCGTGTCTCGTGTCCGTGGAATGGAATTTCACTTGGAGATCGAAATCCAAAGCCGAAACGTGTCAGGAAAGGTTAACTCTTCTTGGGAAAGAGCGTTGAAGGAGAGAAGTGGAAGGTTGTAGACATAGAGGCTTTAGAAATTTGTTATAAAATCATGTTTGTGTCGTATTCTGACTGTCTGTTAAGAACAAGTCACATCTCGGCGAAAAAGACACTGTAAAATTTGTTATCAAAATAACAATATTATTATTCGTTGGTTTATTTATTATCATTGTGTATTATTAATGTATATAATTATATAATTTATAGTATTACGTGGTTCATATAATAAATTATTACTATTATAATATTACTATTTAATATTACTTATTATTATAACACAAACAATAATACTAGAAATATTTGAAACAAACGATGTTTCGTTCTAAATTAATTTTAACGTCGTTAAAAAGTTGTTTGTCCAAATAACAATATCGTGCGATTAAATTTATCGCTTTGTTCTGTAATGCATCTTACAACTCTGCACGCTTCTCTCGATAATTATAGTTTTTCGCATTGTTATAAAAATTGCGAGATCTAAGCAAGCAAGACGATATAATCGTAACGAACGAATTGCGGAAAGTAAATCGGCCCACGGCATGCGGAACATTGTTAATGTCGCCGACGACACTTATTTCCAACGTAAAGAAAATTTCTAAATTTCCGCGGTTTTCTCCTCGGGACACGTTCCACTTGTCACGAGCTTGCTCGTTCTCCGTTCTAACAGAAATTTTTCGCGTGTGCACGCGAGCGTTGTCAAACGTTGTCGAAAGAACGAGGTTAACGTCTCGTTCGAGTAAAAGCGTGAAATGCTGTCTCATTGATAAGCTAAATTGAAGGAAGTGGGTGGTAAAACGGAGAGAGAGAGAGATATTCCAACTCGAACTCGAGAGTTGCAAGTAAAATATATGGTGAAAATTCAAAAGAGACGCGTAATTATCGAACACATTGATTCGCGAGTTCACGCTCACGATCGGCAATGTTAACCGCTTAAGCGTCGTGTAGAAAACAAAATTTGCTATTTATTGTAAAATTTGGGTAAAAAGAAAATTATATATATATATATATATATATATATATATTCTTAATTTTAGAATATTTCAAGGCAACAGAACAAACAAAGAAAATGTGCGAAAATTGTTCGGAGAAATCTGACAATGCAATCGATTGCAATTAAACTTACCTCTCAATCATTTTAATCCTGCGAATTATTCGACTTTATGAATTGATGGAAATTCGTGTTCTTTTCTCCACATTTTGAACTTCTTTTTTTTAATAGTTCTCTGTATGGAATAATTTTCAAAAAAAAAAAAAAAAAAATGAAACGTTAGGTCCTGTTGACCTTAATGAAATTAAGAATTTTTCGAAGAAATGCCAAAAAAGTTTTTGCTATAATTTAATCCAGTCGTACGTGAAGTGTATTTACGTCGGCCAGAAATAATTAAGCAACACCAGTGCACATTTTCCAAATGAAACAGAAAAACGCTCAACGGGTTGAAGACTTGTCCACGGCCGGCGTCCAACGAAGTTTATTCGACTCGATCAGATGCAACGACCAGAGTACAGCCGACTTCAAAGTGGCTGGAAATCACTCTATCAATACGATTTTTTCCACCAGCGCTCCCCCAGCCTTTGCAAATATTTTGATTGGATCGTAACCAAGGGCAAATGTTTCTCGAAATAATTGATAACGAACGTTGGCGAAATGTCGTTTGCACGACGTCGAGTTTGCTCGAGCGAGGGAGGGAAAACGAGCGGCAAGAAAGAGTAACGCGACAAAGAGTGGAGCAATGGAGAGAGGGAGAGCCTCGATCCCACGCGAGGATATCCAGTCACCGGGAAAACACCAAGTTCCGTTTCTAATCCCGGCGTAACAAGCGGAATGCCCGCAGCCTGCAAGTTCCAAAAACACGAACTCGAACTCGTGGTACACATTTTCTCTCTCTCTCTCTCTCTCTCTCTCTCTCTCACTTTGTGCACGTACGAAAGTTTGCCACGGTTACCACCATCCCTATCGTCCCTCATTTTTCCTCTAATATATTACCGACCGTTCCTCCATTTTCCACCGCACGAAATGTTTCGCATTTTTTTTTTCCCTTTTTTTTTGTCGCTTCTTTTTCATCGAAGGAATATTTTATATCGAGCAACGTTTCGCTCTTCCTTTCTGGTATTTCGTGGTATTTTTTTTTTTTTTTTTTATCGAAAATAAATGTAACGAACACTGTGTGTGTTCCAAATATAATTTTCTCATCTATCTCTCCTCATCTCTACTTATGGCTTTCATTTTGTTGTTCGCAGGTAAGAGACCTGTTCGACTCCTTGTCGGGCGATTCCTATCCTCTGCAGGTAACGTCTAATTTTTTGCCTAAAGATTTCTCAAGAATTACACCGCGCACGTGTGTCGAATCTGCATCGCTGTGATTACAACGAGAGACCCCGAGTCCGAGTATTCACAGTATGGTTAAAAGAATCTTTTTTCATACCGTGAAAGGTTAACGGATACCACTTTGACATATACGGGTATAGACGCGAAATCCCCTGCCTCGTTTATTTCAGTCGCCGATTTTTATAGTCGACGTACAAACTGCACGACAGATATATATATCACGACAAAAATCTACATGCCTCGCGGAGGATATTCGATTTCATTTTCATTCAATCACAAGATCTGTTATTAGCACTTTACCGACCGTGTATTAGCGGTGAATAGTTAGCCGATTAATAGGCTACCGGTCGGTAAAGTATTAAAATACGTTAGTTAGCCGATTAATAGACTACCGGTTGGTAAAGAGTTAAAATATGTTAGCCGATTAATAGGCTACCGGTCGGTAAAGTGTTAATATTCGATTTACGTTCGGGATCTCGCTGAATATTCATTCGAGTTTCATCATTAAAGTGTCGTCAAAAATTTACAACAGTATACACGCCGAATGACTAAGAAGCATCTAAGATCGAGCGATTTTTTTCCAAAATCGATGCTTATCGACGATAATTGGGGAAAGTTGCGGAGTAGAAGTATACAAGGTGTTCTACTTTACTCTATAAATCCAATCATCTTCGCAACAATTCGTCGTTTAAAAAATATTTCAAATGCATTTTTTTCTGTTTCGTGAGGGCAGTGCTTACAATTAGTTTGTCTCTAGATACCGAAGTGTGTGGGAGATACGATGATAATTACTATTTTTTTCAAGTAGAATTGTAAACAAAAAGTATTAACCTAGAGACAAACTAAATATAAATTAACTTAGCTTAACCTAATCTATGTATATCGAGAAGCTATTAATTTAGGAGATATTTTAATTTCATAAAGTCTATCATATAAAAGACGAGGAGGAATAAGCACCTAACCCTAACATAACCTAATCTAACATAACCTATCCTACACCTAATTTAATATAACCTAATTTAAACCTAACCTATGTACATCGTGAAGCTATTAGTTTAGGAGATACTTTAATTTTATAAAGTCTGTCATATAAAAGACGAGGAGGAATAAACACCTAACCCTAACCTAATCTAACATAACCTATGCTACACCTAATCTAATATAACCTAATCTAAACCTAACCTATGTACATCGTGAAGCTATTAGTTTAGGAGATTCTTTAATTTAATAAAGTCTGTCATATAAAAGACGAAGAGGAATAAACACCTAACCCTAACCTAATCTAACATAACCTATGCTACACCTAATCTAATATAACCTAATCTAAACCTAACCTATGTACATCGTGAAGCTATTAGTTTAGGAGATTCTTTAATTTTATAAAGTCTGTCATATAAAAGACGAGGAGGAATAAGCACCTAACCTTAACCTAATCTACACCTAACATAACCTATGCTACACTTAACCTAATATAACCTAATCTAAACCTAACCTATGTATATCGTGAAGCTATTAGTTTAGGAGATACTTTAATTTTATAAAGTCTATCATATGAAAAACGAGGAGGAATAAGCACAGAAATACTGTTCATATTTTTGTCATGCATAGACAAGAAATAACTCCTAAACTAATGGGTTTTAGACATAGGTAGGTTAATACTCTTTCGTAGAGAACGACCTGCTGCATCGACCGACGCAGAAAGAAATTACATAATTATGCTTGAGAAAGTAGCAACCTCCTACTATCTTCTACACGCGTCCATCTAGAGACAAACTTATCGCAAGTGTACCAAATTACTATCTTCTCAAAACAAAACCAAAAAATGAAAAAAGCATTTGAGACATTTTTTTTAAACGACGAATAGTTTCAGGAGACAATTGCACTTATAAATTAAATATAGACACGTTAAAACGGGATTAAATATAGATAGATTAAAACGGGACAGCCTGTATAGAGAGGTAAAGGTACGTACACAACGCGAAACGATCGACGAGCCCAAAGTTTCGGACAACAGCCTATAGCGTGGCACATATCGAGCAACGTGTGGCAACATTCTTCTATATACCGCGTGCACGAACTTTCTCCCGGTTTTTCCCTAGTCCTCCGCTCGCTCTCCCTCTCCTCTGTTCTTCCGCGGAAATCTTAGGAGAAACAGGAGCGCGCGTTAATGCGAGCGTCGCGCGAAGCCAGACGGGTTGCAGCAGGCAGGCGCTCTCGTGAAACACGGGCCAGACAGAGAACCATAGAGGGAGAAGGTCGAACTAAGGTGTGTATTGGAGACAGCGAAAGAGAGAGAGAGAGAGAAGGAAAGAGTGATGTGGTTGAAAGAGTGGGAACTAACTGCAAGATAGGTGGAGAGAGAGAGAGAGAAGTACGGACGAGCGAACGCGGTACGATCGATCGGTACTCTGGCAAGCAGCGGGGGTTCCCTGCGTATATAGGCGAGTTCTTCTGCACCCTGCACCACCACACCCACGCTCTCTACCCGTCTCTCTCTTCACCCTGTATCATCCACTCTGTCCACGTCTCTCGCAGTCGCTCCTTGCTTCTTGCGTAGCTCTTTGCCTCGTACTTCTCTTACACACGTACTTTCTTTTCCTCTTTCTCCGTAGATGTTACCGCGACGACTATTCCGTTTCATATCTCTCTCTCTCCCCCCCCCTTTCTTTGCTGCTTCTTCCTCGCTCCTCCCGGACACGCAAGCAGAAGAGCAGCTGTTCCCAACAGGCGACGTCGCTTTGCTTTTCCCTTTCGACGTCTACCGTCGAGCGGTAAGGGACAACCCCTTCTCTGACCCCGTCCCCTGTCCACGATCTCGTTCGGCTTTCCCGTTTTCCCTGGCGTCCCCATTTTCTCGGCTCGCCGGAGAAATCTCCGTCCTCCTCCTCCTCTCTTTCTCTGTTCAACCACATCAGTCTCCCGTCGGTCGGGGACGTCGTTACGAATCGTAACGAAGTCGTAATGAAACACCCTTACGCTAGCCCCGCTAGCACAGGCGAGTTTTCCAAAGAGGAAAAAATCATCCCCCCTCCCAATTCGTTCGAGGGGAAGATGCTGGATCCTCGAACGATTACCAAATTCTGCGGTAAGTTTTTTTGCTCCGTCTGCTTTGCTTTCTTTCTCCTCTATGCGCCTATTTCTCGATCGTTACGTTAGAGCGTTCCTCCTCGGACACCGGTGTGATTTATCGTGGCGCACTCTCTCCGACGTAACTCCGGAGGTTTTGGTTTAACCGACAGGGTGAAATTAAGCGAACGGGTATGTAGGGCGAGTCGCTTGTTACGTAATTGCCTCTTGCCGCTTCTTATGGCGGATAACGTACGTAATGAAGCACGCGCGAGGCGTTGATTGATTGTCAACGAAATATACACGATTTATTGGAGTTAGTTTCTTTTTTTTTTTTTTTTCTTCCTCTCTATCGCGCGAGAAGATTGACCGACTGCAAGTACTCGACTTTGCTGTCGAGTTTCGAACCGCGGACTTTTACTCTTTGAAAAAACAAAAAAGCGAACAAGCTTTTTGATGCCTCGATACTGGACGATAGTCACGATTTGCGACTTGCGAGCGATGCGACGATACAGCCGGTAACGTAATTAATTGGATATTTGCGCGATAATTGTGTAATACAAAGTCGAGGAGGAAATGTGTACGTAAATGTGTACAACAACTTTGGCAGTCTCTGTTTTTTTAAAGGATAAATGAACACATCCAGATCCTTTGTGTCCATCCTTTAATTCTTTGCAACTGCGAAAATAAAGCCTGGACAATAATTCACAAACGCTTGGCTCGCTGTCCCGGTTTCGAGCTGTAAAAATCGCTTTCTAAAACGCAGACATGCAGCCAAAAATAAATTCAGAATAGAGGAAATGACTTTCGTGTAATATATAAAGATATTTTCAAACTTCCCTAATGATTGATTTACATTGATCTGCTCGAGTATCTCTGGCCTTGCACTGTGAAGTAGTCTAATTGAAAGATCGCCTGTCGTACTTAAAATAAAAAAGAAACTGTGCCAAAAATATCAAAATGGAAGACCGAAAAGAAAGTGAAAACGAAACTTACATTGATTTGCTCTCTGGCCTCTCTCACTTTACGCTGTGAAAACTATCTATCTGCTAAATGTAAAGAGTCATCCATTGCACTGAGAGAAGAAAAAATATCGAAACGAAAGAAAATAAAACGAAGTTTACATTTGCTCTGATCTCTCTAACCTAACCTTACATTATGAGAGAGTCTATCTGCTAAAGAAAAAAAAAAAAAAAAAAAAGAGGAGAAGAATTATTCCAAAAATATCGAAATGCAAAACTGAAAAGAAAATGAAACGAAACTTGCATTCATTTGTTCTGGTCTCGCTCGCTTCACGGTCAGAGCAGGCTAACTGGCGGCCCTTGTCCCTCTCCATCTAGTGAGATCGATGCAGTGGAGGGGATAAGAGCAGAAAAGTAGGGGGGCAGCGGTCCACAGGCCGCCAGTTAGCCAATTCTGTTTCTTCATTACGTAACGTATCTGTCAAAGAAGAAAAGAAATTATTATTATCTATCGAAGAATAGAGTTTATTTAAAAAAAAAAATAACTAACAAAGGAAAAAGAATTATCTCAAAGATAACGAAGAATGATAAAATGAAACGAAACTTACTCGGGTGTCACTCTCACCTTACGAAAGATATCTGTCTGCCAAATGTAAAGAGTCATCTGTCGCGCTAAGAAAGGAAAAAGATATCTAAATAAAAAACTGAAAAAGAGAAAAAAAAGAAATGGAACGAAAGCTTCGAAACGAAGGACGAGAAGTTAAAGGGGAAATGGCGGTTGCGTATAGGTAATCGTAAATGCGAGAAATTCGTTTCCAGTCGGGCGGCTAAGGAAGAAGAAAAAGAATTATCTATCGAAGAGTAGAATTTATTTAAAAAAAGAATTATCTCGAAGGTATATATAAAATGGAACGAAACTTGCTCGGGTGTCTCTCACCTTACGAAAGATCTGTCTGCCAAATGTAAAGAGTCGTCTGTCGCGTTAACAAAAAAAAAAGATATCTAAATGAAAAACTGAAAAAAAAAAAAAGAAATGGAGCGAAAGCTTCGAGACGAAATACGATAGAAGTTAAAGGAGAATGGCGGTTTTGCCATTCGGCCGGCTAAGGAAGAAGAAAAAAAAATTATCTATCGAAGAGTAGAATTTATTTAAAAAAGAATTATCTCAAAGATATATAAAATGAAACGAAACTTGCTATTTATATTTCAAAGGTATATAAAATGAAACGAGACTTGCTCGGACTGTCTCTCACCTTACGAAAGATATCTGTCTGCCAAATGTAAAGAGTCGTCTGTCGCGTTAACAAAAAAAAAAGATATCTAAATGAAAAACTGAAAAAAAAAAGAAATGGAGCGAAAGCTTCGAGACGAAATACGAGAGAAGTTAAAGGAGAATGGCGGTTTTGTATAGGTGGTCGTAAACGCGTTCGAGAAATTCGTTTCCAGTCGGCCGGCTAAGGAAGACGTATGTAATGGCTTCTGAGAGTGTCCGTTGACAGTGGATTCGCCCGAGATTGTACGAAATCTTCTGCCCGCGCCACTTTGGATTTCCGTAGTCGTATCAGCGGCTTAGAGGCTAATCCATTTACGGTTTATTGGGCGAGACCGTGTGCCCTTTGGCCGAACGAATTTCCGCCATCGCTGCTCTCCGGATGGATCCTATCCCATCGTCGTATAATAACGCGGGGCCGCGTCGCCCCGGAACAAGGAAACGCTGTTTGTTCCTTATTATCTGGTGAAATATCGGCCCGAGAGCCGCTGAAAGCTCGTTACGACGCGATACGTTTGGTCGCCGACGAAATTACGAGCTTTATAAATACGTTTCCACGGTTGTTTAACGGTGGTGCACGGTGCGCGGGCTGCGAGTAAATACTTCGTTACGTGAATGGCGCTGGAATGAGAAGAAACGCAGAACAGGGAGTTAAGATAAGGGGTTTCCTATGAGCGTCTGACGCATTTTACGTCGATGAAACAGGGACTGCAGAGGTCCACGTCGTCAATGCAGCGCTTGATTATCACTATTCCTATCGACACTTCACCTATTCCTACCTCAAATGACCGGTCTTCACGCACAACTTATATTTTTTAATATAGAATGAAGATAAAAGCCATAAAATTTGACGGTATAAAAATATAGTATAATTTCTTTTATTCAGAAGTATATAATAATGTACATTTTATTCGTTTTCACCGCATTTTTTATTTATTTTCACAGTCATAGTAGATAAGACGGTGTAAGAAAATCCGAGGTTCTGCACTGCTTCGGATACCAATTAGGCAAATAAACACTTGGAAGTGCCTGGAAGGCTAAACACTTTCTCGGCTAAAATCATGCCACAACTGCATCGCCTTTCGTTTGTAACGACTTTATAGTTTCGGAATTGAATCCTTGAGAGAATACTATTACAAAAAAGATATAAATCGTTTTACCGGTCAAATGACCGGTCGTGGTAGGTAAAACAGACTACAAATTTTTCTCAACGAACAAACAGTGAAAAAAGAAGTGAACATTGAAAAATGTATTATACGTATATTCGAGGAAAAGAGTCGTGAAGTTTAAAGTCGATTTAATTACGTTGTATATAGGAGATTCTAATCGAAATTTTAAAAACGGTCATTTGTGACCGGATGTTGTAGGAATAGTTGGTTATCGCGTAAGGAAAAAAGCAAACTGAAACAGACTCTGTGGAAAAATCGAGATAATGTGATGTGAGAAATCGTCTCGTTTTTACATACCGTGTTTCTCCGTGAAACAACAAATTCTCAATTTTCCGAGTGAAGAAAAAAAGAAAAGAAATTTAACGAGGATTCACGGCAAACTGTGCCGAATTTCTACAAAAAAGGATCGAGCTTCCTCTACGAGATGGAAATATCAAGGATCGAAGGAATCGAGAGACTTTTCAATAGGATCGTAGAAATTTTTCGAAATTGTTCTTACGTCGCGAGAACGGATAAGTAAACAAATTCTTATAGAAAATAGAAAAGTAAGTCGGACAGACTGGAACCCCTGTAAGCCAAATATAAGAACATTTGAATATTAGAAGATGTTTGTCTGTCATAGAAACAGATAATTTGCTCTTCTCGCGTATTAAAAATGTTTTTCAATATTAAAAAAAGTTCTCGATATTCGCAGCAGATACCCGAAAAATACCATCCAATGCACAGTGCACGAGTATAAAAATGGATTTTTAATTGAATGTTCCGAAATAACTTGTTTCCACGGAGCTTTTATTACGCAAATTTTTTTTTTTCAAATATCCACGTTCCACGAGAAAAGCTATTCAAAAGCGTGTAACACTTCTTTCCCATAAAAATTCCCCCGGAAACAAATATATATATATATATATTTTTTTTTACGCGAAATACGCAAAAGTTCGAACAGAATTTTCGTCTCAAGAACGAAGAGAAAACCCCGAAAACCTGTTAATTGGTCGACCGCCCGGAAAATAATTCTTGTTTGCAAATGGAGTTTTACCCTCGTTGATTATAACTTGTAGCTTGCTACTGCGTGTTTGCCGAAAAGTTTATTATTTAATGAAAACTAGCACTCGCGTCGAATCTCCGACACTTTGATCTTCTCTTTGACGATCTACTTTCTTTCTCCTCGTTGACAAAAGTGTTTTGCCTGTGCTTTTCGACGGTGCGTGATAAAAACGCAATGGAACCGCCTACGATTATTTGCGCGTGAAAGTTTTATCGTTCGAAAGCGCTTTTTCTGGATTTTCTGGAATAATTTCTCCCTCGATCGTTCGAAAATTTCGAGATGTTTGTTTTCGCTGAAATTCACCGGGCCAACGCGTTTCTCTGTTTCCTCGTCTTTCTTCTGCGCTGTTGTAGAATCTTCGAAGGGGGACAAAAATTAAAAAAAAAATATATATATATATATATATTGTAGGGATATAATTTAGATGATTTATTATATTAAATAATAAAGAAAACGGAAACAAGTCAACAAATGATAAATACAAGATGGACAACTCAAACAACAATAATTCGAATAAACTTAAACGACACAATTAATATACAACGCAAATTACTCTTTTGACCACACTCATTCAACACTCTTTTTCGACTCTCTCCTGACACGCATGACTTTCTTCTTTTTTTTAAAAAGAAAAGCGCTCAGTGCCAACGCTGTGCCTCTCACATCACATTCATACTTTTCATTCACGCATCTTCAGCAAACAGGCCATCTATTAAAAGTAAAAATAACTAAATATATAACTATACACAATAATTTCGATACTACAATATATATATATATATTTCCCAACTCTTTACAAAGTTGGGCGAGAAATTGCGTCGAAGCACGAATGAAACTGTAATTTTACTGCACAAGTAACACAGCGTCGAGCGTTGTTATATAATTTATAATTTCCAGAGGATACCGAGAGAGAGAGAGTCGCAGTTTTTATTATTATTATTATTCGAAACTCGGGGAGGAAAGAAAGCGGCGGCGTTTACTCTTCGGTTGATTGAACGCAGTCGCGATACGGAGCTCCTTGTTACCGAAAGTTCTTCTCCCCGGGCGTGGAAATATTCTTGGAAAGTTCAGCGTGAAATCGATTGAATCCTACGAGCGTGTAAGAATTCTTACCAGCGAGAACTTTTCGACGCGCCGAGAGTTTCTTCCACTCCCGTTCCCTAACTACTTCGCTCTCTCTCTCTTTCTCTCTTTTCGTTCCTTAATTAATACAATAATAACTCCTCTTTTTCTTTCCTTTTTTTCCTCTCGATCGTTCTAATTGAATTTTTTCTTCCCTTCTCTCTCTGTCTCTGTCTCTCTCTCTCTCTCTCTCTCTCTCTCTCTCTCTCTCTGGTCACTCTTTCTCTCTTGTATAGAACGAGAGAGTTTGTGACCCTGTTTCAACACGTTTGCAATTTCAATGACGACGCTTATCGAGGGAGAATCGTGGCGGGACTGCGACATGCCGCGTCGTAAAATATTATCTAACCAATATATATATATATATATACGTGCTGAATTTCACTCTCCATCTGTTTCGAGAGCGTCGAAATTTCCTAGGGATCTGTCGGGATCACGATTTACGATTGCGGATGCACGATGGACGATTGACCACGATTCGTAGTCTTCGGTAATGAAATCTGTCAACGGTTGAACCACCGGGACGGGAGAGATTGAGAAATCCGTGCACGCTCTCCGCCACGAAAGTCTTGGAACACTTTTATTTTTTCTACCCTTTGCCGATTTGTAAATATTTTTTTGTTTGGAAATATTTACCAACGATTATTTATTTTACGAAATAGTAAGTAACGTACGACTTCGAATAAAATGATATATCGTCGAAATAATCATCCTGTTTAACACTAGGTTTAGAGTCAAAATGACCCTTTCGGTAAAAGTAGGTATACTATATACATTTCTCCGAAACCAGAGGATTATTTATTATACGAAATAGTAAATAATGTACGATTATTTATTTTACGAAATAGTAAGTAATGTACGACCTCGAATAAAATGATATGATATCGTCAAAATAATCATCCTGTTTAACACTAGGTTTAGAGTCAAAATGACCCTTTCGGTAAAAGTAGGTATACTATATACATTTCTCCGAAACCAGAGGATTATTTATTATACGAAATAGTAAGTAATGTACGATTATTTATTTTACGAAATAGTAAGTAACGTACGACCTCGAATAAAATGATATGATATCGTCGAAATAATCATCCTGTTTAACACTAGGTTTAGAGTCAAAATGGCCCTTTCGGTAAAAGTAGGTATACTATATACATTTCTCCGAAACCAAAGGATTATTTATCGTACGAAATAGTAAGTAATGTACGATTATTTATTTTACGAAATAGTAAGTAACGTACGACCTCGAATAAAATGATATGATATCGTCAAAATAATCATCCTGTTTAACACTAGGTTTAGAGTCAAAATGGCCCTTTCGGGAAAAGTAGGTATACTATATACATTTCTCCAAAACCAGAAGACAGGAAAGATTAGATTTGCGATTACGTGTCTTATAAATGTAAGTAAAAATTAATTGAAACGTTCTCATAAAATGTGGCCATAATTTTCTAATAAAAATTCATTAAAATATTTTTCATAAAATACGGAAGAAGAAAATTAACGAAAAGTTTTCTCAGAAGGATCAAAATGACCCCTTGGTAAACCTAGTGTTAAGTCGAGTTGAAGTTGGTATCACGAGTCTGAAACTATCCCGGCGTGTTTAGAAAATAAAGCAAATAAATCGACATGAGCAAGAAATTGCAAAATGCGCAAGATTTAATTTAAATTTTTGTTAAGTGCCGTATCGATCACTGGTGGCCGACGAAGCAAATTTAGTACACGTACATTAAAAAATTGAAAAAAAATTTTAAGATTACAGGAGACAGTAGTAACTGAGTTCATTGCTATCATTGATACTTATTATACAAACAGTATACAATATAATAATTTTAATGGGTTTTACAAACAGTTTAGGCGAAGGATATGGTTTTGGAAGGATTTTTCCTTTCGCATGTATGAATGTTGCAACTTTCTTAGATACGTTTCTACTGATATTTCTTCCCAGCAATGTTGCATTTTCTTCGTAACAATTTTCAATATAAAATTTCCTGACTTTGGATGGCTGCGATGTAATCGTACTGCGATCTTGCGTTTCGCTTACCGCAAAATTCTATTAACACTAAAACTACCGACAGTTAAGACGAAGTTATTTCTACCAAAGTTATTTTGATGTCTAATAAATAAAAATAAAATAAAATTCATTATATTATTTCTTTAGTTATCACTGTAAAAGTCATTGCATCATTGTGGGGGAAAAAATTATAACATGAAATAGAAATTTTAAAATAAAATTGTAAAACCAGTCATTTTGACTGGTGTAGTAGTTCTAGTGTTAACGTAATAGGACACGTATCTATCGTAAAAATAAAAAAAAAAAAAAAAAAAAAGAAAGGAAAGAGCCATCTTTTCTCTCAACGATTGGTAAACGATAAAAAAGAAAAAGATTACTATTAATAAATCGGAGGCCTGTCTCTGCCAGGAATGATGAATTCTAAAAACACTGATACAACAAATATCGCGAAATATCAGCGGAATGCATTTAATTGGACAATATCAAATTAAATGATCTTTCGTGCATTAAGGGTACGTACAACGTGGCTCCGTAATCATTTACATAATAATTTCCTTCAGCTGAAACTGGCGAGTATTAAAAATCGGCAAATAATTATACAGCATGTTCATTCGAAAAATGAAAAGAACAAATGATTATTTCGATTGTAGAAGCGAAATATCGCGATGACAATAAGAAAGATGTTTAGGGCAAGTATCCTTTCAAACGGACCCAAGTATCGTTTCAATCCATCTACCATTAGCCATCTACCAGCGTGAAAACTTGGTAAAACGTCGAATAGAGAATAATTTCCCCTTAAACCCTAATAATTGCACTCGATCGATACTCGCGTCCTCGCGATTCGTGTGGATCCTCCTTGAATTCGCGGCTTGCACATTTATGGAGCATCGTTTATTTCTTAGTTCGATTGCCGAGGCAACGTGCGTCGGCGGGGCTGTATTAGCGCCCCGTTTCCACCAGAAACTTGGGAAAGGTCGGGTCTAGGTCGCGTGCCTAGATTCGCGCGAGCGATCGAGCACCACCTCGGTGTCGTAATATCGACTTTTAATGAAACGTCTCGAACGTGCCTCGGCGATCTATCTCCGCCGCGCGTTGCTGCACCGGTTTAAAGTTAGATTTTACATCCTCGTTTTGCACGCTGAAACCCGTCTATAATTTTGTTCTAATAATATGTCGTCGTTACTATCGAAAGTTGATGTATGCTCGCGCGTACAAGTGGAATATTCGATACATAGTTCGTTACATAATTAACACAGGCGTGTCGGTCCCTGCGGACCGACGCGTCGTTATTCGTTTGGCCTCGCGGGACCGACACTCGCGATATTCGTTCGACCGGTGCCGGAACACTTTCGTAGACGCGTGTCGAATCTGATAGATATAGTTGATTTTTATTAATATAAAAAATACACGTGAAAAAAAAATTTAATATGGAAAATACACGTTTGGCTCCGTCTCGAACGTGTTGATCCGAGCGCCGTTGGTTATTTTGTGAAGTTATAGATCACGTTTCATTTGAAGGGGACAAAACGTGATTTCTTTACCCTGGCTTGGTTAAAACCGATCGCGAGTGAAAATTTTTGCGAGTTTTTATTCGTGACATCTCACCTCGGTGTCAGAATGGTATTTTCACGTTGAGTTTGTCGTGAATTTTCTGTTCAAAGGAAAAAAAAAAATGAGCATTTGCAGTACAAGTTATTTATTTTGACACAGACGATAAACGTTCTGAATGATAATCATTTTAATTCATTCTGAGAGCTATAATCGTTCAGTATTTAAACCAACGGGACACAGTTCTTTGAATATCTCCATCATCGATGAAATAAAATCAAGAAAAAAATTGCGTGACGAGAAAGAAACTGAATGAACCACAAGAGAAATTACAACTTATTACAACTTGAAAGAAAAAAACGGTAGGGAAATTATTAAATTTTGCAAAAATTCGCAGAATGCTCTCTGAATACAAATTTTATCAAAAATTTACTATACGAAGCTATGTATAAAAAAAAAAAAACGATCAATGACTGTGAATTCATAAAAAGGTGCAAGTAATATATAGATATTTAAACTTATTATATCACTGAAAACTGCCAGTAATGCCATGAAAAATTCGCTTATTTTCTAAACCGATCATACCGCGAGGTCGTCCGATTTTTTAATGATGAAAAATTTAAACATTGGACCCAAACCTGATGTGAGAGACCCTTTATGGTTTCTCCTCGGACGCTTGCTAAAAAAGGTTGGCAGCCTTGCATTTGCACGCGCACGATCACATTTACGCGGTGAAAACATGAAAAACTACTCTCAGGAAGCAGCAAATATGTGCCAGAAACCATATAGATTGACGTAGATGCTTATATTGAAGAAAACAAAAAAAAAGAAGAGAGAGAGAGAGAGAAAGATAGGATTAAAATACCTTGTGTAGTATGCAGAGACAGGTTTCTCGTGCGGGGAAACGAACTTGAATTTTGTCTCGAGGCACGCGAGAATTCTTACTGAAATTCTTCGGTAATAGAAACATCGAGCGTAAGTTCGTTAAAGAGCTGTTATTATTTTCATGAGCATCGACGTAAGAACTGCTATGCACTTTCATGAAGAAACGAACAGGTGACACACGGCTGCCAAGCATGCCTAATGACTTACCTTTCGTCGTTCGAATGTGAAGGTTAACATACTTACTGTTTCATGCCTCTGCGATATAAAACGTCTGCGACGTTTCCATAGTCGTATGCAGTGTTTTCTCGTAAATAAAATATTCCCCTCCCCCTCCCCCAACCTTCGGGAATCAACGTCCCGTCCAGGCGTTCAATAACGTCTTGCGTTCGCATTTACATTTTTACATTTTTCTACGTTTCTCTCCCGACGCGTGCAGACACGTGTTTCAAAATTTCATCAGTTTTTGACGCTTCTTCCACCTTTTGCAATTGACCTCTGCGTCGTGATACATACTCTCCGTCCGCTGGTCGTCGTGAAAGCAGAAAGTATGTGAAACCATCCTCGATCATCCAACACTCTCGATCCTCTTTTTTTTTTTTTTTTTTTTTTAATATCCGGCCGTTGACGACACACGTTGTGTGACGAACGTAACAGCTGGCCGCGCGGTTCGGTTCCTCAATCGGCCGCCATAGTGATTCACGAGCTCAGCTCGCGAAGGTTCCACGTCCGAGAGGTATTTTATCGAAAAAATTATTCAACGATGCTTGCGCGCCTATTTGCATTACGTGTAGGAATTCTTGGATATATATATATATATATATATACGTTACATTCTTGCACGTGTAACTGGAATTGTAAGGAAGTAATCGGCTAATACGACAGGATCTGATTGCGCATACTATTTACGCTCTTTGCCAGCAGCGAGGGCCATGCATATTCACGTTTCTTGGATATCCATCAGACGTTAAGTAGTCGATGAATATTTATACACGCATATCTCGCTCGTTTCACTTGACAACGGAAGCTGGTGTCGCGCGAATTAAGTCACCAGCCACCGTGTCTCTGCCTCTGTGTGTTCGCGATGTTTCTCTTTGGTAAGCTTTCATCTTGTAATAACTAGACTGCCAATATCTTCCCTGCGTTCGTGAAGAAAAAAAAAAAAAAAAATAGGAACGCTTCAGAGTGATATCGCGACACGGGAGGGGAAAATAAAAAAGGCAGTGCAATTATTGGGTTCTGTCATTTTCTGCATTATCGACTTTCCGAGTTTTTTCGCTGGTGGATACTGACAGCTATTGAAATGGTACCTACGTTTGAAAGATGCTTAACACTAGAACTACCGACAGTTAAGACGAAGTTATTTCTACCAAAATTATTTTGATTTCTAATAGATAAAAATAAAATGAAATTCATTATATTATTTCTTTAGTTATCACTGTAAAAGTCATTGCATCATTGCGGGGAAAAAAATTGTAACATGAAGTAGAAATTTTAAAATGAAATTGTAAAACCAGTCATTTTGACTGGTGCGTGGTGTTAACACATATCCGTCCGCATGACGAAAATTCGTCACTTCACAGACAAATCACCAGCAGCCGAAATGACGAAAATTCGTCATTCGTATATCGCGGTAAATAATTGATTGTTGTTTCATTAAATCCGAATAAATTGAAACGTAATTTTTACCAAACAGGGATAATCCTACGAAAAAAACTGATTTCAGCTTCAGTTGCGTCGTATAAGTGTGCAAACGCAAAAAAAAAAAGAAAATTAATTTAAAAACGTATTAGTCGATACTGCGTATAGAAGAAGTTTATTCAAAGTTTAAGCATTTGGGCGTCAATTACTATTGATTATTGATAAAATTAAAGTTTCGAAAATAATTTACTTTGTCTAATAAAATAACGAGTATGTTTTCAGTAATTCGTTTCAACTTTTTTGTGGATTTAATTTTTATTCAACTTCAGAAAGAAAAAAAATCGAAAAATAAAGGTGTGTGTATATAAATACAAATTCATTTTATTTCATTTCCCAAAATTTCACTAAAAAATATATGACTTTTTAAAAGTTAGGTTGTTTTTATATAGAGCATATCGTTTCTACAAATAGTGTCAAAAAATGCCGGCATTTGGTCAATGGCGGTGCAAATAATGCCGGACGGACATGTGTTAACACAGTTCGATACAATTTTGCGGTAAGCAAAACGCGAGATCTCAGATCACGATTACATAGACCAAATTAGAAAATTTTGTGAAAATTACAAGAAGAAAATACAACATTGCTGGGATGAAATATTAGTAGAAACGTGACTAAGAAAGTTGCAACATTCGTACATGCGATGGGCGCGAAGGAAAACCACATCTTTGCCTAAACTATTTCGATCAAACCCATTAAAATTATTATTGCGTTATTATACTGTACACTGTTTGTATAACAAATATCAATGAAAGCAATATTCAGCTACTATTCTTTTCTACAATAACGTGTTAAGTAGTAGAAAAATAAAAAATGAACGTTTTTCCCGCGTCGTTTTATTATTGCTGGCGATGAAACGTTTTAGATTAGGTTTAGGTTAGGTTAGGTCGTTAGTGTAAAAGTTAGATTATTTTTTTTTCTATAGTAGTAGAGTAGTAGTTTATTTAATTATTTTTCTATCTGTCGGGCGTTTTTCCGCATTATACTTTGTTATATTTGTTTCTTTGTTACATATTCTTAAAAATACGAATATTTGCAAAATCCACAATTTCTACCTGACCCTATTCCTTGTCCAAATATTTGTGGAAAGAATGATATATATGCAAATATAGGATAAACAATTTACGAAACAAAAGAAATGAGTAGCACTCGAAAGATCAACACCATCGTAGTTAACGAAACATTTAGCGACTGTTCGCTAATTTTCAGGAAGAATATGAATTTTGTCGGATTTTATTGCTTAACACGCGCGTATCATTACGTAAAAAAGAGAAATCACGCGTACCCTTTAAACTTACGTGGCGAAAAAATTCGCGAATGCATGGTGTTGTTAATTTAATAACTTCAGTTATTTAGGGGCGATCGTTCGCCGTTGCGAATATCAAATATTTGCGAATAAATACAAATAATCGTTTAGCTTGACAGTTATATTGAATGTGCAAACACGTGTCATTCGTATCGCAAAATTATCGACGAATAAGTTACGAAGATATAGAAATTTCGAAAACGGAATTTCATCGGCGATGTAGGACGAAATTTAAAAAAAAAAAAGAAAAAAAAACTGAGAAAGTCAGAAAGAATTTATTAGATCGTGTCAAATGAAATTTCGGATCTGTGTTTGCATCGAACGCAGAGTTGGTTGCTATTTTTTGATTGGACTAGAAATTCGCTCGGTATCTTTGGTAAGCTCATTACATTCTCGATGCTCAGAAAATATATTTTCTAATAAATCTTAAATTCTTAAACCCTTCTAAATCGATATGGAAATCCGTCCTCCTTCCTCGTAATATCCATACTTCACAAATTCGCGAGTCGCTGTCGAAAATTTACTTTTCGAAGAATTAGGAGATTCTCTCTTCTTTCCACCCACTTCTGTCTCTCCAGCAGATTCAGAAATTTGGAATCATTGTTTCGTCGGGGGACGAAACGTTCAGAGACGGAGCCTCTGTAATTCAAGGTTTATCCTAAAAGCCGAGGCTCCTTCGAGGAAAGGATACTTTCGCCTAGAGTCCGCATCGAAAGAAGGGGTGGTGCCTAATTCGAGAATAATTTTATTATTTTCTACTGTTGGAAAAAATTCGACATGATAACACGCGTGCGATGCGTAGTGAAAAACTCTGAAGACCACCCTTGTCTTTGGTAGCGTGTATCGCAACACGATAAAAATCCGACATTTAACGCGACACGATCCAGTACATACAATTCGATTAAAAGTCGAGAATAGTTTTATTATTTTATACTGTTGGAAAGAATTCACGCATGATGACACGCGTGCGATGCGTAAGTGAAAAGCTCTGAAGACCACCCTTGTCTTTGGTAGCGTGTATCGCAACACGATAAAAATCCGACATTTAAGGCGACACGATCCAGTACATACAATTCGATTAAAAGTCGAGAATAGTTTTATTATTTTATACTGTTGGAAAATATTCACGCATGATGACACGCGTGCGATGCGTAAGTGAAAAGCTCTGAAGACCACCCTTGTCTTTGGTAGCGTGTATCGCAACACGATAAAAATCCGACATTTAAGGCGACACGATCCAGTACATACAATTCGATTAAAAGTCGAGAATAGTTTTATTATTTTATACTGTTGGAAAATATTCACGCATGATGACACGCGTGCGATGCGTAAGTGAAAAGCTCTGAAGACCACCCTTGTCTTTGGTAGCGTGTATCGCAACACGATAAAAATCCGACATTTAAGGCGACACGATCCAGTACATACAATTCGATTAAAAGTCGAGAATAGTTTTATTATTTTATACTGTTGGAAAATATTCACGCATGATGACACGCGTGCGATGCGTAAGTGAAAAGCTCTGAAGACCACCCTTGTCTTTGGTAGCGTGTATCGCAACACGATAAAAATCCGACATTTAAGGCGACACGATCCAGTACATACAATTCGATTAAAAGTCGAGAATAGTTTTATTATTTTATACTGTTGGAAAATATTCACGCATGATGACACGCGTGCGATGCGTAAGTGAAAAGCTCTGAAGACCACCCTTGTCTTTGGTAGCGTGTATCGCTTGTTTCTTGGGGCTTCCTCCGGTCGAGCAGAGAGTTCCCGTTGAATTCGGATTGCAATCAGGACGTATGAAATTTAATATCGAGGCGTACGTTACGGTGGGAGTCTATCGGATTTGCATGCGATAGCTGAAAGCCGCTGTCAGCGAGCTCTTCCAGCCTGGCCATAAGTAATCGACCGAATGTATCGCGTCCATGTTGAACACACGATAAATATGCGCATATTTATGGTTATACGGATATATTACATTTCTAATATCTATTTATCGGTGTTTAATGTGAAATTTTATTAGTTAGATTATTTTAAAAGTTCTTATTTTCTCTTTCTCTCTCTCTCTCTCTCTCTCTCTCTCTCTCTCTCTCACTCGAAATGACGTAATGTTATTAGCTTGTGTAATAAATTCGTCTGCCATTTGATTCTACATTTTGCAGAATATTAAAAGTACATATTATAAAAAAACTGCTGGAGGATATATTAATTCATGGAGGATATGCTGAGTGAAGAGGCACACATTACGGATAAATGCTGCTTGTAATTGTACAGGGTGGGCCAGAAATAAGTCCGTATTTTTCTTATCACATATGGCGGACATTTTTCAACATTTGAAAGAAGTGATTTTTAAAACGTAATGGAAAAAATCACTTGATCTTAGATTTAATTTAAAATTGATGAAACTAGTCTTTTTTGAAATATTAAAAGAATTATTTGTCACTGAATATTAATTGTACTCACGTATTGACTAACTAACTAACCTCAAACTCAATCGATAAATCTTCAAACTCGATTTATTCCGAAATTTTGCCTTCTCGATTCAACTTGAGTCCGAGATACCTTCGATTGCAAGAAAAATGTGGAAATATTTCAAGTACACCAAGAGACAAGCTAAGAACGCAATTATGAGCGAAATTATAGTCTGTTAGGCACGACGGCGACACAAAATCTCAAAGTAAATCTCTGTTTGCAGCAAACTCGAAAGAGATCTTTCTCGCGTCGTAAAAGAGCGAAGTGAAAGCAAAACAGCCCCAGCCTTCTCTTATAATAATCACTGCTACACTATTTCTACGTCTTCTGAACTAACTTCCGTGAACTTTCCCGAACGAATCGGTTCACGATCGGATTCTCAAACAACAGCGTTGTTACGCTGCGAGCTTCTTCCCGCAAGAGGGGAAAATTTTTGACGCCGACGCTCTTCCTCTCCCCTCCTAGTCCTGATAAAAGAGAAGTTAGTTACGCGGCGAACCAGCCAGCAAATCCGGTATCTCGATCGCGACGGTAATTACGTTTCTCCTTTGTCTTCTCTGTCGAGTTGTTAACTTAATCCTCGCCGAAGAACGATGTAGCCTGCGGTGAGCGACATTCCGTTCACTACGTGTTCGAAATCTCAATCATGGAGAGGGAACAATGTAAGTCGGAGAAATTAAACATCGATATTCGAAAGGCACGCGAAAATCTGCGAGAGAGACCGGTAATTAACATCGTTCCGTCGTCAAACGAGACCGCATTGTTCCCTCTTGTACGTATCCCAGAGGAAAGGAGGTGAAAAAAAATGAGGGAAATGGCGAAAGGGACAATGAGAACGGCACGATAGATCGATATATGACGGCCGTCAGAGAGAAGAGTTTGTCTCTGGATTTTAACAACCCCCCCCCCTTGACTCCCGTTGAGATTCTGATCGATCTCTTTAATCTGTTAATCTAGGGTTGTCCTTTTGTCTGGAAATCGCCACTCGTAGTGAAAAATTAAGAAAAATTAATACTTTGTAAATACATAGCGACTTTTCGTTAATATTCGGAGACTAAATATTGAAACTGTGTGTTTTACTTTCGTAAAAAGAAATGAACTCTGGATTTGTATTAAAGTTCGAAGCCTCTTACTTTCGAAGTGTATAGTTTATTTTGTTCTAAGATGTTTTTACAGCGGGTAGTAAACTTCTTCTTGAAATTTCCACGGTAAAAATGGTTGAAAAATTGTTTTCCTGGCTGAATCCACGATAAATTTGAAGATTGAAGCCTCGCCTTTGAAACGACCTCTCAAACCTTGATGTACGATCTTTCTCCGCCGTTTCATCGAACTTTGAATATTAAGCTCAAAACCTAAGCTTGGTAGGGAAATCAACAGACTGACAATGAGAGAGTGGGGGCTCATGCACGGCGAGGAACTTTCAATGTAGTGGGGAGAAGCAGTGGTGGGGGTAGCGAAAAATAGGAGCAAGAGCCGCCAGTTAGCCCTCGTTCTGGCTTAGATGATGAAAATTTTCATCGTTGTATTCGTTTTCACCTAATATTCAAAGTTCGATAAAAAGTTCAAGGAAAACATCGTGCAGCATATTTCGAAGGCGTCAATCTACAAATCCATTGTAGATTGAAAAATATCTTTTCAATGTTTGCACATATATACTACGATAAAATTGTAGAATTTTGGGAAAGAGAAGCGTCTTAACTGACATCTTGAAACGAAATTATGCATTTTGAAAATGGAGGCTTCGAATTTTAAAACGAGCCCAAGTTTATTATCGCACAATTTCGATATTTAGTGGCCGAATATTGGTAAGAGTTGCTTTTCCACGAGCAAACTCGAGTCGTTTGCATCCTGTTCTCAATTCTTTCAAACTTCCAAAGATCAGAGATCGCTTTTTAGATCTTTCGGATCGCCAAGCTGTTTATCGTATCATATCGTGATCAGTTTTCGTAGCAAACGTTTGAAAAGATCTTCAAGAAAAATAAGGATTCACCGCTATTGTGAATATAGGTTGAGGACAAATCAGTTTCTATTAATTGGCAATGCAAACGACGAATTAACTCGCCTTTTTCGGTTAATGGGTTAAACTTCAAAAAAACATACGCGTTCTCGTATATCGGCCAATCCTGTTATGTAATTAAGTCCACGTTGGCAGGTTTTTCGCACATTCGGAAGAATTTCTACGGCTTTAGAACCTAATTTATGATATTCTCTTGCACTTCTTCTACTTGCATATTTACGTTGCAGCAATTGTTTTCTTTTTCTTTCCCTTTGCTCCGCAGCGAATAGGAAGCAGGAATGCAGCAAAATTACAGGCTGTTAACCCTAATTGATCTCTGCGTTTTTGTCACCACGCACTGCTTATTAGCGGCACTTCTAGGTCGAGTACGTCTGTACTCGAACACCCTTGTTGGACAACGCTGGAGCTAGAAGCACGCTGATAACGAGTAGAAGGAACAAAGATGGTTCTTTTTAACAAGATTTTTTTTTTTATAAATATATATACGTATGTATATAATGACAAAAGTTTGAAACGTTCGTGATAGCGATGGACATGGTTTCGAGAAGCGAGCGGTCAGAGGCTAGAAAAAAAAGAGTTCAAAGTTTTAACAGAATTACAGAGAGGAGGAATTTTTAATACTTTTAATATTGTACGCCAGCGCGATATTGCGTTTCGTATCTGAATAATATAAATATCGTACGTGTATTTCTGGCAAATATGACGATTCAATATTTCCATCATTCTATTACTATTTGCGGGTATAACAAGTTAATTGAACGTATCAAATATTAAAGTGCTCAAAATACTCGCGGTGGAAATAGAATTACCAATCGTGCAGATTTATTAAAATTGCCAGTTTTTCGTTCTCTCTCTCTCTCTCTTTTCTCTGGGAAATTAATCGAGTTGGAGCACCGTTAGCCGACCCATGAATGATCGATTCTGCGAGCTCAAAAAAAAAAAACGAGAATGACCTCGTAGCTCGAAAAACCAAGATTGTTAAGGATGTAACACTTAATAAATATTATTTTAATTAAACATAATAATTGGAAAACTCAATTCGAGTCAATTGGACTCACCAACAAAATGAAAATGTCAATACGCTTCGACATCAGATTTCACAGCTCTCTGTGACTTTTATCTCCTCGATAAAGATCAAAAGAATTCCTCAAAAAAAAAGTAAAAGAAAATTTATTTTTCATCGTGAAAAATATGAAAGCTTGCAAAATTCAATTCAAGTCCTTAAATATAAAATATGACATTTGTGATAATTAGAAAATTGGACAGAATAAATTTTTAAACGAAATAAACAGTTTTTAGAAAATAATGAAAATATCAGTATGTTTCGACATCTGCCTTATTAATCAGATTTCGCTCCCTGTAATTTTCTTTCTCTTCTCAGAAATCAAGTGCTCGAAAGAGTTCAGTTTTCATCGCGAAAAATATGGAAGCTTGCAGAATTCAATTCAGATCTTCAAATACGTGATAAAATTGGACAGAATGAATTTTTGAGCCAGGATGACGCACTCACCAACAATATTATCCATAAAGCAGTTTTTAGATAATGAAAATATCAATATGCTGCCTTATTCATCAGATTTCACTCCCTGTAATTTTTTTCTCTTCCCAAAGATCGAGTGCTAAAGAGAAATTCGTTTCTCATCGCAAAAAGCATAGAAGCAGAAACGATGGAAATTCTCAACGATATTATAGAGCCTAATCTACAGAATTACTCCGAGCGTTGACACCATCGTACGCATACATCACCACATGGGGTGTGTTCCAGCTCGGACGGCCATGATTGATTTTCTGAATTTCTTTCGTCCCTTTAATACCGAGAGCGAGAAAAAGTTGTATCTGAATATCAAGCCAAGTTGATGTAGTTCGATACTTTTAAGGGGAAAAAAAAAATGAAAAAATTCTGTTAAAAAAAAAAGATGGTTACAAAATTCCAATGGAAGGATAAATTAATGTATATGTTGTTATTCGGTTTATCAATCTGTGAAGATTAATAAAAAAGAAGTCACAGGCACAGTTTCGTCTTTTTTTACGTTTTCACAAATATTCCAAATACGTATAAAATTGGTAGAAATTTCTCTCGATTGATAAAAATGTAATATATTTTATAGAGGTTTTATATATTACATAAAATTGCGCCGTTTGACATTTTGAACACGCGGGCTTTAATCGAAAATATGCCCGATGTACCCGAACGGGTGTACACATTTCGCGATCGAAATATATTTATAAATATATTTATAATGGACGTCCTCCCACACCCATGGAATAAAAAATATCGATCGAACAGAGGAGATATATACGGATTCGGGTCTTTGGGACGTTGGATGTCAGCCAGAAAGTGAAACCACCGGGTTCCTCAGGTTGCCTATTGGCCTTATTCGTCGGCGTGATGTTTTCAATTCGGATAATGGCGGTGTTCTGCGGGGATCGCCGGGAATATTTCAAGAGGTGGGGGAGAGGTGGAAGCCACAATAGGCCTGAAAACGCGAAATCGACCGTGCCATTGTTTTTACCGTTGTGTAGAGCAGAGAATTCGGTTAGTGTTATTGCCTCGCGTTTTCAATTTCCGGCCGGCCGTCGATGCTCTGATTTTTCACGTCGGGTTCACGTTTATTATTTCACTGAAAGCAAAATTCCGCCGAAATGAAATTGCTCGCCTATGCTCCTCCAGCGTGGAAAATCAACGCAATGCAATTTCTTTTTTCTTTTTTTCTTTTTTTTTTTCTCTGGCGATAGTTCGTTTGAATGTTCATTTTCCACGGTGGAGAGCGCAATTTCACTCCCCCCAAAATCACAGATTATTTAAAACGTAACTTCGTGCCACGATCCGATACATTTGATCTCGTGTTAAAGCGAGAAACGTTTCATTTGACAGTCGCAGTGAGTTCGTTTCTTTCTTTTTTTTTTTCTTTTTTTTTTTGAAGATGATTTTATGTATTTCATATAAATTGCATAATTTACATATTTCATACGGCGGATGGAAAAGTGAGGATATCTTTCTCTCGAGAATTGTAGAAATTCGAACGTTGGACGTTTACTGTTGAAACGAAGAGTGAAATGTTCGCCGACGAGTATAACAGAGAGCGCGAAGATAAAATGCGATATCGCGAGAATCGTTTAGAAAAAGGTGTCGTCCAATTGCGATTAATCGGATTCCAACGCTTGTTAATGACACAACGACAAAGTGTACACGACCGACACGAGTAATTTTCCCAATCTTCACGGAATATCTCGAGCTGGTAATTACGTCAATTACGAAACGACCTTAGGTTAATAAATACTAATGCTGTCCCATCCGGTATGAATGTTTCTGTGCTGCTCGTCGCTCGTGGCTCAACAGCCAACAGCCAGTCGGCTATGCCAGTCGGTAACGAACGATAATTTCCCTCAAGGTGATGATGCGAAAAATTTACACTTCCTATGAAAAAGAATCTGAAGGTGACCACCGGGTGCGGATCGAGAGCTTCGACGTGATTAAGTTCGAAGATATTTCAGGGACATCAATTGTTGAATTTCAGTTCATCAACATTTAGCGTGATCTTTTTAAATAATATTTTTATTTATAGTGTGATGACTTTTGTCACGTGAAATGTAGAAAATAAAGGAAAATATATACAAAGAAACGATTATTCGATGATATTTTCGACAAACGGAGATCGAATTTTGGATACATCGCTCTACGAAACGCTTGTAATAAAAAGAGTCCAATCCTCGGCAGGAATGCGACAAAATATCTATCAAATCATTTTCATTCCATTTTCAACTCGAAGATATTTCAGAAACTTCAATTGTCGAATTTCAGTTGGACGAGATGTGAACGATTTCTAAATACATCTTTATTTACTTATAGTGTGATCTTTTTAAATAATATCTTTACTTGTAGCGTGTTCTTTTTAAATAACATCTTTATTTATAGTGTGATGACTTTTGTCACGTGAAATGTAGAAAATATAGCGAAACACTATACAAAGAAACGATTATTCAATGATATTTTCGACAAACGGAGATCGAATTTTGGACACATCGCTGTACGAAACGCGTGTAATAAAAAGAGTCCAATCCTCGGCAACAAAATATTTATCAAATCATTTTCATTCAATTTTCAACACGATTCTCGATAGTCCAATAACTGTGCAATAAATGATTCGAAAACATATATCAGTGAAGCATATATAAATGAACTATTAGCGATGAAAAATTGTGAATTGACAATTGAAATTGTTACAACTTTGTAAAAGAAAAATCGTGTAACAATCCACTTGGTCTCTTCTGAAAGCCAATTGAGTTTGTATCATGTAATGAGCGGAGAAGCGAAGACACCCTTTTTTCCCACTGGAAATTGTAAAAATTCAAACATCTCTGAATAACAGTGAAAAATCTTTTCCGTGACTAGACTCAATAAAGTCTTTTTTCTTTAACTCTTTGCCCAACATTTGTGTCATATATCAACAATTTATTTGCGAAATATTCAAATAAAATAATATAATATTTATTGTCGAAATAATCATCCTGTTTAAATGGTATTGAGCATGAAATTTTGTTGATTATATTTCTCTAGTACGTGACTTCGTTCGAAAGAATCACCAAGTACAGTATACAAAAGTTAGTGATACATGATTTCAGTCTCCTGAAAGATTTCATCATTTTATAAACTTCCGTAAGAAACAGTAAGAAACTTAGTTTATGTGAATTATATCCCGAATTGTTCGAATAACATTTTAATGAGTGTATTCGATGATAATGAGGCCGTCTCTATCCTCAAGAATTTCTTCTTCCGAAATTTTATTATTCTTCTTACGTTGTTGTATTATATTGTATTAATAACACCATACCTACGTTCAACAAATACATCCTAATTTTACAATAATCAGCGATTATTAAATTATAAAAAAATTTCATAATTTTAGCTAAATTTAAGTGTGATGTCCCTTTACAGGAGACAGTCGAGTGCAAATGGTTAAAACAAGCACTTAGGAAGCTCGTTGCACATTTTTTTTTCAATATTTTGTGGATCTTTGAATATTGGGATCAAATTCATTCAAAGTCATTCGATTTAAATGTTCTAGGTTCTGTGAAATTTGATGGGGAAAAAAAATCATAAAGCAGACTTTAGGTCGTTGTAAAAAGAAGAGTGAGTCTCAGTCTTCAAAACTATAACACAACTATTTACACATTGATCTGGAGTCAAAGTCGCGTTACCTGTTCATCGCCGTTCCAGTCGTCCTCTCTCCTCGTGTCTCTCCTCGTTCTCCATTCGTAAATCAAACGCCGCGTTTGGGAATCCAGGATCCGAGAGTCTTAATTAACGAATTTGCTCGCGAGTTAATAACACGCGACATCGGGAGCCACTTTCCGACCTGTCCCTCCGCTGGTAAACGACATTGTCGTCCCACGTGATAATAAATCAGGCGCGCCTGCCACCTTTGGCCATCATTCATAGCCGTTAGTTAACGTACGCGGGAACTACAATTATTTTAATGGTCCATGTCTGCCGGCTGGGAATCCCATCTGGTTTACCTCTCGCGTGGCCATTGATGCCCGTGACATCGACCGACTGCTCCGACCCCATCGATAATCTCGCAGCTAGATGGAATTTATTGATAAAATGCTTACGCGCTCGCTCGCGCACGCATACCAAACCGCGTTTGCTAAATTAGTGTGTACAGGCGTTGTTGCTGTATACGTTGTTAGAAATTACACTAGTGCCCTCGTAACTGACCAACGTCGGGACCGAAAATGGACCCTTTTAACCTCTTGCTCGTTCGAGAATTTTTTGTCCCAAAATTGCTATATTTTCTCAGTTTTATATATATTAAATATAACCCAGGTAAAACAAATAATAAATTTATTACTTGTTAGTAATAATTTCTATCCAGTGGTGTCATACCGAGTTTAAGAAGAAAGCGACGAATTATTGTATTTGGCCACTCGTTATGGTCCGCGAATCAGTTGCCAATGCAAGGGGTTAACCTCTTGCGCTGGAATGACGTGCCACGCACGTTCGAGAATTTGTTGTCCCAAAATTGCTATATTTTCTCAGTGTTAAATATATATTAAATATAACCCAGGAAAAACAAATAATAAATTTATTACTTGTTAGTAATAATTTCTATCCAGTGGTGTCATACCGACTTCAAGAAGAAAGCGACGAATTATTGTATATGGTTTGGCCACTCGTTATGGTCCGCGAATCAGTTGCCAGCGCAAGGGGTTAAAAAGGGGTAGTATATTCTGCGAATTGGCATCGAAAGAAAGAGTGATGATGAACGGAGATAGTCTCATTTCCAAAAATTGGTGGAGATAAGTAACGGACGCTTACGAGAATTTACAAAAAATGTGGTCAGTTATGAGGGCACTACTGTACTATATATGAGTCGTCCTAGAGTACTTTGGGGATCGCAGTACGAATCAGAAAGGATATATATACAGGGTGTCCCGTAATGAAGCTGTCCATGTAATAATTTTCTCTTGAACTCTATTCGCTATAGAGAAAAATAAAAAAAGATAATTTTCAAATAAAACACATCTGTTTCGAGGGGGACATCTTATGGGAGCCACAAATCTTGTCTGTATGTGTCACGCTTCCAAGATTTCAAGGTGGGTCATTGTCATTGTTACACCAATCATTGCATCTGCAGTCTGTAGCCTATGACCTTCAATAATTGCGATCATTTCCATAATTTTCACTCCGTTAAGTCTCGACGTTCCTCGAGATGTTATCTCAAAGGAGGAACATTTTCAAAAAAAAGATAATTTCGGGATGGATATCTTCTTCGGTATCATTAATGAAAGATCGTTCTCCAAACTGCAAAGAAGCATTCTCATTACGTATCACAATGCAACAATGGCCTGTGTAGGTACACTGCTTTCGCCAAAGTCCCGGCCGGGTCCTTTTAAATCAGAACCTACCCACTTCCGTCAATTGCCGCTTTCCGTTTTCGCCGCCAGGAGAAGGGAGGCTGCACGTCAGATAACATCGATTATGCCCGCAACGTTAAACGCTTTCCCTCTTCAAAGCCCCGCGGAGTGAACTATTCTCCAAACGCTTTTCATCGGTAGCCGGCCGAATGTAATCTTTGGAGCGCATTGAAACCTAACCTTAAAAGCGTATTCTTGCTGCCGTATAAGTGAAACTCCAGGCGAAGCAGCACGAGCGGAAAAATTTCGTCGTTGAATGGGGGAAGAGAACGAACGAATCTGTAATGCAGTTAGCTTCCTGTCGTTTCGCGCTGCGAGCCGGTCATTCTGCGTGTTCAGGTTATATGCCAACACAGCCATGAATATATATATATATATGCGTGTGTGTGTGTGTGTGTGTGTGTGTGTCCATATATTCCACTGTCGAGGATCGGTGAAGGAGGTCCGTGAGGATTTTTCAAAAGGAGCAACCCGGTTTGATTTACCTGGCCAGGTGTTGCCGGCCGTTTCGCGGAAAGCAGCCGCCTCGGTTAGAATGTAACCCGAGAATCGTCGAAAATCTGACCTGGCCCGGTAACTTAGATCATCCCCGTTTCCTCGGGGATAATTTTTCCACGAACAAACGTGGATACGCGCGTATCCCGTACGTGTGGGTCACGTTGATTGCCTGCTGGCCTTTTTGTCCCGCCTCTTCCATCGTTCCACGTATCTCCCGTTTCCACATTTTTATTTCTTTCGTTCGTCAGTCCGTTGATGACCCCTCCGGTTCGTTGGGCCGGCTCTCCGCGCAGGATTCCGAGAAATCGCTCGGGCACACCGAGGCGATCGATCTGATAATAACGATTCGCCGGAGATCTCTCTAGGGCTGCATGCGAATGCATCTTGAACTCGTTACTTGCCTGGGCATAGGATCGGCTTCTTGATCGCCGTATCTGTGTTTCGTCTGTTGGAAATTTCGTTAATAGGATGTAAACGAGTACGTTGTTGGGAATTAATCATATGTGAGCGGACCACTGGGGCATTTTGACCAGGAACCAAAGTACGAATCGAAAAGGACAAAAAGGATAGCATTGCAATATTTCTATCATCGATAAATGCCGGAGTGGTAGTCTTGTCTTGTTGTCGAATAAAAGTCCCGTAAAATTGTATAGTTCTTTTGATTATATTTTTACGATGGAGCAACACTTGCATCGTTTACAGAGACAAACATTTGGGAAATGAAACAGTTGTAACATTGGCGTAGAATTAAGATCGAATTCAGATGAAACGTAAAATTGAAGTATTACTTATGCGGAGCTTGTGAGTTGATTCGAGTATTACTATTAGAAAGCCATCGATATAACTCTTTTGATTATGTTTGCGTCGAATATACTCGTCGTGTAATGGAAAAGACTTGCATTTGCTATTATAATTTAGGTAAAAAATATATTCGCAATTTTACACACATTTTAGAGTACTTTAGGATTTTTAAAAAATATCGTAATTATATGTAACTTCTTGTGAAATAATATAATTTCGTAACAAAGAAACAACTGGAAAATTTTATTGTATTTTATTTCAATTTCACAGCAAATGCACTTACTCTGCTTTATACTCGTTGCAGCTTAAAAATAATGAAGCACGCGAGTTCATGTTCCCAAAATGAAATAAAACACTTAAAAATATATATATTTTTTATTATTTATATATAATTATATATATATATATTTTTTTCGTGGACTGTACTTCCTATACAACAATTTGCTTCGAAAACACATTGCTAAACTAACTATAAAACTATTCCAGTTGGAGTATCACAAAAATCTCTTTCTAACGCCAAACGCGTACCATTTAAATGAAATTTAAATAATTCCATTGCTTTCAAAGACACGAATAAACTTTGTCAATAAAAATTATTCAGTATCAAGGGGGCCATAATACGGCAGTAATGATTTTTTTGTAAAGAGGTGCAGAGATTTCGAAGATTAAATCGAATACACAAAATACAAGGATTGTTATTAAGATTAAATCATCTAGAAAATGAGAGATCTAGCCGAATAGTTGGCAGCCTGTTCTGAAATAGTCTTCTTGGTATCGCAGTCGTGAACTGGTTTGGCTAATTTTATGCGTCTTTCCAGAAACAGAAACGCATTACAACGCGTTCTCCGTTAACGTTCTTCCGTTTCTTCCAAATAGCTTTGTACGCGAACTGTTGGCGAATTTTTCACGCGAATTTTTATCTTCTCGAATTTTCTTCGTTTCGTGGAATCAATCTATACGTTTAATTCTATAGAGTCGAGTGGACCGCTCGTAAAAGAAGAACACGTGAAAAAATGAACGCCAAAGGGAAAAAAGAGTGTCGCGCTGTGTAATAGTTTCGTTTTATACGAGCTTGATAAAAGCTTCACCAGTATCATGAAACATGGGAGCATATCATCGTTAAAAAAAAAAAAAAAAAAAAAGAAAAAAGAAAAAAGAAAGAATATAGTACAATTGGCCCAGTATGTTACTTCTACCTCAACGAGAGGGTACTGTATGTATATATTACAGGCCACAGTGCCTGCACGTATATAGGGTGACCTATTTCAGCCTTTAATGAACCTTTCTCTGCAAGTATATCGAACTAAAAAAAAAAAAAAGACAAATACTAATGATAGTATTTCGAAAGAAACATTATTTCATAAAAAAATGTATATAAAAGCTTTAAAACTCTTTCGTGAGTCGAAGGATATTCACGCCTTTTGGACAAGAAACAAAAGTAGAGACATTTATTTAGAGAAACAAATATAAAAAGCGTAGTTGAAAGTAGAGTTTAGATATAACAAATATATCGACAAGATGTGTAACAGAAAGACACGAGATCTTTGTAGAAATAGGTTAACGATAACTATATAACCTATGCGAAATCAACATACACGTTTCGTGTATGGAACAAAATTTAATTTAATCTAATTTCTACAATGGTACAAATACGAGAGCGTATTCCTCGTTTCGTAATGTCGTCTGATTATCCGTCGTCATTAACCTCTTGATAGTTATTTAACTCTTGATAGTTATTTAAAGACCGCTCATTTCTCACGCGAATTTTGTTTCTTGTTTTTTTGTTCGAAGCAACTTTTGATTATATCCAAAATCAAGGAAGAATATATATATATATATATATATATATCGATATTTTTAATATTATTCGATATTTTAATATATTTTTAATATATATAAATATTTTTAATATTTTTCGATATTATAATATATATATATATATATATATATATATATATATTTCGATATTTTTAGTGTTAGAAAATGATTTTAGATATCATTGTTCAGAAATCGGAATTAATTTCGCTTTTATTACAAGGTACAGGGAATGGCGCGCACGGCGATCAAGTAGTCAAAAATTTCCTCCATTTGAAATTCCGTTTCGTCGCGTTTCCAATTGTTCGGAGATACACGAAATCAGAAAACGACGGTTTCACAGCGCCACTGTTGCCCAAATATAAATTCTCGCAACTACGTCTACCAAGAGGTGTATGTATCTTTTTCACAAAATTCTCGCGAGGAAAGTGCTACTTTGCCCCGAGCGAGTAAACTTTCACGCCATACACACACACACACAAACACACACACACACACACACACACACATAGAGATGGAGATAAAAACGTGTGGCTACGAAATATGGAACTTTAGTAGAAATTTCGACAACTTCGCAGCCGATGTAACTGGCGGTCATCGTTAAACTTATGTCACCGTGGCTGGCGTCGATCAGTTCCGATGGCGGCGCCTAATGTTCGCGTAAAAGAACGCCTCTGAAAGAAAAGTACCAAGGAGAGAGAGAGAGAGAGAGAGAGAGAGAGAGAGAGAGGAAGAGCCGTGTTGCCGGCCACCCTAAAGAAGAAGTGTAACTTCCACGAACAATGGTCAGTTGTTATCTTGACCGGCGCCTCGCCGTAATTCCTCGTCCCCTTTTTTCCCTTTTCTTTTCTCCTATACATACATACGTACATACATACATACCTTTTTCGCATTTCACCTTCTCGCCCGCAGGCGCGCATTGTGCTCTCGGCGGCAACAATACGGCCGCCATTGACTTCTCTGGGCTGGTGGATCATTCGACCAGGAGCTGATTTCCAATAAGCGTGCAGCGTCTCGACGCGTGCTCCTTATATATATATATATATATATATATTACATTTCCACCGGACGAAGAAAGAAAGAAAAAAAAAAAAGAAAGAAGCACGCTTCGATCTTTCTACGCGCGTGATTTTCAAACGTGCAAGATGGCGGACACGTTGAGAATTTTACGTAAGCTTGAAAAGCAGGAACAAAAGCTGTTTTCAACAGAGTTTAGCAGTATTTATTAGCAAATTTCAGGGCGCGTTTCAAAGGCGCAGGAAAGAAAATGGATGCACTTTTCGAGAAAGTGTGTACCAAATAATATATCTTCAACCGTTTAATTCTGGAATTGTTTCTTCCTTCGTTTCTTTTCGCAGTCGGATTCGTTTCCACTCTCGAAACTGTGAACTTCGACACTCTCTCAGGGAGAGAGATCATTTTGTTCGTAATTAAACGTTTTAGTGCCATGGAACGCGACCGCTCAGATTTCGCGTCGAATAGCGCGTTTCTTTTTTCTTTTTTTTTAAACGAAACATCAAAATATAAGGAGGAAGTAATCTTATCAATTTTAAATTAAATTTAAGTTCAAGCATGATTTTTTCGTTGTGTGTACTTTAATCTGCAAAAAAAAATTAGAAACGATATATATATAAAATAAAAAAAATTACGGATTTACTTCGGTAAGTAAACAGTGATTTTCTGCACAACGCGTCACTATCGTCGTCAATCGTATTGAAGCTTTTTTTTTCAATTAAAACCTAAATCACGTGCATGAACAAGCAATTTCTACTTTATCGACTTTTTACTTTCTCGCGGTTACATCGCGCCGCGTGGCACTGAAACGGTTAACACGTTCGAGAGACGTTGTCAGTCCCTGCGGACCGACGTTCTATTATTCGTTTGACCGGCGTCGGCCCCGCGGGACCGACACTCGCAGTATTCGTTCGACCGGTGCCGGACACTTTAGCGGACTTAGTATCGAGTCTGATAAATACACTTAATTTTTATTGATACAAAAAATACACGTGGAAAAACTAATGATTTATATAACATGAAAAATAAACGTTCCGGCTCCGTCTCGAACGTGTTAAAGGAAGGGTAACAAACAGGTTCAACCTAGGCCGGATTCTCTTCGAGTTTTCTAGCCAGTTCGGGGCGACTGATGGGATAGTTCGCGGGATTGCTACCATTTCGTGGAACGATTCCGAGGCTGCGACGGATACGCCGGTGAATTCCCGTGTAAATTCCCGCGAAATCGCGGCAAAGTAACTTCCTGCTTTTAATGTTGCTCCGTGGAGTTGGAGTGCCGCACGGAGTGCGGATGATGGCGTTTAGGCTAGATTCAGCGGGATCTGGGAATAAATATATACGATATACGCCAGGCAATATACTGAAAGGAGTGTGAGTGTGTGTGTGTTACCTGTTTGTTATTAGGTTAGATCTTGGAGTAAATGTGGAAAATTGAACGAAAATACGGTGCGATTTCCTACGGAGCGTGCGAACCGTTTTCCAGGTAGACAGTGAACAGCATAACTGTATGAAAGACGGTGAAGAATTTGTCGATAATTTAACAATTTTTATATAATTTCGTAAAAAGAAGTTTCGTCACGCTTGGGCTCGTTTCAAGGCATAAAGCTTCGTGAAACTTTATTACAAAAATTCAAACGCGTATAGGAACGTGAAAAATTTGTTTTCGCAGTCATTTTCAAAAATTGAAATCTCCCCTTCGACGATTCCCTAGAACTTGTCGTATGATTTTTTTTTTTTTCTCCGTCATTTTAGTGAACCTCGAATATTAGGCCTAGAAACTTCGAAAATTCAAGATATCCTGACGTTCGATCTTCACGTTCAGAATTGAATAAAATGATGAGGAAAGAATCGTGCAATTTTACAGGGCTGAAGAAGAAGAGTTTCAATCTTCAAGACCGTAATAGATTTGCTAATCACGAAGAAATTCAATATTATTTCGAGAAGTTTCTGCACGATGTCAAAATCATCTTCAAAAAAATAAAATAAAATAAGGTCAAGCGGCGGTCGTTTGTACGATCGTCTTTCCTTACGGAGTTATGTCAGTTCAAATTATCGACAATTTTTCCATTGTCATCGGCACGTAGTTACGTACAATTCGAACTATAGTATTTATTCGCGAGACGAGATATTTGCTATATATATATATTTGCGAGAAAGTTAAAAGTTGCGTTTCTTCTTCGTACAAATATAAATTTGCATAAACGTTAGCCAGTTTATGGTTGCTTGTTCAATGCATCGTTGGCACTGCCCCACGCGTCGCCCCACTTACGAGGCAGACTTTCAGAAACTTTTTAGAAACTTGGTGAAAGGAACCGAAGGAATCCTTCGTTGGCGTCTAATGACGTTAGAGACTGTTAGAGATTAATGAGACACATCGCTACGACCGATGCTTGGTAACGGCCGTGGCTAATTGTAATAAATCGTGCATGATAATTAGCGTGACATGACAATCGTTACGCGATACTTACGACGATAATCAAGAAGGCAAGATTGCGTGGTATCGAGCTTCCACGGGTCATTAATTCGTCTTTGTTTATATCGTCATTATCTCCGTGCTCTGCGTATCAGCAAATAATGTGCCATTGTGCAGACTGGATAAATCAGCTTTATCGCGACGCGATGAGAAAGGATTACCATTTTTACCTCCCTTTCCCTGTTTCTCCTCTGATAGCAACATTGTTGAACATCGTTCTACCTACGATGATGTTTCACGCGATATTTGGCTCCATTTAGCCGCAGTTTAAAATTTTTAAACGCTGATTTTACACGATTGATCCAAGACGCTGACATGAATCTGTTATCACACGATAAATATGTGCAAGTAGTGCCTTCTTAACCCTTTGCACTCCTTCGACTGCGAATGACTCGACATCAGTTTTTATCACACGAACTCTTATGTTGAGTCACGCTCGATATTTTTGAACTAAAGCCCCCCCCAAAAAAAACAAAAAAAAAAAAATAATTGAAAAATAGTTTGGACTGCAAAGCGTTAATAGGACACACGCGCGAATAATATTTACGCATACACGCGTATCATATATACATAATTAAAATTATTTTGTTGCATTGATTTCTTCACACCGTTGTAGCAACGAAGCTAATATTGAAAAATTTAGATTAACATTCGCTCGAACTGTCGTGTTTCTTGTTATTATTTAATTTTAATTTATCGTGAAAACATAATATTTCCACTATTCATACTACAGGAAAGAAGTAAAAAGGTACGAGAGAATGATACTGATGCAATAAAGAATACAAGCTGCTATTAATATAAATTGTTTATTAAAAATTACTCGGGTTAATCTGAAAAACACACTGCTACAAATATATAAATTTCCATAGAAAATTATAAATTAGTTATTTCGACCACTTTGATGATAGTTCCAGCGTTTAATTGGATCAAATCGAGGATTTCGAAAACAGGAGAGAAACAGCGAAGGAAAAGCGAAATCTCCTTGAAAAATACGACGCTATCCGCGTGAAATATCGGCCGAGATATCGCGAGTTATCACGCCGATATATCATTCATTTCGATGTTGGATCGCATTGTCACTCATTCCCTTATCCGCCGATCATCGCGATATCACTCTAAATACGGCGAATGCGTACCGCGTTACTTCATTAAACTTCCGACTGTTTTTATCGTGCTCGTTGCGTTCGTTATTAATTTTTAGGGACCGGTGATGATAAAAATCGGCGGGGAATCTCGCCGATCAGATTTATCTCGCTTGTTCGTCGTTGGAGCCGATTTTTTTTTTTTTACTTTTCAAATGGAAAATTGATTTTCCATGCCGGAGAATATACATACACCGTGACGTTTCTTTCACTACAATCACTACAATCGATTCTCGCTCGATTTCTAGAGCGAATCGTACGCACTTTCGTTGAATCGTTGAACGATCATTTTTCTTACGCACACTTGCACAGTATCACGTCTATTTTTAATTTTCGTCGCGTGTGGTTCATAATGTTTCAACAAGTTTCGACGTTGCATCGTCGAAGGAAACAGTGTCACAACCAGCCATTATCGAGTCATCATTCCGTGTTGCGATATTCTTTTTTTTTCCACTTGTAACGTTGATGATGATAAGCCGCCGCTGCGATGACTTGCTGCACACATTCAATGCGTGAATTGACTCTCGTATTGTTGATTCATTGTGTTCTTCTAACACGGCCATGTTGAAACCGTGATTCGCGGTGAATCACGATCCTCTTGAACAAAGAAGTTTGTAGTTACTTACCCTTTATTTCGTCAGAATTAAGTATTAAATATCTCATTGTATTTAACCTTAATGATTATTGATTCGCTTGATTGTTAATACGACTAGTTAGTTTCATTCGTTTTTTTTTTATTAATTAATTGCTTGTATTTATTCATCATCTATTATCGTCCTAACGTGATGTTCTTTCTATCCTTTTGTTCATCAGAATTCATTACCTTCATTTAATATCAATGACCACTAATTGTTTATTTTTATTCATTTTCATTAATTATTTATATTTATTTATTATCTCTCTTGTTCCCTATTATTTGATGTTCTTTTTACCTTTTTTGTTCATCAGAATTGTTATCAAATATTTATTATTTAGATTTTCTTTCTATCCCTTTGCTCATCAGAATTCATTACCTTCATTTAATATCAATGACCACTAATTGTTTATTTTTATTCATTTTCATTAATTATTTATATTTATTTATTATCTCTCTTGTTCCCTATTATTTGATGTTCTTTTTACCTTTTTTGTTCATCAGAATTGATATCAAATATTTACTTCTATTTAGATTTTCTTTCTATTCCTTTGCTCGTTAGGTTTAATATTTCTTTGCATTTAATATTAATTATTGTTAATTGTTTAGTCTATTGTTCGATTCTCTTTCTATCCCTTTGTTCATCAGAATTGATTACCTTCATTTAATATCAATGACCACTAATTGTTTATTTTTATTCATTTTCATTAATTATTTATATTTATTTATTATCTCTCTTGTTCCCTATTATTTGATGTTCTTTTTACCTTTTTGTTCATCAGAATTGTTATCAAATATTTACTTCTATTTAGATTTTCTTTCTATCCCTTTGCTCATTAGGTTTAATATTAAATTCTGTCTAGTTTAATATTAAATTTAATATTAATTTCTTTGCATTTAATATTAATTATTGTTAATTGTTTAGCCTATCGTTCGATTCTCTTTCTATCCCTTTGTTCATCAGAATTGATTACCTTCATTTAATATCAGCGACCATTAATTGTTTATTTTTATTCGTTTTCATTAATTACTTGTATTTATTTATCGTCTCTCTTGTTCCCTATTATGTGATTATCTTTTACTCTACGGAATTAATATTAAATATTTCTCTATTTGATAATATCAATTATTATTAATTAACAAGCTTTATCTTAATTTTTATTTAACATTCTGCATCTTTTCGCTCGCTTCCCTCGGAATTTCCCTCGGCAAAATTGACAGGTAGCAGTGGAAATATCAAGGGTTGCGAGGTGTTGCAAAAAATTTTCCCAAGATTCGAAAACTCGTCTGTAACTCTTCCGACCTCTTCTCGCCAGCCCTTCGAGAAACAACTTTAAAACAAAAAAAAGAAAAAGAAAGAAAGAAAAAAAGAAAAGGAAAATGCATTCACCACACAGTTTCTGACCCGCATCTCGCGGCCGCAATAAAAAGCGGGCGCATCGATGGATCCCTGCGCGGCAGTAAAGACGCTGTCGAGGGAGCAGCAAACTCTCTGTTTCGGGATATATATACGTATGTATGTTTCGTTTCTGGCGGAAGCCGGTGTTGTCGGTGTTATCTGTGGCGAACCGGCCACGGTATTCGACTCGGCCCGCGACTTTCGTCTGAATAATTCCTTCTTGCTATCTCGCCGACCCATCTTGGGGAAACGCACGTAGGAGAGAAACAGAGACGCCGGCAATGGCGGCTGCAGAAAACTGGCGACGCGAGAAAATGCCCGATCAGAAGCAGAAGAAGCCTCCTTTCCACCCCGAGAAACGCCTTCGTCTCGCGTTTCGCTTTAGAAATGAAAATATTCCTAGCTTGGAAGGTTATAGACGAGTTTCTCGAATCTCTGGGACAATTCTTTTTTGCAAGACCGTATCCTTGATATTTTTCCACTGTTGCTGTCGATTTACCGAGGAAAATCATTACCGGAGCAAGCGAGTGAAAAGAATAGATGGTTCTGGATTTAACGAAGTTAAAATGTTAAATAAAAGATAAATAAAACTTATTGATTAATAATAATTGGTATTGTCGAATACCAAAGGGAAATATTTGATATTCATTCTGACGAGTATGTTGCCGGTATCCAAAATCAAGGATCTTGAGTTTCTGGACACGATTTAGAAAGCCTTCTTCTTCCTCTTTTTTCAGAACTTTGCATTCGTATTGCATTTATATTTTATTTGTATTTTTACAAGTACATTCTTTTACTTTTCCCCGTGGCCATTGAAATTTGTTGCTACCTTGTCAAAACTGACTTTTAGGAATTTATTTATATTAGGAGTTTTACTTATATTTTTGTATTTACATCTTATTTATATTTCACGCTTGCAGTTTATATTTTCACAAGTACATTCTTCTACTTTGGCCGTGATTTTCTTGAAATTTGTTACTACCTCGTCGAACTGATTTTTAGGAATTTATTTATATTAGAAGTTTTTTTTATTTATATTTTTGTATTTACATCTTATTTATATTTCACGCTTGTAGTTTATACTTTCACAAGTACATTCTTCTACTTTGGCCGTGATTTTCTTGAAATTGTTACTACCTCGTCGAGCTGATTTTTAGGAGTTCCTAATTTCTTAATTTCTAGGAGTTTCGGAATTTGTGAGTGTTTCGATAGAGACATCATATTCGGAGAAGGTAACGCAATCTTTCTTTTTTCTCTGTAAAGAAATTGGCTAAAAGTCTTTTTTTTTCTCTCTCTCTTTGTAACGTATATTTCAGTTTTCATATTATATCAATACGAAAGTATCTTTGGCCAGCTTTTCGGCTCAAACGTCCCACTTCCCATTTTGGAATCGACGCCAAACAAACAATTTCTAACGAAATCCTACTTTCTTCTTCTGCAACGAGTTTCTTTCTCGGCTGTCAGCTGTTAAATTACAGAACGAACTTGAGGCTCAAGATGAAGCTAATTACATTTCAAGACATGTACACTCCTGCTCGTAAGTCTTGGCACACTTACTATGTCTCTTACCAAAAAAAAAAAAAAAAAAAAAAAGAAATAATCGTCGAGAAATGCAAAGGAACTTTTTCTGATTTAGAAGAAAGAATACTGCATAAATATTTCGGCGATCTTACCAACGAGTAAAAAGGACGCTCGTATTTCCTTTTTATCCAAGAATCCGCCACGTTGTTCTTTATTACGGTCTCCCACCATTCTTGGCATTCGCGCGGTCAATTTTTTGAAAGTTTCTACTGTTCCTAAAGTCTATTCCGTTCTCGCCGCAGAACGTTCCAGAAATCTGTTTTTGAAGTAGGACAACGTTCTCGCCCCGTCATGATTTTCAATGAATTATTGCCTCGAGGTTGGTTGCGTCAATTTTCGATATGCGCGATTAGAGTCACTATCACGCGTAAATGTAGAATTTGGTCCAATAGGGTATAGCGTTATCACGTAAAACATTTAAATATCCCTCTTTGTTTAAGATTATTTATTTGAACTAAATCGCCTGTTTTTCTTGTGCCCCCAAAACAACCCCAAACACCCATGTTTCACCGTTGGCACGAACAGTCAGAATCCCATAAACATAATTTGTTCGTTTATGATCGAACACCTCGAAACTTCGATTTATCAATCCGTCAAAACATTTTCTCGATTGTTTCTTTGCCTAAACCTCTTTACTTTACTTTGTTTCCTCAACACTAGAACCACCTAGATCACTAAAGTATGAAAAGGTTTATAACACAGCGAAGTGTATTTTGCAACAAAAAATCATCCAAATCAAACTAAAAATGCAACGTAAATTGCAACGAGAATTGTACTTTGAAGACGATTATAAATTGGTCATTTTGACAATTTTGGTAGTTCTAGTGTTAATGGCGGTTTTTTTAACAGCTGCACACCTTCGAAACGTCATCGCTTCACAGTTGCAACCCTTGGAAATTAGAAACTGGGAGTGTGTGTCCATTTATTAGAAAAAAAACGCAGTGACTTTTGGGTCAATCCGACAGTTTATCGCAGAGTGAGAGAGAAGGGGGTGAGAATGAGTCGTCGCTTCACAGTTTCAACCCTTAAAAGCTCCGAGTGTCCTAAGACTTATGAACTGAGAATGTGTGTATCCATTTATTAAAAAAAAAAAACACAGTGATTTTTGGGTCAATCCGACAGTTTATCGCAGAGTGAGAGAGAAGGGGATGAAAATGACTCGTCGCTTGACAGTTGCAACCCTTGGAAATTAGAAACTGGGAGTGTGTCCATTTATTAGAAAAAAAACGCAGTGACTTTTGGGTCAATCCGACAGTTTATCGCAGAGTGAGAGAGAAGGGGATGAAAATGAGTCGTCGCTTCACAGTTGCAACCCTTAAAAACTCCGAGACTTATGAACTGGGAGTGTGTGTCCATTTATTAAAAAAAAAACACAGTGATTTTTGGGTCAATCCGACAGTTTATCGCAGAGTGAGAGAGAAGGGGGTAATAATGAGTTGTCGCTTCACAGTTGCAACCCTTAAAAACTCCGAGTGTCCTGAGCTGACTTACGAGCCGGCAGTGTCCTATCTATAGGGTGGAACAAAAATCACTACTAAAATAAAATCACTACTAAAATAAAAAATCCTACTAAAATAAGTCCGTAATTTTTTTCATATATTTGAAGGAAATAAAATTTTTGAAAATCATGTTTGAGCTTAAGTCTAGTTTAAAATCAATAAAATTAGATTTTTTTCTTACATTTTGATGTTTTATTAAAAAAAAACAGTAAGTAGGGAAAAAACTTTTGTCCCAGCCTGATTCTTTTGGTCCACTATATTAGAAAAAAAAAAAAACGCAGTGACTTTTGGGTTAGTTTTATCACCCCAATTGGAGGAAGACCAACTATGCAAAGCACCGAGTCGATGTCGATAAGTTTTTATCGCTCGACAAATAGACAAATAATTAACAATTATCTCTCGATTCTTCTGATTTTACGCGAGCAAAACGAGTAATAATGGTTCGTCTGGATTCTCGAAACTTTGATCTCTTTGATTTCACGTGAAAATCGCTTTCTTCGGTATGCTGTTACAACACTGGATCCCGGATTCCCGAAACTCTGGTTTCTCGGTTTCCTGGGAAACGAATGCAACGCAATAATGGCACGCCTGAATTGCGGAAACTTCCTCGGTTTTACATGGAGCCGAGCGTATCCCCGTGATAGTGTTAGACCATAATGAATTTTTGAAACTTCGGTCCCTGGCGCTTCCGAGAGCCTTCCGAGGCAAAGAGGAAGATCAAGATACTTACTCGAAACTGAACTTCGCTTTGTCGTTAAAAAAAAAAAAAAAAAAAAAAAAAAACCAGGAATTAATGCGGCGATTAACGACGAAATAAAAACAAAACGATAGACCTGAATTATTAAGGCGCTTTGGTCCCGATCTTACACGGCGATGGATTTACAAGACTTTTACGGTAATTAACGATGATAGATAATGTCTCGAGGCGTTCCTTTTTTTACGACTTTCGCGTAACTCGAGTGAAATTAAACGTTGGAAACATTGTTACCTCACAATAATTGCTCGCCCGAGAATCTCTTGGTTTCTCGCCGTGGTGAAACAAATGGAGGGGGGGGAGTGTCTTTATTTGTTCGACGAAAGTTCTATTCTTCTATCACCGTGGAACGAATCCACGGTTCACGTGCGACGTGGCGCGTATAAATTCGCGAAATAACACCCATTGTCCATTTCATAATAGTACGCCGAGCTGCTGGAACATGTGCGTAGCACACCGAGATTAATCAGAATTACGAACGATATATTCGCTCGGCGTGGTCTACTTTCGAAAAGGTTGCTACAACGAAACATAAAAATGTGTATATTCGCAGGGGGGGAATAAGGTCGTGCAACGCATGTACCACGCACACACTTTTTATTTTATTGTTTCTACATTTCGAGCGCGTTTTTTAAGCGTGATCCGCGCGTACTACGTCAAAGCCTGCATCTACACTGGGCACGAATTATTAACTTACCTTCGCACTCGTATTTATATTTGAGAAGATTACCAATCAACTCGGAATTACTTTTCATATTCGATCAAAATGAAAACGTTCTTCTGGGAATATATTACAAGTCAACTTGCCTTCTTCTAGTGGAAAAAATTTGAAAAATACACAAATTTTATCTGCATCTCAACATCTATACGGCGACATACGAGTGCAAAGGGTTAAATTATTACGTACCGCGTCGTTACAGTTTTCATTTAGTTCAGTCGCGTCTTTAATCAGACCGTAATTTACGTTTGCAAAATGATAAAAAGAAATTAATTGGCTGGTCGAAAGAGAACTCGACCGGAGACTTGAGAGGAAAAAGAGAAAGAACAAAATGGAGAGAGTTCCCGAAGGACTGAACTTATTAACAACCTCAGCAAATACAAATTATGTTAATACCTTGCCCCTAAATGTCGACATGATAATTGCTAAGCCACATGTCCCGACTTGCTACTGTGTCAATATATAAAATTTCTTTAATATATAAAATTCCTTATAAAGTTCCTAATAAATTCCTTATAAAATTCCTTGATATATAAAATTTATTCTCTTTCTTATTTTCTAACTAATCTTGCAGATGTAGATTGTAATAAACCTCAAATGAGGTTTCCAAAGTTTAAATAAAAGAAAAAAAAACACACGATTAACTGGAGAAGAAAAAATTATGCTGGCTCGATCAAGGACAGAATATATTAAAATAATCAGAGAAGATCGAACATCACTTCTGCACGGGTCATTCTTTGCAACGAATGCACAAACTTTGAGTAAACGGGGAAGATTCCATAGGATCGATCTCACCTCTGCCCTGATTTCCAAAAATCATCGATGCTTGAAAGACAGACGTCTATATTATGAAATATGAGTAACCTAATTAACGATGTCGATCTGGCTTTAATTTTAAATCTGCACAAAAAAGAGGGAAAAGGAAAAAGGAAGAAAGCGTTCGAAAAATCAAGGGAAAATCTTGCCCTACGTTTGTCAGGGAACGAGAGCCGAATTCTAAGATTCTTTCTCTGCGGCTACGTCAACAAAACCTCCAGCTGTGACGTAGCGCAAGGTCCTCGGTAACTTCCTCGAGGAGCTTTCAATCGATAAAAGCCTCCCACTTCGGCCAAGCCAAAAATCCTTGTAACAAGTTCTGCCAAACTTCTTTTTTCTCCATCCTTCTAACAACAATTTCGCGGAGAGAAAATTTCCCACGTAATTCGCCCGTACGTTTTTTTTCTTTCTTTCGCTGGTAGGGAAATATAATAACGCGAGCAACGGGTACAGTGGCGACGACGACGACGACGACGACGACGACGGAAACAGAAAAAGGCGGAATATATAAAAAAGCGTAGCACGCGAACGAATGTCGTATGAAATTATAATTGCATTCAGCAACGGAGGCGCTGCCGCCTCTCATTTGTTCAAGCAAGCCGCGCATTGACGTCACACGAGTGTGGCAACTAAGCTACAGAGAAAACCCGACTTCCGCGAGAACTTGATCGTATACTGGTCGATTCAAAGGCGCTGCCATTGGCTCTTAGACGTTATGTCCTCACTTTTTTAGGTTATGTACTTCCGTGAGGTCAAATATCATTTTGACGAGCGATAGTAATTACGAATTTGTTACCTGCACTTCCTTATATTGGACAAATAATTGTTGAATGAATCTAAGGAGGATTTTAGAATTGATAATTCTAAAATCCTGATAATGTTGAAGAAAACGATATCACGTACGAAAGCGTTAAACATATATGAAGTTAATTGAAAAATATTTCGTTTAATGAAATTTTAGACTTTGTTAAAGAACAATAATAATTATTATTTTATACAATAATAATTATTATAATAATTATTTTATATTTTATTATTTTATACAAAAATATGTTTTAGTTCTTGTATTTTCTCACAGTGTGGCTCTTGGACGTTGAAGATTGTGCATCACTTTTAGGTTATGTACTTCCGTGAGGTCAAATATCATTTTGAGGAGCGATAATAATTACTAATTTATTACCTGTATTTCCTTATATTGGACAAATAATTGTTGAATGAATCTGAGGAGGATTTTAGAATTGATAATTCTACGTTAAATCGATTTTTTTCTTTACGTTTTATTTTACCACTGATTATTTTAACCCTTTGCTGTCGAGCAGTTTTTCTCGCTGGGTCGAACAAATTTTGTTGAACAAAACGATATCACGTACGAAAGCGTTAAATATATATGAAGTTAATTGAAAAATATTTTGTTTAATGGAATTTTAGACTTTATTAAAGAACAATAATAATTATTATTTTATAATACAAAAATATGTTTTAGTTCTTGTATTTTCTCAGAGTGTGGCTCTTGGACGTTGAAGATTGTGCATCACTTTTAGGTTATGTACTTCCGTGAGGTCAAATATCATTTTGAGGAGCGATAATAATTACTAATTTATTACCTGTATTTCCTTATATTGGACAAATAATTGTTGAATGAATCTGAGGATTTTAGAATTGATAATTCTACGTTAAATCGATTTTTTTCTTTACGTTTTATTTTACCATTGATTATTTTAACCCTTTACGGTTTATTTTAACCCTAACTCTTTCAACCGAAACAAAATATCGTTCATGACTTTGAAAAAAGGGTTCGTAACTTTAAGACAAAAATGAAGAAAAAAAGAAAGTTTTAATAAACACGGATCGAAAAACTAGTGGTTTCGAAATTATGAACGATTGTTTGTTTCGCTTGAAGAAACGAATTTCTCCATTTCCAGAACTGTATGTCATCTTCATAATTTCTTCTTTTTCCAATTACAAGAGCAGTTTTCTACGTATCCTCCTCCCATTTCCACGTATGCTTAACAACCTCGTATCAAAGAATCACGTACTCTTTCTAAAGATTCTAACTCTTACAACCGAAACAAAAAATCGTTCACAACTTTGAAACTACTAATTTTTCGATCCGTGTTCATTAAAACTTTCTTTCTTTTTTTTTTCACGTGTCGGCCTTTAGGTGTGCCCTGAAGTTACCTTTTTTCTATTCGCGTCACATTCTGTGAATGAAGTCAAGTGAAACTCTCGCAATTCTGTGACTGTTCAATTTTCCAATTTTCTCGGTATCTCTATAGAAATCGAAGATTTCTACGATCGTCCCTTCGCTTGATCGATCGCTGGCGTTCTCGCTAGACAGAGTTCCTTGCGTGAAACGCACGCAAAGGATGAGTATGACGATTCTAACTCTTACAACCGAAACAAAAAATCGTTCACAACTTTGAAACTACTAATTTTTCAAAACTTTCTTTCTTTTTTTTTTCACGTGTCGGCCTTTAGGTGTGCCCTGAAGTTACCTTTTTTCTATTCGCGTCACATTCTGTCAATGAAGTCAAGTGAAACTCTCGCAATTCTGTGACTGTTCAATTTTCCAATTTTCTCGGTATCTCTATAGAAATCGAAGATTTCTACGATCGTCCCTTCGCTTGATCGATCGCTGGCGTTCCCGCCAGACAGAGCCCCTTGGAACGCACGCAGAGGGTGAGTATGACGCGTTAGAGGAAAGGGGGTGCGCCATTTGGCCTCTCTGTCCGCTCGTGCTCGTTCGAAAGTCCCGTAGGTATCGACACACATATTCACCAGGGGGGGGAAACGTGGTGGGTCGTATTTTTCGACGAGCTTCTTCGCGACTGTCCCGGGGCGAAGGACGAACACGGACACGCGCACCCGCACCCCCCGAATCTGGGTCACACCGTATGCATATGCGCATAAATGCACCCGGTTCTGCACTCGAATGCCCCAATGACCCGGTTTTACGAATCCCGACGACTCGCGCGCGGTGCGTCGTAGCCTCGGCCCTCTGACGCGCGCTCTCTCTCCCGAATCAAGGTAAATCTCCGCCCCTCCCCCCGCATCACTCCCTTCCCCCTGTTCCACTCGTTATTAGGCCACTTGTCCCTTCCCTCTTTGTTCCCTGTTTGCTCGATCCGCCGATCCGTTCCGCGATGAACCTTTTTTTTACGGTTCACAGCTACGTCTTTGCAATCTGGCGATGTTAGGTGTACCTCGTGTACAGTGAATCTTTTGCGGAAATGTCTCTGGGAAAGCATGAATGTTTATATATACGTTGACGAGAATTATACTCCCTCAATTTACGCGAATATCCGTTCCACGTGGATTTGATTTGCTCGAGTAAAAATCGTGTAAATTGAATGTCGGTCAGTATAAAAGAAAAGATAAATAAATAAAATATTCCATGTGCCTTAGCAGTCGCTGTAGGTTTGTCTCTCCTTCTTCAAGTCGGTTGAGAATTTTCATTTTCACGTCCAAAGACTTGAATCCGACTTTCTCTTCTTTTCGTGTGATTGGAAGTTTGTTAGACATAGACACTGGGTTCAAATTGAAAGATATAAATTATAAATCTAAACACTATAGTAACAATGTCGTCCTCTCAACGTCCAAAGTCACACTGTTCGCTTCCGCGCTAAAGGGTTCAAAGGCAACGCCTTGTGCGGGCCTAACGCAACGAAGTTTCTTTCTGCGTCACGCGTACCAACCGATCTCACAATACTGACTGTATACAACTGTCAATTTTAACCCTTTGCTGTCGTATTTCGTTTATACTCGTGCTAGTGGTCGTATTAAGTTTTCGTGTGTTAATGCAAATATATCTGTGAAGAAGGATATGCTTCCAACGTGGTGCTTTCAAATTAGGAATGGGCATAATACCCATGTTCAAGATTCCGCCAAAAAACACGTTCAACGCATATTTCGTCACGTCGTCACAATTATTCCAAATAGACAGTAATAGATAGTATTTCGTTTATACTCGTGCTGGTTATATTAAGTTTTCGTATCGATGCAAATATATCTGTGAAGAAGGATATGCTTCCAACGTGGTGCTTTCAAATTAGGAATGGGCATAATACCCATGTTCAAGATTCCGCCAAAAAACACGTTCAACGCATATTTCGTCACGTCGTCACAATTATTCCAAATAGACAGTAATAGATAGTATTTCGTTTATACTCGTGCTGGTCGTATTAAGTTTTCGTATCGATACAAATATATCTGTGAAGAAGGATATGCTTCCAACGTGATGCTTTCAAATTAGCAATGGGCATAATACCCATGTTCAAGATTCCGCCAAAAAAACACGTTCAACGCATATTTCGTCACGTCGTCACAATTATTCCAAATAGACAGTGATGGATAGTATTTCGTTTATACTCGTGCTGGTCGTATTAAGTTTTCGTGTCGATGCAAATATATCTGTGAAGAAGGATATGCTTCCAACGTGATGCTTTCAAATTAGCAATGGGCATAATACCCATGTTCAAGATTCCGCCAAAAAAACACGTTCAACGCATATTTCGTCACGTCGACACAGTTATTCCAAATAGACCGTTCAGATAAATTCAGTTTTTCTATCATATCCTTAGCATATCTGTTTGTTTCTAATACAATTGCGTCGAGCAACGCATCTGTGAAGAATTGTTTGAAAAAGAATCGATGCATTCGGTGTAAAAGAATATTGGGTATAATATAAAAGAATATTGGGTATCCAACGAACTTGGGACCTGTGGAGAAATTCCTTTTTGATTAAAGTTGATTGTTGCATGTTACATCTTTCCAAACCGTAAATTCATTTACAGCAGTATTCTCATTTCCACGATTTTCTTCTATTTCGCTATCGCCCGAGGTGTCTAAAGGTCTCGCACGTTTTGTTACATATTATTATATCACTACTGGAAATCTCTGCTAGATACATTTTGAAAACGACCGTCACCCGCATGTTCGAAAGAATTATTGGAGAAATCAAGATAAAAATCATCAGTCACTACTTTTAATAACACGAAGCACGTGTTTCCTTCGCTAAATTTCTTTTTGCCATTATAGGAATATTTCATTTAATTTTTCAAAGAGTTAATTCAATCGCGCTTAAACAGAACTAGTAAAATCCTAGTAAGAATTATATATCAGTCCTCAGAAGCGTTTTGATTTCGTTAATTATACGATCGGAATGATTCTTTGCTTTGGTGGCTCAGAGCAGACATAAGACCGTTAAGGGTTAAAACTTATGTATATACTTATCTGAGCGCGTAAAATAAGATCGCGTAAATCAGTTCCGCGTAAATTGAGGTAAATTTGCCGCGTAAAACAAATACTCGCGTAAAAAAGTGCAGATTGAGGGAATATATTGATTTGATCAAAAAGTGAATGTTTTCTTTTGTATTTTTTTTTTTTTTTTTTGTGCAAACGAATTTTTCACGAGAAACCAAATTATTAATCGAAAATAGAAGTAAGTTGGCTTTGTTGGGCGAGAAAAATGATTCGATAGCCTCGACAGTAGCGAAATTTAGTGACGCTGTCGTAATTTTTTTTTTTTTTTACGTGCTCGCGCAGCGAGGCGAAAAATGAAAAAATACGGCAATATTCCTTTTTTGATTTTCCGCTTTCGAATCGAAACGATTGTAACGAAATTGTGACATTTTCTTTTTCCTAAAGTAACTTTGAAGAAGTATCAGCATTGCACGATAAATTTTAAAGTGAGGTTAGTTACACATATACGTTCATCTGTTGGAAAAATTATTTTCCAGCCAACCCGATAATAATAATGCAAGTAATATAAAAATTCTGATACCGAGAGAGATTCCCTCCTAATGTTGGCATGATGTCGATCGACGACGTTCCAAAACTTACATATTTTTTTGTAATTTCTCCAATAAAACTCCGCGATTAATCCTCTCGCTACTGTTGACGAGATATTTCGTCGAAAACTACGTCGATTGTGACCACTAACGAACTGGAAGCTCGTAGAAGCGATGAGATTTTATCTCGCCGGTGATTTTGCACAATCGACTGCTCCGACGAGATTTCATTTCGTAGCGAAAGGGTTGAATGCAGATTAAATATTAGAATTACAAGCGCGTCGACAACGCTTCTTCGACTCTCGAGCTTTTATATTTCTTATTCGTCATTATTCTCGCGTAACTCGTTATTGGGAGATCGCCAAATGTTATCTACTTTTGTAGAGTTTGTGAAACAGCATTTGCTTTCATAAAGGTGCGGCCAGAAAAACCAAGTGCGCCAATATTTTCCTCGTTTTCACTGTAATACGCAACTATATACTTTTCATGCAACGCTGCACGTGATTTTTTTTTAACAATTCTCTTTCTTCTCTCTCGTGCGTTCAAATCAAAGCGAGAGGTTAGAACTATTGCACTCTTTACTACTATGTACAATACCACGCACATTTCTAAGGGTATTCGACGAAAAGTTCATTGTAACATTTTGTGTAACTATAGAAGGACGAAAATCTGCAAATTCACATTTGGTGAATTTCGGGAGAGCTACAAAACACGTGCAATTAACTAATGAAGTGCGCGCGCGTGCACGCGAATATTTATCTTCCTTTTCTAGTCTCTTATTCTTTTTTTTTTTTTTTTTTTTTTTGCCTAGTGAAGTCAGAATCGATTTAATCGAAAACCGATCAGAGTTGTTATGCACGTTTGCTGTTTCACCCGTACACTGTGTGTGTGTGTGTGTGTGTGTGTGTGTGTGTGTGTGCGCACGTTGTTAAAGGTGTTACACGTTACCCATTTCCCGCGTGAAACACGCCCCTCTTTCTCCCAAGTATTTACGTAATGACGCAGTGACCTGTTTCAGCCGGCGCTTAAGTATGTAAATTGCGCGGAATTACTATTGTGCCGGCCGCCGTTAAGCTTCTTATTCAAATTGTTGCTTTTAATCTTTTCCCGCTGGCCGATCTAACACGTTTCGGGACAACGTTGTCTCGATTAGTTTCTCGTAAGCTCCAACCCGGTTTTCCATTCTCTCATCTCTAATATCCGACTGATCTGGCTTTCGCCTTCTTACGTCTCTCGTCTCATTGTGCCGCGGGATCTTGTAGCGGCCCATAATTCGATGCATTCTGACATTGAATCGTCGAACATTTCGTATTTCGTGTTATTTCATTTCATTCTTCAAAGGAGAAATAACACGAAAATTGCACGCTTTGCTATCAAAGATATGAACCCGATCACATAAAATGGACTGGAGCTGGATAGTCGCATGAAGTTGCTATGGCATTTAACAATCATACCAGTTGCTATGTATATTGCTGAGTTCGATCATTTAGTATTATGCATGCAAAATCTTGGACATTTATCTTTACTCGTTGATTTTGTATGATTTTTTTTTTTTTTAAATCTCTTCATGCTCTCATCCCATGCACTGGTAGGGTATTTTTAAATCTGATTTCGCAGCAACCAGTAAGGTATTTAAATACGATCTCATTTCGTTAAACTTTCGAGACACGTTCGGTTTCAGTTTCATATCTCGAATTAAAGAAATCTTGCCAAAACGCGAATGACGTTCTCTTCTTGGTCTTCTTCGGATATCTGTAAATGTATGCTTCTCGATTTAATGTGATAATATTTTGTTCTCGCCTGAACACTGACGACGATTGAGCCATAAAATCTCCATCGGGGACATTAAATGCAGAAATGGAGTACGCAAAAGAAAAATCATTTAAATTTCTACAGACACAACTGTTTCACACGTGTAAAATATTATAAATTTTGTACGTGTTGGTAGTGTTAATGATTCGTCACAATTCCATCGTCTGCGAAATCAGGTAAAAACTGAGGGGAAAATGTTGCCAATTCGATTTGACGTGTTCCTGTCTAAATATTTTCTGTAACGTGAAAAAAAACTCGAGCCTTTCTCCTCGGAGTGAAAGCAGTGAAAGCCAAATAACACGCTTTGAGGAAAAGTGATCAAACTGAAGTGATCCGCTTGTATATAGATCTGCTGACCATAACCAACTAGCGCCATCTTAGGAGTTAACTTGTTCTTTTATTCAGGATTTTCCCGACATTTCACTCGTTTGCAATAAAATCTTTGCGGTCCTGCACTTTTATTATTCTTTAATACATCATGTCAATAAGTACTTTCTTCGACTTCTTTTTTTCATATCACATCCGAGAAACATTTGGCCACAATTGTAGTTTTATTATACGTATTATATGTATTATTATATGTATTAGAAACATAAACGCATTTTCCCCGATATTCACTCGTTTGCAATAAAATCTTTGCGGTCCTGCACTTTTATTATTCTTTAATACATCATGTCAATAAGTACTTTCTTCGACTTTTTTTTTTCATATCACATCCGAGAAACATTTGGCCACAATTGTAGTTTTATATTAGAAACACAGAGAGGAAATGATGATATTCCAATATCGATTATTTCAAGAATTTACTAACTATTATATTACATTTTCATATTCTATATAATCTTTATGTTAGTGATAAAATTTTATTTCAATTTACAATTTTGACAAAGTTTAGAAGGAATACGTGCATGCCTGAAATGAAAATATTATTTAAATTATTTCGCGTTATCTATATAACTGCGAGTGCAAGTTGTGATTTGGTTAGAAAGAAAATATTATGGGGGCACGGCTTAAATTCCTTTAGATTGAACATTAGTTACATATCATTTTTGGTTCGTATACACCTTACGTCTAAAATAATGTTACAGCAAGGTAAAGAGTTAACTCGACGTTACTTTCTGGAATTAAAAAAAAAAATGAAAAAAACTGAAGAACTTGAAAATTAAGAAGATCAAGGTAATACATATTCAAGCTATGACCATTAGAAGAATTATTCGAGAATACCTATTTTATCGAAATATCGTTATTTTTTATATCATAAATTTTAGATTGAACATTAATTACATATCATTTTTCATTACATACACCTTACATTCTAAATAACATTACAGTTAAAAAGTTAACTCGACTTTCTGGAATTAAAAAAAAAATGAAAAAAACTGAAGAATTAAGTTTCTTAAAAATTAAGAATTTATTAAAGTTAGAAGATTCGACAAGGCACCTATTCGGATTCACTCAAAGGAAATTATCCAAAACTCGCATTATTCCTCCTTTCTCGAAATATCGTTATTTTTTATATCATGATTTTAGATTGAACATTAATTACATATCATTTTCCAACGCGTTACATCTAAATAACGTTACAGTAAGGTAAAGGTTAACTCAAGCTTTCTGGAATTAAAACAAAAATGAAAAAAGACTAAAGAGTTAAGTTTCTTAAAGTTAAGAATTTTTTAAAAATTAAGAAGATAGAGGTAATACGTATTTCGGGTTGACCATTTCGAAGGAAGTATTACCAAAACTCACGTATACCTCCTTTATCGAAATATCGTTATTTTTTATATCATAAATTTTAGATTGAACATTAATTATATATCAGTTTTCAACGTGTGCACCTTCAATGTTACAGCAAGGTAAAGAGTTAACTCAACGTTACTTCTGGAATTAAAAAAAAAATGAAGAAATTGAAGAACTTGAAAATTAAGAAGATCGAGGTAATACGTCTTCGAGCTATGACCATTTCGAAGAGAAAATTATTCAAACGCCTCCTTTCTGTGAACTATCGTTATTTTTTATATCATAAATTTTAGATTGAACATTAATTACATATCATTTTTCAACGTGTGCACCTTACGTCTAAAATAACGTTACAGTAAGGTAAAGAGTTAACTCGACTTTCTGGAATTAAAAAAAAAATGAAAAAACTGAAGAACTTGAAAATTAAGAAGATCGAGGTAATACGTATTTCGAGCTATGACCATTTCCGAAGGAAATTATTCAAAACACCTCCTTTCTGCGAAATATCGTTATTTTTTATATCATAAATTTTAGATTGAACATTAATTATATATCATTTTTCAACGTGTGCACCTCACAATGTTACAGCAAGGTAAAGAGTTAACTCGACGTTACTTTCTGGAATTAAAAAAAAAAAATGAAAAAAACTGAAGAACTTGAAAATTAAGAAGATCGAGGTAATACGTATTTCGAGTTGACCATTTCCGAAGGAAATTATCCAAAACTCGCGTTATACCTTCTTTCTGCGAAATATCGTTATTTTTTATACATTATGAAGCCGATGTGCAAATCGTTCACTTGTCGCAAAATTGTCAGTCGCGGATGGTGAGAGCGTTGGTGAGCAGCACGTCTCGAACATCGGATGTCAGCGGTGTCAGCAGCACGACATCGTGCGAGATGCAACGAAAAAAACGACGATATCTAAACTGAACCTAACCTAGCGAGCGAAATAGTGTCGCCTACATACACAGTAGCCAGCGCAAGAGTGGCTCGTTCTTCCTCATGGACGATTTACACTGGCGAGCTACTCTCGAGTGTAATGCTTCGTGTACGAGTAACGCTTCAGCACTCTGACCTAGAATTTTAAAGACGTATTTCTTAGATTCGCCATAATGAACCATAACCTTCGCGCGCCGGATTTCAAAACGACGGAGCGCGAGTTTGTCGTGAATCAGCGCCTGGTTACCTTGGATCTATTATAGTTTCGCCATGGAAACAGTTAATTAACCAGAGGCATTCTGATCAACAGATATCTAACAGTTTCTTTTTTTTTCCTTCTTTTTCTTATTTCAACTTTAGACCAATTAATTAACTAAGATAGAAGTGAAATATCAGTATCCAACGCTAGAACTACCAAACTCGTCGGAAACGAGCAGTTTGTAATTTTTTAGAGTTCCTTTGCAGATTTAGAATGGCCCCGTTTTTAGACATTCGAACGATTTTTGTTATATTCCCCTATTTCTTGCACTCTGATTTCTCCGAGAGAGACAGTTTTTACAATTTTAATCGTCTCGATATCTCTGACGGATAGTAACGAAAATATTCCATCGCCCGAGTATTCCGTTGCTCCTTCAGAATTTATCGACGCTATCAAAAATGAGAATATCCCCTGATAAAAATATAGTCGAGCATCCTAATTTCGATCCTCGATGTACCACCAATCAAAACTATTTTTTTTTTTTCCCCCTCCCATAAACTCAGCCAGGGATTATTTCACGCGTATTTGCCTGATGGATGAACGTCATAATGGATTTATTATGCTTCTTGCCATAATTAGACCGAGCGGAGGGCGTCAAGGATGCACGAGCGTTTTCTTCGTGTGACTTTGAACAGATGTCGAACGAATTTTGGAAGAAAGAAATAACGACGATCGGCTTACAACCCCCCTCCCCCTCCCCGGACGTTCACTGTTTTTTCACGGAGAAGTGGAAAGATGAAATACGAACTATGATTGTGGTCAGGTTACGCCTACGTCTGGTCAAATTAAACAAGGGTGATTCTTCTTCGCGCGACGGGAGTCGAAGCACCATTTCCCAGCGAAGGGAATTTTTTTTGTAGCCCTAATGAAACTGGTTTGGCGTTTGGTTCGATGGTTACATCGATTTTTTTTTTTTTTTTTTTTTTTTTTTACCACAAAGTCACTTTCGTTGTAATTCCGGCACGATGAAAACTTTACATAGAGATCCACGTTCGTGAATAATTTATACAGCTTTGTTAAAAGAGAAAATGGCGTCAATTATTGTGCAGCATCCGCTTGAAGCATTTCTTATATATATAAAAAAAAGATAGTGACTCCTCGTGAAAGAATAAGAGCAAGATTTTTTCTCATTTTTTTTTTTCTAGAGGAAATTAAGTTTGAAGATTCGTACATTAACTTGAACATAGCTAATTCCCAGAGATGACTAGAGGATTATTCTACGCGCGAAAGTAAGTGAAAAAGTCTACGAATAAAATTTGCTTTGCAAGACGCGTCATTTCCGAGGAAATCAAGTACACCGAAACAATTTTTGACGAGTTACATTCAATGTCTGATTTTCTCGACGAACGAACGAAATTTTATTCTACATTTTATTCTACTTACTTTCAATCATAGAATAACTTTCTTTGTTAATTATTCTTTTCTCTCACGTCTGGAATCAGCTAAATTTCAATGTATACTCTTCGATAAATCTTCAAACCTATATATATATATATATATATATATATATATATATATATATATATATGCCTAACCTAAACCTTTTAGAACCTATTATATATATATATATATATATATATATATATGTGTGTGTGTGTATACCTTGCAGAAACCTAACTAAACCTTTTGAATTGAGAAATCTAACCTATTTTTTTTTTTTTTTTACGTGGAGGAAATCTTCAAACCTAACCTAAACCTTTTAGATCTCATATATATATATATATGCCTTGCAGAAACCTAACTTAAACCTAAACCTAATCTAACCTAAACTTTTTAGATCCTATATATATATATATATATATATATATATATATATATATATATGTATGTATGTATGTATGTATGCCTTGCAGAAACCTAAACTATTTTTTTTTTTTTTTTTTACGCGGAGGAAATCTTCAAACCTAACCTAAACCTTTTGGATCATATATATATGCCTTGCAGAAAATTTTACGAAGCGCTTATTTTTAGCCAAGTTTTACGATATGGCTGTCAAACTGGCAACTTTCAAACGCGCGAACGAGAAAGGCGAATGTTCTTGCAGTTTGTTCTTCTTTACTCGTCTTAGCGTGTCCGTGGATGTTAATTGCTTAACAACAGCGACGTAAAAAAAAACTTAATGATAGTGAAACTGAGGACGTTTCTTTCCTCTTTTCATTTACCTCCTGACTTAAACGCGTAGCGAAGAAATATTACGACGGTATAAATGTCAGTTCTGGCGATCCACCATGGCGACCGTTTGAGAAAGGATTTCCATGTTTTTGTAGGATTAAGCTTAACGGAGGACGCATAATATAAATAGTAGCGCAGTTTTGTCTGTAAATAGAAAGGAAACGTTGCTTTAATAGCTTTCGTAGGTACTGCGAGATTAAAACCAATCTCACTTGAAAGTTCGTTTTGTAGACGATTTTAAACAGAAAACGTGTCGAACGTGTCCCTCGGCGTTTCTTCCACCGAATAGAAACGAAACGTGCGTTAAAGATATAGGATACAATAGTACCTTTAACCTCGATTTATATGAAAGAATTTGAAACGCTCGGAGAAGGGTGAAAATTGAATGACGAGGGGAGAGGGGGAGGGGATGGTAGCACCATGTCACAGAGCAAGGTTCACAGAAACCTGTGAAAGAGGTGAACATCGTTTCCAATAACGAAGCTTGCCAACGTGAATTCATAATTCTCCTCTCTCTCTCTCTCTTTCTCTCTTCTCCGTCATTTTTCATCGTCTTGCTTTTGTTGCGAGTGAAACGCTTTTCACGAATGCAAAATGGGAAAAAGGTATAACGAAGCGCGCCCCGTTACATTCGCTTAACGAGTGCTTTAACACTCGAACTGATGTAACGAGAGTACACTTAACCTATCTGCATTGATAAGCGGCCCGATTAGATTTTTTGCAACCTTGATCCTAATCAAACGGATCGCGGCCCTAACTCCTGGACACGTTCTGGTCGCGTTCGCATTGACCAGGCCTAACAGCGAGATGCTCATTCATTCATCGTGTGAACAGAAGTTCACATCTCGAGACGCGGCTATACCAGTCTATAATGTGTCTGTACCGATTAAAAATCGTATATCGATATATCGATATTGCACCTAACTTTTGGCGCAGAATTCGAAGCGAAAAAATTCATCAACAACTAACGATTAAATTTCCTCCTGTTCGTAGTAATCTTTCGTCGCAATTCCAACTTTATAATTTGTTAATTTTATATATATATATATATATATATATATATATATTTCTGCTTATTAATCGTTAACTACGATTAAGAATTAAATTCTTGGCTCAGTTTCTTTGGATCTTAATCGTTAATTAGATATCTTGTTGACTGTTGAAATTCTTTTCGCAGCGTTTTCTATGTGTCTTCTTGTTATAATAGAAGTCTCTACAACTCGATGAACAGTGAAATAACTTAATTAATGCCTAATGCAGTTTATGAATAAAGTTTCTTTTTAATTGAAATAAAATTTTTTTATTGTCGCTTTGTTTGACGAAATTTTCAAGGAGATCGAAATAAATATTAGTTATAGGCTTTTCCAGGCTAGGCATGTAGATCGATTTTTGTAGCCTTCGATGGTAGAGAGGACTGAAATGTGTTTCATTTCGATGAAACATTCTAAAGCGTCGATGTTCTTATTACAATTTCAAAGTATGCCTTCGATTTAAATGAAATTATAGCCAAGTTCGACGTGATAACTAACAATTGACAATGGATGATCGATACAATTGATCGAATCGATCAATTTCCTTCAATTCAGTTGATAATTAATTTTATTTATCGACTCGACGATTGATTTTCATTGATCGTAAACTAAAAAATTTCAATCGATCAACTCGCCAAACTCGACGTTTCATTTACGAGTGAAAATCCCTGAAGAAAAGTTTGCTTTCTTTGTCAATCTCTCAGGCTGGCCAAATAAAGTTGAGTCAAACGACTCGAATTAACCTAACCATATTTTGTAGACTTTTATTTTCGATTTCAAATTTTACAATTTTTTTTTATAATTAGCAACGGCTCTAGTGACAACTTTCACGTGATTCTCTCCTTGCAAATCGAAACTCTGTAACTTTGTTTCTATTTTAACTCTTTTTTTTTGTGTGTGTTTTCCGCCATTGCCAATATTATTTTCATGTCACCCACAGGTTGAGAATCACTGAATTAGTCGATTAAAGTCATTTTTCGACTGATAACCCCTTAACGAACGATTGCAAATTAATTTCAATTAAATCGTAAACATTGATCGGTCGACCGAAACGAAAAAATTTTAGCAACATCGCGTAATATTCATCGCTCGCTGAGCTGATCTTGTACTCGGCGCGATTGTAAGCGTCACACGATTCTCAACAGTTAGTGACTGGCAGCACTTATTGATCGGTGACGTTGCCGTGTAGCGTCATGTGATTTTCAGCGCTCGCTTGAACGATGACGTGACTATAACGTCATGTGATCTCCAGCGCTTATTGATCGGCGACGTTGCTGTAGCGTTGCACGAGAGATTTTTAGCGGTTAATTAAATCGACGATGTGACCGTATCTGCGTACCATCGAGTGCAGATACCGTGGCCGTCATTCTATTTGCCGACCGATCATAAATAACTTAACAGAACTTGCTCCTCCGAAAAATTTCCGAAAGTGTTGGGTGTGAAGGAAAATTCTTTTTTCTTTTTTTTTCTAATTTAAAATTATTAATTTTTTTTTATTTTTTATCTGTTGTGCAAATATCCTTCATTAGACACCGCCTTCTGCCAATTTATGGTTCTGGAAGCTTAATTATTTCTCTAATAAAGAATGTCTCATCTTTCGAAGCACTCGTCGAAATGGCCGTTTGGAAATCAGCCTCCTCGAAATTGGCGAATTCTTTTCCATTTGGAAAATTTCGTAAACTGCGGGAGAAAATAGTATTTGAAGCTCTATCTGGAGAGCAACGAGAATTATTTTCAGTTTAATTATTAATTCTTTATAATGTATTTAACATATCAACCTTCTGAACGTGTAACGTTCACGCTGTGTTCGTTATCGAGTTTCGCTGCTCGCCGTCCGCATTATCAGGGAAACGTGTTTCGACGATCTGTTCGCGAACGTCAGTGCGGACGCGGGAATGAACCGCTCCGGGAATTCCATTGAAAATAATATTCCAAAGCGTGTCACCTTGTAGCGAACCGTTTAACCTGAATGCCTCGGCGAGAGGAAAAAAAGAAAATCGTTACGTGTACGTTGCAGAACGCGCGCTCTCTCGCGACAGAAAAATATTTCTGCCGCGTGGCCCCGTTGTCTATTTCGAATCATCTCTCTCGTTCGTCTGCTCCCTCTCTTCCCTCATTTTTTTTTTCCATTTTTTTCTTTTCCACGAAATCTGAATTTCACGTCGCGTACCGAGAATGCCGTATATCTTTTTTCAACACGTGCGGCCGAGATAACATTCTGACGTATTTTTATTTCGTTCCGTTTTTTTTACGAGGCACGTATTCGTCCTCCCCCCGCCCGCCCCAAAAAAAAAGAAAAAAAAAATTTCAAGATCGCTAACAAAACGTCATTGACCGGTCAGAGTCCATTAGACTTTGTATATCTGTTTCATGCGTCACACAAGAGTTGCATCGACACGAGACACGGGATAGAGTGGACATCGGTTGCGTTTGACACGCTGAAAACGCATCTCTAGCGTGCGAATAATTTGCAGAAGAGCACGTATTGTGTATTTTAAACTGAAACTGAATATACACTGGAAATACACAGAGATCGCGTGTGAAATGAAAAAAAATCTGTCGGGCTGTGGGATCGTCGAACGAAATATTTTTGGAGATACGATGTTTTGCTGATGAAGAAAAAAGAAAAAGTATTATTTTGTTATTAATTTCATTCTAGTCTCACTCGTTCATGCATATCGATTGCACTGACACTTCACTTCTATATCTTACGGTACCGGTTGATTCTTCAATTTTATCCTATCTTAAATTTAAAATATAATTTAAATTTAAAATATATTTAGGTTATTTAGTTTCCTCTTTTACTCCTTTGTTTTATTTTTCTTTTTTTTTTACTTTTTTATCTATCTTAGCTAAATATTTCACTGCTTTTTCACTAGCTCTTCACTAGTATTCCTTCTTCATTGTACACGCATCTTTTTTCCACATCTGCACGATGCTCTAGAATTCTAGAAGATGTTTAATTGTTCCAGGCTCTCTTCTGCATAGTTCACGTCTCCTTCAACCAACACTAGTTTTTCCCCGCATCTTGCTCGGACTAACTTTTCTCTTTCTTTCTGTTCCCGTTTTTTTCTACGTACTCTGGTCTTCTCGCACCACTTACACAGTCACCGAAATTAACCTTAGACCCGCTGTTTAACTTCTCGCCGGTTTGTTACTTTTATTTTTATCCCCTTTATGAAAAATGAACTGCGATATTTGTCATTCATTTATTGGCATGTTAACCCTTTCCAATGTTGCAGTTATTATTAATCACGTTGTTCGCTGAGATTATTGTTACTGTATACAGTCTTCCACTATGTACATATCTGACTGTACGTATTTCGATTTTCTAATTGCATTATACTTCATAGTTCGATACAGAGTCAGGGCTAACTGGCGGCCCTTTCCTGATCGCTAGGCGCTTCCCCCTTCCACTTGCTTCGAGATCGGTGCAGTAGAGGGGGTAACAACACTAGCGATCAAGAAAGTAGGGGCAAGGATTAACCGCGGGCCGCCAGTTAGCCATTTCTTATCTAACAGACTTTTTTTTTTTCTTTACGTGAAGGAAATCTTCATAAGACACCTGAGTCTTTTAAGGGAAGACCCAGGTAGTGCCGCGGATTTTTACCGACTAAAACACATCTACGATGGCCGTCCTCCGCACGTTGGAAGAACTTCGGGATCTTTTTATACACACAGAGCTCTCGCGTGTTGTCCCAAAGGACAATGTCTCTTTTTTTCGTCCAAACCCTGGACCCTCAGATTAACAGTCTGATGCTTTACCGACTGAGCTATCCCCACCTCGTCCAACAGACGTAACAAGCGTAAGTTATTAATGAAATAACTTACTTGGCTTGAATTCTATATCCAGATAATTCCATTCCACTCTTCGGTCGATCAATTCACACAACGAAAAGAAGAAGAAGAAGAAGAAGAAGAAGAAAAAAAACCGGCTCGTTCGTAATCACGAAAAATTGGTTTCCACGGAGTGGAGGAAATAGCATTTCGTAGTAAATTCCAGCAACCGACCGGGAATGCCGGCCGGGTGAACGGACGAGAGTTTCCGATTGTTGGGATTTCTCGCCCGAAATTCAGCTTCTGCAAACAGACCTGGTTTTCCCTGTTGCCGATAGCAAGGGGGACGACCGGTTCGGAATCGGTGCACGATCGCAACACGATGCATAATACAAATTGGTGTTCTAGCTTCGCGCGTCTAGCTTCTGGTCGACGAGTTCTCGCGACGATCGATGGCCCACGTTCGATTGTTCCTTCCTCGGGCAGGGGAGGGGGGAGGGACTATAGTGGCACGTTGTTATTACAAACGATGGCCAAGCTGTTACTGTCGCTGTCCTTAATTAGCAGTTAGCGGGATTGCTCCAAAATTCGTAATCGTTATTAATTACGAGTCCGTAATTATTATTAAATGTTAATTACCGTTAACGTCTCGTGATTGTGAGAGTTACGTGCATCGTCAATTGAGTACGTGTACCCTGTGCGTCTTTCTTTTTTCCATCCGCAGCCAGTGCAGCGAGAATTCATCGATTTATCTCCGATTTATCTCGACATGAATGACTCGATGCCTATTCGCCAATGAGACGAAAAAAATATTCTATTTACCGAGTGTAACTGTTCAAAGTAATTATGATATTACAGCGGAATGAGCATCGTAAGACAGAGTATTAGAGTATTCAAGAATTATCGATCGACGTTGAGATTAAAAGTATGATCTAAAGAAACGATGTAATTCGGACAGACTCGGATGAAATTGTTGTTCCTCGAGAGAGACACAAAGGATATTTTCTTTTTTTTTTTTTTCATGACTCCGAATTTGTATGAAACATTTTCACGCGATATTTGTCTTGATGTATACGTATCTAAATGACTGCCGTATTCATCGATACCGAAGATTCCCTTGTTCTTCTCGACGAAGCTCAACGATCTCAGCCGATCTTAACGCTGCAACGCATTCACCGAAAGATACCCATCAATTGCACGCGAGTGCACAACACCGCAGAGAAACTCCACTCTCTCTTTTTCTCTGTCTGCCGGTTTCGTGGGGAAAAAAAAGAGAGAAACTGAATCGCCATTCTGCAATAATCCCCGTCACGATAATTAGCCAAAGGAAAACGACGAAAAAGAGTCGGCGAAGGGGCCCCGAGAGAAAGAGAGAGTGTCGGACGCGCGAGTTGCGCGCTTCGCTCCGGCTTTCTTTCAAAGCTCCGAAACTCGCCGCGCAAATAAAGAAAAGGGCCACGGGACGAGAACGAAGGCCGCCGCTATACATTCATCTTTTAAAGCGGCACTTTTCAAAGCATCACATTACGAGCCATCCAACTGCGTCACGAGACGCTCGTTCTCTTCACATATGTGTGTGTGTGTGTGTGTGTGTGTGTGTGCATCGCTGAAAGAAAGTCAGGTTTTTCTTTTTTTTTTTTTTTTTTTCGAATGCAATCTTAACTCTTTTTTTTTTTTTTTTTTTTTTTACGCAATCTTGATGTTTATAATAACGAACATAACTGTTCTCCCTTTATTTCTCAACACTTATTTCCTCCTTGAATTTTGTAATTGTTATTTTTTATAGAATTTTTGTGCTTCTTTCTTCCTATCTTTCTCCTTACCTATTATTATATTTTTCGCTCGAGTACAATTTTCTTTTCGATCGCCGCTAAATCGCGGCTAAATTACAGGTGTTTCGTACGCCAAAGTTAACACTTTTGCAGATCGTATTCACCCTTTGGCGAATTGAATTCGCTCTTTCGCAAATCGGATTCAGAAAGTGAAGTAATAACAGTGATCCTTCGAACCTATGGAATATTAAATATTTAATGAACATCGTTAATTATTCTGTTGCAACTGTCGCTCTCACATGTTGTCATAATTAATTATATGAATATGAAACCTACCCCCGGCAGGTGAACCGATATAGAATAAAATCTGCATACGTGTATATAAATACTTTTAGTTTTTTTTTTTAAATAAGCATTTTAAATACTAAACACTGTTACACAGACGCGGTAAAATTTTTATTTCGCGACACTAGCCTCACATCGGAGAATCATTTTTATTATAGTCTTCAGAAAACAAACACTTGATTCGCAGGAGGATGAAATTTGATCTGCAAAGAGGTTAATTCACAATGCAAAAAAACAATAATGAATACGATCTGCAAAAGGACGAGCTTGGAGTGGAAAACCTGTAAAACAGACATTGTTAACTCTTTGCACTCGTTGTATGTCGCCATATAATCGCCATTCTACATTTTATTACTCCCTCTGTCCGAAAATATGGTGTACATTTTAATATTTCTTTTTGTCCGAAAATATGGTATATACATTTGCGAGAAACATCAAATGAATTAAAATTATCTATCAAATGAACTAAAATTAAATATAAAAAGAATATTAAATCAAATAATCAAATGAAAATTAAATATAAAAATTAAACTAAAGACTAAAATTAAATATAAAAAGAATATTAAATCAATAATCAAATAAACTAAAATTAAATATAAAAAAAATATTAAATTCATTTTATTATCACAATATAACTAAATACAAATAATTTCAGTGTAATCCAAATTTAGTTAAAGTGAGATTTAGCTTTGTTGAACGTTTCTTCTGAACATATATTCTGAACTTTTCAGCTAATCGACCCTCGCGACGAAGTTTTATCTTATTTACCTTATCAAGAGTTATTTCTCTCTAATTTATTAAACGCATCTTGAACACATTCACTCAATTCATCGATTGTGTTTGGCGAAGCTTCATGTTGTAGTGATTGAATAGAGTTAAAAAACCCCAAATCGAGAATGTTTAAATCGGGACTGTTTGATGGTTGTGACTTAAATTGAATATTCGAACCATCAGTAGAACCTGCAGCAACAATATCTTTATCATTATCAGAGGAATGTGGTTTTGCATTATCTTGATTAATAGCACCGTGTTCTAATTTTCCTTTGTTCTTCATATACTGTAATAGCTGTTGCAAGATACCATGACGTCGTTCATTAGTCAATTGCTTCGATTTGCCATCTCTTCTTTGTAAATTCACGTTATTTGGGTTGAAATATTTTCCATTTGGAAATCACAGCGGTGACTATTTTATTTTTCTTAAAAAAAAACTAATTTTCGGTCTTCAAATTCTTTCAACGTAGCTCAAAAGCAACGCCTGTCAAATATGTTAGGTTATTTAGTTATCAATGTAAACGATACCAATATAATGAGTATTGCCAGTTGCTTTCGAAACTCTAGATAATCTAAGATTTCCTTTCAAATGTATACCATATTTTCGGACAGAGGCAGTATTATACATATATTTACATTAGTATTACATTCTCGGGTCACTCTCGTTACAATGTTTTCTTTTAGTTTCTGCTTAAATGCGTGTGTGTATATATGAAGTAAAATAAATAAATAAGATAATGAAAGATTTTTCCTCTTTTGTTCTGGCTAATTGGTTTTGTTCCCGAGATCGTTCATTTGTAAAAAAATCTCCAAAGAAAAATAAAAAATGAAAGACAACATAAATTTCTTTGTAGTTTATATATATGTATGGTATAGTGGCAGACGTAATGTCACGATTATTCCCGTGTGTGTTCCAATTTAGAAGTTAATTTTATTTATTTTTTAAAAACTTCTGAAAAATCAAAATTTACATACACATATTATACACAGATTTTCGCTGAGCAAGGGATTGAGATGCAGATAAAAAATTTGTGTATTTTTTTTCACATTTTTTCCTACTAGAAAAAGGCAAGTTAACTTGTAACATATTCGCAGAAAAATGTTTCCATTCTGATCGAATGTGAAAAATAATCCCGAGTCGATTGGTAACCTTCTCAAAGTACGGATATATAAATACGAGTGCAAAGGATTAAATTTTCATCGCTGAGTTCTATCGTTATAAAAATATTCACTTCAATGAGAGTATTGATTACGATCGATCTCTGGCCAGTTTGTACTCTTACGAATACAAAGCGAAGAAAAATAGATGAGAGATTCAGCAAGAACTCGTCGCTTATCGTATATTATCCCGCAGTTGCGGTTCAGCACGAAGTATAGTTTTCACCCTCTCGGTGCTCTACGCCCGTGACAACGACCACCACGTCCGCCACACGTCCGCTCGTCGATATTTCCCATTTTTATTATTAATCTAGAACCCTCGCTCGCCTTTTCTTAGCAGAAAAAAACGTACTTACGCGCGTCCATATTTAACGTCGTTCTACGGCCAAGCGGGAGGTACACACTTTCACCCTTTCTCTCCCTTTTCCCTCCTTCCGCCGGCCGTTTTATCTTTGAGAACTAATTGTTACTGAACGTGCGGTTGAACTTCTCCACGCAGAGAGAGAAAAAGAAAGAGAGAGAGAGAGAGAGAGAAGGGAGGCTCTCTGTAAGTGTTGTCAAGCTGAAACAGCTTTTTCCCCCCACGGCTTTTTAAAAGCATCCAGTCGTGGATGACGCATCAGGTAGCACAACACGTTCAACTTCTCCCTTCCTTTCTCTCTCTCTCTCTCTCTCTCTCTCTCTCTCTCTTTCTCTCTTTCTTTCTTTACCGCGCAGAGCCATCCGTCTAGCGAGCGTGTGCACGGTAAAAAAGCGAGTATCGAATGCTACCGCATGAATAAGTCCCTTTGAAGTTTCCACCACCCACCCGAAGCTTTGCTCCGAAAAATCTCGCAGCTTTAAACCCCTTTAAACCGACGCGTGCTCGTTCTCTCTCTCTCTCTCTCTCTCTCTCTCTCTCTTCTCGTAGTCGTCTACGAGAGAGAGAGAGAGAGGCCTTTAAGTCGAATTCAAAACAGAGGTGTGTTGCCAACAGAATTCTTCCCTACGACGTTCTTTGAACGAACAAACGAACAGGAAGAAGACTGAAAACAGGAAGAGAGAAGCGGCGAAAGAGACCACCGCGCGTCTCGATATTTGTCTGTATCTCGTGACTCGATCGTGCTTCCGTATTTCGTACGGATTAATTATAAAGCAACGTGGCCCCGCGTGCCGTCACTAACTTCCCCTGCACGGCATTAAATTCCATTTTCGCCCCCTCGCCCCGAGTTCGCTCGCCGCTCCGCCGCCGGCGGCTTGATTAATTTTCTATTAGCTTCCTCGTCGTCACGACCGCGAAGTTTTTCTTGTTTGTGGGCACGTGATTCACCGGTTATTCAACGATAATTGTTCGCTTCGCTCTACTCCTTGAAAAAACGTACGTTTCACTCCACTTCCAATAATTACGCGACGCGTATACGCGAGCCTGTATAAACTATAAACGATATCCATCGACGAAAAAAGTGGAGCAATTTGAGGGAGAAAATGCAGATCGAACGCGACGTTGCACGAAAAAACGGGAAAAGTGGCGTTTTTCTTTTTGTACGAAACGATCTCGAAAACAAGAGAGAATTTTATCAGCTTTGCTTTCTTTCTTTTTTTTTTTTTTTTGCTATCGTGAGCAAAGTAAGCAGAGCCACGATTGATAAAGGGCACGTTTGTACTCGCACGCTCCTCCCCCGTGTTTCCCTGCTCTCCAGTATTTCGTACAAAACCGCAATTAACTTTCTGTTACGCCCTCTTGGAATTCAACGCGGTTCGAGTTTCAAAGCGCAATTTAAAATCGTGGGGGGGGGGGCTGCATTGAATACTCATTACTGCAGGCAGTGTCGGATGTAAGAAACGTGAAAAGCGGTAAAATACGAGATAACAGTGACAGGCACAAAAGAGCTCGTTGTCGAGAGAGAGAGAGAGAGAGAGAGAGAGAAACAAGCACCGGAAGAATAGAATATCACGGAGTATTATTGCAAAAGAGAGCACAATCGGAGAGAAAACGTTCGAAGAGAATGTTCTGTGTCGAAGCAACAAACGCATCGGCACCAGTCCCCGATCGATCTCTGACCTTCTTTTTCTTTTTTTCTTTTTTTCTATTCTGATAGAACACAAGTCGGACACACAAGTAGTACTCGCTTCGTGCGTTTCAATATTTGAACAGCTTAGACGATCGGCTTAGACGTCTTTATACGTCGCACGGATCGGTACGTTCACCCACCGTGTCGTGAAAATCAAGTCGTTTTATAAAATTCCCTCATCGAGGGAGAAAGCTCGCAGCTTTCTGACTAATTGAGAACGTAATTTTTTTCTTAATTTTGCAATTTTGGTTTCCACCGTTCTTTAGGATTTCCTTAACCTTTTCGCTATAACAGACTTGGCACATACGATAGGAATTCAATCGCGACGAAAATTTTCGTCAGAATGTATATTGAAATAATTAAAACGCTGAATTTCACTACGTTAAGCCTATGTATTCTGTATCGAATTGTTAGTGCACGTACTAAAAACAATAATAACTCTGAGCTTTATTTCGTAATAAATTATTTCATAAATTATTATTGTTTCATAAATAATATTTATTTCATAATATGCCTGAGAATCTGGTAAAGCGTGGTACAATTCGAAATATGGATCAATACATCACATTTCTTGCATTCGTAATGCATCTCCCTTCTCCTGTTATGTTTTCTACACATTCTTCTCCGAAATGTTATATCGAAATGTTGTATTCATTTTTCCGAACTGATGTATCGTGCATTACATATTCAGACGGAAAATGCCTCTTAATGAACAAACGAAAAGGCTCGTTATATCATTATTTCTACCTTTCGATTTTTACATACATATGTAGTTTTGTAAAATTTGTTTTATTATATGGTAGGCGCCTTTAGTTTGACTCGAGCAGTGTGAAGTGCATCTCTCGTTTCAACGGACTGAAGTCAGCCAACAGTAGCCAAAGAGTTAAGGTTAGGTATTGAATGAAACAACTGTAAAACAGTTCACGTTATTAAATAATTAAATACGACTAAAGGAAGATAAGTAATTGTTGAATTAGAATTCACTTACGTGTGATCCGAGTGAAGTTTGCTCCGATACATATTCGATAACATTTGCCAGGCGCCTTTAGTTTGGCTCGAGCAGTGTGAAATAAGCGCCTGTAGTGCGTCTCTCGTTTCAACGGACTGAAGTCAGCCAACAGTTAAGGTTAGGTATTGAATGAAACAACTGTAAAACAGTCACGTTATTAAATAATTAAATACGACTAAAGGAAGATAAGTAATTGTTGAATTAGAGTTCACTTACGTCTGATCCGAGTGAAGTTTGCTCCGATACATATTCGATAACATTTGCCAGGCGCCTTTAGTTTGGCTCGAGCAGTGTGAAATAAGCGCCTGTAGTGCGTCTCTCGTTTCAACGAACTGAAGTCAGCCAACAGTTAAGGTTAGGTATTGAATGAAACAACTGTAAAACAGTCACGTTATTAAATAATTAAATACGACTAAAGGAAGATAAGTAATTGTTGAATTAGAGTTCACTTACGTCTGATCCGAGTGAAGTTTGCTCCGATACATATTCGATAACATTTGCCAGGCACCTTTAGTTTGGCTCGAACAGTGTGAAATAAGCGCCTGTAGTGCGTCTCTCGTTTCAACGGACTGAAGTCAGCCAACAGTAGCCAAAGAGTTAAGGTTACGTATTAAATGAAACTATAAAACAGTCACGTTTAAATAATTAAATACAACTAAAGGAAGATAAGTAATTGTTGAATTAGAATTCACTTACGTCTGATCCGAGTGAAGTTTGCTCCGATACATATTCGATAACATTTGCCAGACGCCTGCAGGCGCTTTCAGTTCGATTCGAGCAGTGTGAAGCTATACATAGGCGTCTCTCGTTTCAGCGAAGCGAAGGATGTTAACCCTTTCGTTACTACGGGCGATTATAGTCGCTCTCCATAAAATTCCACTGACATACTACGGGCGACTATAATAGTCGCTTTGCATAAGGTGCCGCGTATTGTACATATGTACGAGCGATTGGGGAGTTATTGAGTATCTTTCCTTGAAACTAGCATCAGTCTTTTGTTTTTGACATTTGTTTCTCACGAGATTGCTCAATCATGAAAGTCGCCCACGCAAATCAGTTTCGTTGCACTCGTCCGAATGTCCGCAGCGAATAAAGTTAGTGCACATTTCTGGCGCGGCGGCTTTCGTTCAGCGGGAGAAATCGGCCTTAGAAATCGGGTCAAGCGCTTATGGGCGCCGACAGTACCTCGAAAACAAATTTTGAAAGCGCCTTCAAGCGTCAACGATAACCAAAGAGTGAAAAAATAATTTGTCGTACTCCTGTTTAATTTGATTAATCTTGCTGTTGTTTAATTCGTTTCTATCGTAATAATCACGACCATTGACGCAAGATATGAACATTTGGATGAAATCAAGTAACAGACGAATGCGAATTCGAGGACGAATCTAGATCTACTCCAAAAAATTGGAATAAATTCCTATTTAAAGACCTGGCGAAAGTGCAAAATCTGGGAAAGTTTGGTCGGAACCCGATGTGACCAAAGTTCGTAGAACGACAAAACTAGAGATGGAGTGGAATTAGAAATTGTCGAAGATATCTAAACAAAACAAAAAGAAAAAGAAAATTTGGATATCTGATGCTGAAAACTTCGCTGCTGATAGATGAGATGATTAATAATCGTAAATCCCAGAAACAAAGTCGAAAAATACTCTTCTCCTCGATCTCTCTGTGAAGTTGATCGATATGGTTTCTAAAACAATTATAATACGCATTGTCTGGCCAATGACATCGAAAAACTCGCACGGAGAGAACAGGGGTGTAATCAGCAAGGGCACGGCTGTGGAAGGCTCACGTGCCAACGAGCGATTATTCGCAACCAGGTGACAATGATTTATACCGTAGCAACGTTAACATCGGATTCTTGCGACCACAGAAACCGCGAGGGGTCACTAACTGCCTCCCCCTTCTCTCTCTCTCTCTCTCTCTCGCCGGACAACCGCGAGTCTGGCTTCGTCGGTAATTATTTATGTTGGCCGGTCTTCGCGCGAGACGGTAATTGAATTTGCGTCCGTGGAACGTTGACGGTAATTCCATCCCACTGGTCAGAGGGAGAGAATCAAATAAAAAGAAAGAAATTGAGAGTGAGAGAGAGAGAGAAAGAGAAACATGGGACGATTAATACGGTCTTAATTGTACTCGTCGTCGCGCGAGAACGGAAACGTGGCTATTGACGCTTGAAGACCAGTTGATTCTTCGATTGGTCATCTGGAGTTCCCTCGGCGATATTTCACTCGTCAAATATTACTTAGTTTTCTTTTCTTTTTTTTAAAAATTTTAGGCAATACATCGGCGTCTGGTGTTAAAAAGGGGAGGGGGTGCATTATTTATGGTCTGTCTATTTCTAACGACGTCTACTTCATCGAACCGAAAACCAAGGGAGAAACAACCACGTCCAAGGGGCCCGGGGAAATTGATCGTTTCCAACGGCTGGAGAGCATCGACTTAGCCAGCTCTCTCTCTCTCCCCTCCCCTATAACTTATCTAAAGTAAATTTACCTAGCATCGTGCTCCTCCGCTACACGTTGAAAGTCGCAACACACCGTCGACCATTAAACCGTCGCAAGATAAATCTTCTCCGTCGCTCTGAGAAAAAAAAAAGGGAGAAAGAAAAAATTCCAACGCCCATAACCATAGCGTTCCGGAGAGAGAGTGAGTCAACTCGTTTATTTTATCGCCCCTATAGAAAAATTTCGCTTTCCGATGTGTTTACCGCGTACGTGGAGTCGCGGCGGCTACGTGACCGTGGCGTAAAAGTCAGGCTCAAGGGTTTAGGACAGAGAGAGCCGCGACTAATTCCCTTTCATACCCCTACGCAAAGATAGATAAGAACCGTATGCGTACATATCCCCGGTGAACAACCGTAAATACCACTCGTAGGAGGCCCTTTCCTCCCTTCTTCTCTCTCAAATTCTCTCTCTCTCTCTCTCTCTCTTTTCCTTTTTTTCAACGTTCCTTCAGCGGTGTACTTCCATTCGTTCTCTCTTTCTGCTTTTTGCCTTCGTGATAGCGAACTAACGAAAGAGAAGGCGGCATCTCTCGCGAACCCTTCCCTCGAAGTAGGGAAAGGGCGACATTTGCGATTCAAAGTGTTCACAGCGAGGAAATGAAGATTAAGGGGGAGGGGGAGCAGAGGGTTTAAACGAACGAGAATTACGACACGTGTATAAGTACTCGGGGGAGGAGAGTACCGGCTAGAGGAGAGAGGGTGCTACACGGGGATGATCTATAGACGGTTTTGCCCGGACGCTTTTGTCCGGGTTCATTTTGTAAGTCAATATCGCTGCCCAGGGGCAAAGAATCGTCGCCCGGACTCACCCTCTTCGCTTACGTCGCTAACTGGACAGCGACTCGTTGATCCGAGTGTTTCGCAAACTAACCGATTGACGGATTAATGAAACTCGTTTGGATCGATCGTTCGGTCTTTCCGAACTTTCGTCGACAAAATTCAAACGCACAAGTACGCAGCGAAAATTCATATTCAGAACACGCGAGAAGAAGTATTATCAAGTAGAATATATAACAATTGTTATTATACAATTCGGTAATTAAATAATTTGTTATAAAAATAATATCAACGTTTCGAATTTTATGTTCAATTTTAGAATTAATATTTTGGAACTATATAACATAAGCATTTATATGTTGTATAGAAATTCATTGATATTAATTATTATACTCTGCGATGTAAATATTTTTTACTATTTTGATCGTGATCGTAAGAATGATAATTTATATAGAAATATTTTAGTATTGTCGTCCTCCTTTACCTCGTTTGATTCCAACCTCCTTGAACTCTACCTCCTCTTCCTCTTCTTTGATATTGTTGTCCACTTTTATATTCAAATTTATATCCTTCATCTCTGTCTCCATTTTGTTCGGCCTTGAAACGACGTGTGTTATCCAGGGGGAGGGGTAGTTTTGTTCATCGGCATTCTTACTAAGTTGAACACGTATGTTCAAATACTAATTTTCTTAATCAACTTTGTCGTTTACCTTGAATATCTCCATTGTTTTTGGATATATGAAAAAGTATTAACCATCGTGGGAGCTATAATAATTTTTTTGTAGGTAGAAATTTCGGATGTTATAATATAATTCAGGATTAGAATAATAAATTGCAAATTATTAGAGATATTTTTTACAATTTCAATTTTATAAAGGCAATCGTGCCGCCTCTGATATCTCATACGATTCAACTTCGTAGAATTAAGATTAACTAACAATTTTCCGACTTTTACTTTTCGTCGTTTGATACTTCTTTTTTTTATATATATATATAAAGAACGTATGAATAAACATATCACTCCAATCGAAAAGAGTGAAATCCACGAAATCCCTTCAACTACGAAAAGATTTACTATCATCATACAATGGCCCTGTTTGTACTTGAACGATGTTTTGCCATACCTTTGAAAACACAAATAGATATTCAAGATGGACAAAGTCATTTGGCGACAGCCTGTATACGTAGACATTATAGATAATTTCATCTTGTCTTTCGAAACTTGTCTTTATTGTTATCATCTGAAACAAATTGTAAAAGTCGTTCACTATCATCCCTTTTATTACACACCCTTTTATTGCTCGAACGCTCCGTGACACGTCGCGAACTAATTTCCCAAGAAATATCGCGTAGAAATACTGACGGACGCCTGTGTTCTTCCTCTATTTCCAGATAAATCTACGCCTCATTCTTGTCAGTGGTAAGACAAAAGAGTTCCTATTCAGTCCGAGCGACTCTGCGGGGGACATAGCGCACCATGTGTTTGAGAACTGGCCGGAAGGTACGTATTACTGGATTTTATTACCGAAGCGTGAAACAAATCATCTGCGTTCATTCGCTAAACAACGAATAATCAACGTTCCCTCCCATCCGTCCCCTCGTGAAAGTGTCTCCCTCTCGCCGAGAAGAATAAGAGAAAGAAAAAGACAGCAGGGAATCGAAATTCGAGCGAAATTCGCGAAAGTTCGGACAATATATTTGTCCAATACGACTGTCGTACACTGTGTTGTTACTCGCGAGATAATCGTGGTGTTTTTTTTTTTTTGTGGCCAAAATGGGCATTAACGCGTGCAAGTTAATTGTCGGGATAACGCTGTGTTGTATTGCGATTGATCTCGAATAATAATTATTCCATATGATATACGAAATCGTTTCACCGTTTCGATTGATTACGAAATAATTTCGTTTGTAATCAAGCATCGGCTAACGTGAAAATAATTCTGAAAAGTATAGCGACAGCGACGAACAGATATCTCTTCAAAGACAGAGAAAAAAGCGTTTTAGACGCATATCTTCCGAAGATTCTGATAACGAGGATGCAATAGAAGCAAATGAGACTTCAACAAGTGAAAATAACGCTAATGATTGGAACTGGCTTCCCAAAGATAATAATAATCCGAAAAGTTTTTATCTTCACGGAAACACCAGGTATAAACCCTTTACTTTTGGAAAAATTAGATGACAATCCCACTGTAATAGATTTATTCGATCTAATATTGACGGATGATTATTGGGACGCGATAGTTGTTGAAACAAATTGACATGCAGCACAGATGCTAAATAGTGAAAATTACGAAAAGAAAAAATACAAAAAGAGGAGTGAAACTACTTGGGAAATGTGAACTCTGCTTGGTAGCTTTATGTATTCCAGAATGTTTCAAAAAGTGTCATACTGAAATAAACTATCAATACATACGTACATATATATATATATATATACACACAATCTTTTGTTTGTTTATTAAAGAAGTTTTTTTTCGGAAAATTTATCAGTAACAAATAGCAATACTTTTCAAATAGTCAACTTTTCAATGTTTTTCGAATCATTTCCACGCTGCATTGCCCAAGTGCATTTTGCCCACAAAATACACATAATGACTGCCGCGCGAATTAATTTATCAATCTGTTTCGAAATGTCCCCACGAACGTGTGAACGTCGGAATTTTCGTCGTCATGAAGAAACGTCGACGACGAATGTCGTCGTGTCGAGACTCGTTCGCATAATTATCCAGACACACAAATATATATCCGTGCGTGACACACAGCCGGCGCCATATATTCGAAGGTATCTTTCCATCGATAAATTAAACGCAGTTTATTGCTCGTACTCGAATGCTATTTTACCCCTGTGTTTTCGTCGTCTGTCACTGTCCGGTCGCGTGAAGCATGAAAGTGCCGGAATTGAAAACACTCGCGCGAGAAATATGTATATATATATATATATATATACACATAGGCCGTGAAATATATCAGGAACGGCGGGACGAGTACGATTCAATTAGACACGGAACAACGCGAGATGGAAGCAAAACGGAGAGAAAAAAAGTTCTTCGAAACTTGCTTTACCCCGTGATTTACCCCGTGAGAATTATGCCTGCTACAGAAGAACGAATTGGTACGAGGGAATTGATCGATTGGCCAAGTTTCGTGAAACATAAATATCGCTCGTGTTAATTTTGTAACTTTTTTCTTTCTCTCTCTCTCTCTCTCTCTCTCTTTCGTTCTTTTTTCATTTAGTTTGGCAAAATTAATTGATATTGGCGGTCGCGGTGATTCGTTTGTTAAGAATGAATTAGCTCGACGAGACGATCTCGTTTTCATTGCACCGATCGTTTTTGCAACGATTGCTCGTCGAGTTTGTCTCTCTCCATTTCGATATGAAGTAATAAAGTTAGTTTCAATTCGATTTATTGCAAAAATAAGCTGAAGATCATACCACTCGGTACAATATATTCTCGAGGTTTCTTCTTTTATCGTCGCGATATCGTCTTGCTGCTTCGAAGAGACGCAAAAACGATGGTACTTTTAATAATAATAACGAAAGAAAGTCATCAAATAGAACACCTAACCTAAACTTAACTTATGTACGTAGTAAAAAGATGTTTGTTTTATCGTCACAATTTTGCTGCTTTTTAAAAAAAAAACACACAGAAATGATAGTATTTTTAACGATAATAATGAAGAAAGTCATCGAGTAGAATACCTATGTACACGCGTAGTAAAAAGATTATTTAAATTTCAATAATCAGTCGATGTTTCGAATTTCTTTTTTATCGTCGCAATCTTGCTGCACTTAAAAAAAAAAAAAATAAAACACAGACATGATAGTATTTTTAAACGATAATAATGAAAGAAAGTCATCGAGTAGAATACCTATGTACACGCGTAGTAAAAAGATTATTTAAATTTCAATAATCAGTCGATGTTTCGAATTTCTTTTTTATCGTCGCAATCTTGCTGCACTTAAAAAAAAAAAAAATAAAACACAGACATGATAGTATTTTTAAACGATAATAATGAAAGAAAGTCATCGAGTAGAATACCTATGTACACGCGTAGTAAAAAGATTATTTAAATTTCAATAATCAGTCGATGTTTCGAATTTCTTTTTTATCGTCGCAATCTTGCTGCACTTTTAAAAAAAAAAAAACGTTGATAATAAAAGAATGTCTATCAAATAGAATACCTGTTCTTCTATATCAAATAGAATACATACATAATTCTCGGTCATTAATCAATATTAAAATTATCGATATCTCTGAGATTTCATTTTTATCGTCGCAATCTTGCTGCGATAAAAAGATTTTTTTTTTAATGATACACAGAAATGATAATACATCTAACAATAATAATGACAGAATCAAATGGAGTATCTATGTACGTAAGGAAGGAAGGTTATTTAAATTCATTACACTTTACAATTAAATTTTTACACTGTAGAATTAAATTTTACTTCTTTGCCATCTTTTCTCTGTAAAGCACACACATAGACGTGGCTGGCTCCTCGTGCTCTGGAAAAGAAAAGGAACAGAATTGGCTTTGCCTTTGCTTTGTCCTTTAAATGCTGTAAAAGACGAATCAAGTGGGCTCTCCGTTCTCTTCTAAGTAGGATGTTTCGATGTAAATCTCCGCGATACTTGAGAAGTAACCCGTTTAATATTAAAATGCATTCAGCGACCGCAACTTCTGCCGTCGGTCGAATCTTCTGCCCGGCCGGAATTGTTTCGGTTCTGAATGGCAGAAAGGAGAAAGTTTCGTTAACTTATAGGCTTCTCGTTACATTACGCTAAAATTACGTGGAAGATCTTTTTTTTTTTTTTTTGCTCAATACCATCCGACACCTTCACTCGTCAATTCGTGAAATACGTGTCTTCAATATTTCATTTTCCGCAAAAAAAAAAAAAAAAAAAATTATTACATTTAAAAGTAATTGTCCCTAATAATTGCTCGACAAAATTCCGAAAAGCAACCAACATCTGCAAGGAGTGGAAAATAATTCGCGTAAATATGAAATAGAATATATAAACGCACGACAACGCGAAAGAAAGTAGATTCCCGATGAAAATTCGGCCTGCCAAAATCGATCGTTGTTCCGACTGCTCTAATTGTCCCAGCGTGAAGAAACACGGTACGACAGTGTATTTCCCAGCCGATTACAATTCGCTACACACCTCGAAGGAGCACGTCGCGTCGGGACACAACCTTATCTCTCACGATAGAGCCTCGAAATCCCTGTGTACTCTGGCCTGCGTACTCTGTTACATCGTCGACGAGCAAATCCACCGACGACGAACGGTAAAAAGGAAGCTGATGTAGAAGGCTCTATCTCTCTCTCTCTCTCTCTCTCTCACACACACACACACACACACACACGTTCAAGAAACGTGTGCCAGTAAACTGGCTGATGAAGTTATCAACGCGAAGCATCCGCGTTTCCCGGTCCAGCGGACACGCACGGCTACTTTTTTCCGCCTCGTCGTCGTCGTTGTGGTGAAAAATGCTGAAAATATATCGGAGGCAAGGTCGTGCGCTCTAATACCGAGGTTTGTGTGTTTTTCTTTTCTTTTCTTTTCTTTTCTTTTCTCTTTGTCTTTGCAGACTGGGCGGAAGAGGCAGTCGCCAAAGCGGAGATCCTGCGGTTAATCTACCAGGGCCGTTTTCTGCACAGCAATGTCACGCTCGGTGCTCTTGGGCTTCCTTTCGGGAAAACCACGGTGATGCATCTGGTCCCACGAGAGAACCTCCCCGAGCCTAATTCTCAAGGTAAATCATACCGGCCGTATCGTTCGTGTTTACCTTGTCCACGGGGTGGTGGGGGCGGGGAGGGGGAAGGAAATGGAGGGCGAAGCTTTCGTCGTAAAAGAGAAGGGGTGAGCCTTTGTACTTGTAGCCAAAGATCGAGAGCACCGTTTAATCCTCTCGAGCAGATCGTCATTTCAACCACTTTGATAACCTCGCGAACATTCTCGACGAAATTTCCTTGAATAGCAATTCTTGTTTTATGGATATGTTTCATGGATTAGAAAGATAGATAGATTGCGTGACAAGTTCGTTGGCATCACTTGCATCAATTGCCGAACTATATCTGTATTATACGGTCGATTGTTGTTCTTTTACAAATAATTAGCTTTGAATGTCTCGTGTTTTTATCGAAAAATTGCACGATACACGATATATTTCTTCTATCGAATTACATAATTACTTTGCGTTGAAATGATCAGCAACATTCCGATAGCTGATAGTACAGTAAATATTTCGATAAACTTATCGAATCAGAAGTTCAATGTTTCCTGCAACAATAAACGATAGTTTTAAATATTTCAGCATTGTATTATATTTGAAATATTTGTAATGTTCCTTCTTTCTCTATTTACAATTATAAGTGTGCATCATATGTTCCTTTATTCAATGTTGATGGATTATATACATTGTCCGTTGGTTTTTTTTTTTTTTTATAATACTTTCCATACTTTCAATATCCTCACAAACGTAACATCGAGAGGCGAACGAATTTATTGCACGAGTTTATTTCGTGTACGTTACATTACACAGAAAAAAGAGTGGAAAAATAAAAGAGCGGAGAAAGAAAGAAAGAAGATAAATGGAAAAAAGGAAACATGCCCTGTACTGTTGTATAGAACTATTATATTCTGCCTCTTCATTTGGACGCACTTTACGTGCTTCTAACGATTAAAATACACTCGACGTTATAACCAAGTAGCTGAATTGATCTAATCAGTCTAATAACCTACCACGATGTATCCTTCAACTTTAATTGTTTACCATATAAATTTAATGCTTACCATATAAATTGTTCTCTATACAAATTTAAATTTACAATTTGTTTCCGCTTGATAGATTTTTCTATAATATTTCCCATGTTCAGGGAGAATGTTCATAAATATCTCATTTTCCATGTGTAACAGCGAGGCGAGCCTGAAACGAGCTCTGATATTCGCCGGATAGGAGAGTTAAGGAACAACTATGGATACACGCGCGCTATTACTTTATTTTATTATACACGGTTCACGTGCCCCCGTGGAATAAACATGCAACGCTGTTCCCACACACGCTCGAACTCATTGTTTTTCTTTTCCCCCGAGCGGGGCTTGTTAATCCTCGTTACATACTTCTCTCTCTCTCTTTCTGTACGTGTATCCGAATGCACTCGAGATAAAGGCGATACGTTACGTTTCCTATAGTCAGGCATGTAAATTTCTTCTCCCATTTTCCATCTTCAACTACTGCTCCGCTCGGTTCTTCATTTTTTTTTTTTTGCTTCGCTACGATATTTTCCTTATTTTCTCGCAATTGACCATTGACAAGTAGATTGAGCTTCACGTGACTCGAGCAAAAAACAACCGAGCAGCTTGTTAATTTCGTAATTGTCAGATTTACAATTACGAAGAAAAAGAGAAAAAAAAGAAAAGCGTGTCATAATTATTATTGATGTTGCTGTTACAAGGTGATAATGCTACGTTGATTTCTTGAAGCTAGCTCGCGCGCAGTTAATACGTGAGCAAGATACGAAACTCCATGCTTGAGAGAATCCTTAGGAACAGGAAATTTATCTCGTAAATTAACGTCTATCTGATCTTCGCTTCGAAAATTTACTTCGGCTGACTACCTATACATTTATTTAAAAAAACAGCACCTTTGCTCGAGAACTGCCTTCTCAACTGCTTGAGGCTCCTTTCTAAAGATAAGATTATCTCTGAATGAAAAATATCTTTTTTTATACACAGCGGATCGGGAAAGTATCGGCACGCTCCTAGTTTCCTTGCGCTATTTTTTTTTTTTTTTTTTTTTTTTTTGTGAAAACAAATGGTACATTGGCAGAATTCGTTTTCATAAATAGTTTGCTGCGGTAACAATTTTCAATAATAAATTATGTATTAATGATACAAATATAAAGTATGTGAATTGTTGTTATACAACTTGTACAATATATATATATATATCATTAATCAGACAAGTTATATAATAAGAATACAAAAATTCGAGAATTAAAAAGATATTGACACATGAAAATTTTTTCTTTTTTGAGTCTACCATGTATTTGAACAGAATATGAAATATTTTTCCTAATGTTGGCACGAGTATATCATTCAATAACATTCAAGTGATCGCAGAAGAACGTTCTGCAATTTTTCTAACAACGCAGATCAAGCACTGGAATCGCAGAGTCAATACTTTTTTATTGTACAGCTCATTATTAGAAATTGCTACCGTGCACGTTACTTTCCCAATGAACTATTTATGGATTTTGCAAAATATGTCATTCGTTCTCATAAAGATACCGGCCAAAAAACTGGCTATGCTTTACGCATATTTATTATTTTTTTCACCCACCGCAACTGCAACCATCATTCGACGATTCCAATCTCAATTTTTACTAATTACAGGTCTTCTGCCTAACGGCGGTTACATGCACATCCAGCCCGATTACAATTAACAAAAAAAAAAAAAAGAAAAAGAAAAAGAAATTCGAAATGCTCCAATTTCCCAGTGTGTCCATGATCATCGTTCCTGTATGCACGTCGGTCCCCTGTACGCGATCTTGAAAAAAAAAGAAATCACACGGCAGGAACTCGATTGATACTTAATTGCTGATACCGTAATTGCTACTTGGAGGTACATCAACGTTTGTTAATCGTCGACGACGAATATCCTTTACGCTGCGATACGTGTGATACGCTCGTTGCACGATGCTTACATCCTGCGTTTCCTTCGTTTTGGAGAAGCGAGAAAGAGGAAGAAAGAAGGGAAGTCGAGGACAACGATCCTTTCGTGCACGGAGAAAATACGATCGCTATGTTGATCATTTAACTAGAAATGGCAAACGTTACGTTGCCTAGACAAGAGATTTCTAAACGTAAAATCGCGTAACTTTCCTTTTATATTTCTCTTCGAGCGAGATTAACGAGTAACGCGATTTACCACCTCGTTAGTACGAATTTTTTTTTTTTCATATTCCATTAGCCAAAAATGAAAATTTACCATTAAACACGATCGTCGGACTTTGCCGAATAATTTACGAGATCGTTGAAATTTTAGCAAACGTTCTCGATTCAAAGGGAGACGGTCAAACAGACTATAGAGGATCAGTCAAATTTTAGTTATACGAGAGAATTCTAAACTGTGTGACACGATGACTGAGAGGAGGAAAATGATTCTTTCTTTTTCTCGAGAGAAAAAAAAAAACAGAACTCGTATCGTTTATTTCGGGCCGCAATATAACGCGCAACTGGTCAAAAAGTGGCTTACAATTGGCCATCTGAGCGAGGCCAGAGTTCGAGAGATAGATCCTCGCCGTGGGAGTTAAATGTTCGATTAACAAAACTGTCGTTTCTCTGTTGCAGATCAGAGGCAAAAAAGTAAAGGCGGCGGGAGCAGTTGCTGCTCAGCTTCCTGTTGCATACTTTAAAGAAATACGTTTGGCTGCCCTGGATATATTTTGAGGTCGTCGTTCCGTTCGAGAGCCAGCTCCCACGTTCTTCAAGCTGAGCCATGGTTTCTAAGGTTTCGATGCTGGTGTATCATTGTTAGTGGCTGAGCATCGTGCAGCAGTGTAGCAGAACGAAATTGTCGCACCCTTGTCGTCGATTGCACCGAAATTACATACACGAAAAGAGAGAGAGAGAGAGAGAGAGAGAGAAAGAAACAGCGAGAATTCGCATCGGTTTGTCCACAGCCCCGTACGCTGAAACGACGAGAGAGAAAAGCGTTGTTGTTCACCGTCCCAGGTGAATAAATTCTCGTCGTCGCGGTCGACGTTAAAAAGAGGAGAAACGAAGAAAGAAAGAAAGAAATTAATTTTAAAATCCTCGAAAGGTCAGACTTCTACCCGCGAAGGAAATTCAAGCGTGGCCCAATACAGTGTGACCTGTACAAAAGCTGTTCCCTATTTCGTTCGTTAGTAACCACCAAGTAAAATTGATCAGCACGTTTCCAACCGAAGATCTATTTATAATTCATCTCAGAAGATCGTCGCGAGGAACAGATTTTTAGGGATATCGACGAGACCCAGTTCTCGAATAGATATTGGGGCGCCGTTTAATTCTCCACGATTCTCCAGAACATCAAGAGGAAGTTACGAGCTTGTTCGTGGAACATCGGCGCGGAACATCTGTCGGTTGATTCGTTCGACTCTCGCAGTCTCTTATTAATTGAATTGTGTGAGATTCTACTAGGATGAGTTTTTCGTTGGTAAAGAGATTGGTAGAGTTCTCTCGAGAGAAGAACAAACGGAAGAGCGAAAAAGTACCAACGCTCTCTTGAACGGCGCTACACGATGCTTGGAAACTCAATCACTATACTGCAACGTTAAATAGTAATTATTATTGTAGACAGGATCCGTATGCATGTGTGTTTGTGTGTGTGTGTGTGTGTGTGTGTGTGTGTGTGTGTGTTACATATGAATGATTGTGTTACGTTCGACAGATCGATAGAGAGTGAGAGAGAGAGAGAGAGAGAGAGAGAGAAATTTATGTTGTGATATGCAGGTAGTGAATATAATTATATATTATACTATTATTAAAATTATATATTATATATATATATATATGAAATTATATATATAAATATATAATAGTATGAGACATGTTGACACGCAGTTAAACTCTCATACACAGGATAGACTTTATTATCATGAATTTAAAGTAATATTATGACGCCACTTTGAGAGTTTAGTATTCTGGAATAAGATTACAGAGAGAGGAAAAAAGAACATTGGATCTCTAATGGTAGTTATGATTAAATAAACACTCAAATATATTTCCTGTTAGCTCCTTCTTTTCCATCCCTCCACCCTCTGTTGTTTCCTACTCCTTCACATATCCTTGTTCGTCCCTTTGTCCTCCCTCCTTGTCCCCAATATTCTGTTTCCACCCGTCCATTTTTTTATCGATCGGGCCTAGGAACGTAATTCATAGACCCAAACGATCAGTTTCATGTTATAGGTGAGAGAATACCCAATATATATCGCGAGTATTGATTATAGTTAGGTCCAACCAAACCAGTTTACGATAAGTTGTAGCCTATTCTATACTCAACTATACTACTGTATAATATATTATGACTCTTACCAATGCATAATACGTGTATGTATATATATATATATATATATATAATATATATATATATATACATATATATATATATATATATATATATATAAATAATGTTCTTATGTAGTGAAATTCATCGTGATGACAAAGCGATGTGGGATGTTTATTTAATTTATTATTAATATGGAACGCCGATGGGCAAATGTGTGTTCTTTTGCACATTTTCGAGATCGTCGGTATCTGCTTGACTCATAAACCTGCGTACCATAGAAGAAACTAACCATTGGCGCATGTGTTTCTTGATCATATATTATAACTGTTTTTTTTTTCTGAAAGAGAGGAAAAAAAAAAGAAAGATAATAACTCTAGAGAGATTAAAGATTACGTATCGAATTGTTGTTAATTCGAAATGTTCCTTACTCGATTTGCTTATCGAATCTTATGAAATTGAAAAAAAAAAAGAAAACAAAAAAGAAGAGATTTTTATCGCGCTGTTGAGTGATGACAAATTGAAAAAATTGGAGATATAGCAATCTCGAAAGGGGATGTAAGAAAATCGATATAAGAACGTCGTTGTATTCCGTTTTTTTTTCTTTTTTTTGTTATGCTTTCTCGTACATATGAGATATGTAAGCATCATAGTTTCTCAGTCTATCGAAACACGCGCATTTTCCTCGTGCGAAAAACGATCCAACGATCTGTAAAGAGATTGGTATGTTGAGTACATGCAGATACGATTATAGGTTTATGGGGATGGCTAGCACTATGATTTAGATTGATAATTTCGATATTCAAGATATCGCCGTTTTTCGTTTCCCGTTCCACACTTTCTTCTTTCCTGTTCTCTTCTCTTTTTTTTTTTTTTTACCTTTTCTTTTCTTCTTTTGATTTAAGTGCTGTTAAGGCATAGATTATCCGTATGAATGCTGTTTATAAAAGTAACAAATTGTTTAGCGAGTAAGTTCGACGAAAAAGTTACAAATCACATGTACACGTACACACACAACAATTCAAAAGAAAGCACCGATGTCGTGCACGACACTTTTTTTCAAATTTAGTTCTAACGAGATCGATCGTAAAACACGAATAGTACAATTGTACGCTGAAATTCACACACACACACACACAAGCAAAATCGATTTTGCGTTCATTATTCGATCACGAGGTAAAAGTCACGCGTATACAACATAGAAAAACAAAAAAGGAGGGGAAAAAGAGTTGCTCTGTAATAAGCTTGTTGTACAGTTCCTTTGACGTTACAATATTACTTTAAAGTCTCGCTAAAGAAGAAACGAAGCGTGTTCGTTCGAAACACGAGAAAGAGAGAGAGAGAAAGAGAAAGAGAGAGAGAAAAGATGTGCAGAAAGAAAGCAAACGAAACGAATGGAGCTCTGTCGTCGAAGTTCGTAAAAGTAGAACTACCTTCCTTCGCTAGGGAAATGAATCGTTCGAAATTTTTACCTATAGTAAGAACTATTTTGAGCATATTCTTGAGCGTGAAATGTGAAAAAAATCGAGCGCGCGATATATTATTCTTTGTATCAAAAAGGAAAGTGTGTCCCGATTAGAAAGAACATTCAAACGACGAACAGAAAACCCAGCTTTTTCCACAAAAAAGAAAAAAAAAAAAAGAAAAAACAAAAAAATACAAAAGAATTAACCACCATCGAAATCGCTCCGTCTCTTTCTCTCTGCGTCTAAATGTTAATAATCCGTTGTTCTTGTTTTATGTTCGTCGTACCTTGCGAAGATAGATCTCACCGCCGATCGCGATGAGAATGACAATGAAAGCGGAAGAAAAAAAGAAACAGAAAAGAAAAGAGAAGAAAAACACACGCGCGCGCGCGCGCGTATCGCACCCACCACCCGTAGAGCCGTGTCAAGTGCAAAAAGAAAAAAAGGGAAACGGAGATGAAATTACGAACGCCATGGAACTTCCGAGAGATCGCGAGACGAGGGGAATTAATTACAAAAAAAAAAAGAGAGAAAAAACGATAAAAAAAAAAACAAACAAAGAAACTGTAATAGTGTATTATATATAAAAACTATACGCCTGACTCTATTTGCTGTTTAAACGAGAAAGATGATAAAATGGTATTCTTAAATACAAAAAAAAAAAAAAAGTAATAACGATAATATTAATAATAATATTAATAATAATAATAATAATAATAAATAATGAATAATTAATAATTAATAATAATACAGTCTACGAGAAATATAACTTACACACACTTACATCATATCAAAATTTCTAGCGGTTAAGAATCAAATCATAGATTTATTTCTACACATGAACGCGTTTTTTCCGGTCGAAGTACGCGCGCATAATATCATCGTGTCAACACACCCATTTCGATTTCCTCATTGAACGATGTCACGTGCATCATAATCGAGTTAAAACTTATTAACCAGCTGGCACCAGTTACGATGCGAATCGTATCGCGCGCCGCACATACGACACGCACGCCACAGACGATCTCCTCGATCGATCACGTTTTTTTTTTTCTTCTCACGTAAAATGAGCTGATTACAGGTTTTCACTGCGTAACGTGAAAAGTGAGATCCAGAGACTTGAAAATCGTTGTTAGAAATCGTCGAATCGAGTTCCACGATGCACGAGCAGCACACCGAGACATCGAGAATCTGAAATGTTCTTGTCCTTTGTGTTCAAAGTATACACACGAACGTACTGCGCAGAAGACGACGACGAAGAAGAAGAAGAAAAAGAAGAAGAAAAAGAAAAGAGGTAGTTTCGTCGAAAAGGACGGAATTTAATAAACTGTTACACGGCCGATTGTAGTGTGTAGTATGGTCTCGTGAAGTATTTTGCGAATCGAAAGCCGTAGTCAATTCAGTTTACCACGGAAAAGCTCAATCAAACGCATACATTGGCATCTTTCACATCTCTCAGCTAGAGCATTGTTATCGCTAGTCAGACAGATTTTATTGATCGTGAGAGAAGCACACCCGGCGTATCAACGAAACGACGATATAATACATTAAAACGCCACGATATCCCAGACAAAGAATGTAAAGAGTGTTATAATTTTATCGCTGTTCCGGTATACGTAAAAATAGATCGATTGTAAAATGCATCGAGTGCAAACGACAAAATCAAAATACACGCTAATCGATCATCATCGTCCGCGACTAACGAAGTGGGAATTTTTATCGAAGACGAAGATAACGGCGAAAGGGAAAAAATGAAATCGATAACGAAAAACGGAGCTTCGTTCATGAGCAAACATTCCAAAAAAGTTTAAAAAAGAAACCAAAAAAAAGAGAATCGTGTCGTCCCACCTTCGTGATTAAAAATGTGTCTCCTTGCCCTCCCCCCCCCTTCTTCCCCCTGTTTTAATGAATTGACCCACTTAAGCCGTGTTGAAGAAGAAGAAGAAGAAGAAGAAGAAGAAGAAGAAGAAGAAGAAGAAGAAGAGAAATCGTATTAGAAATTCCGTGTTATTCGATGTTGAAAAGTAATCGTAGCACGTTACGATGTGATCGTATTCGGTGATGAAACGATTGTAAAAATTAACGGCCGAGAATAATAATTTAAACGCTGGCGAATTCGCTCGTGCGTGAATTCTTTCTCGCGCGCGCCGTGTACGCACGATCTTTTGCCGACACGTCTTCGGGATTCACGACTTAACGAACAAAGATTAAGAGAAACGAAAAGATAAATAAAAAGAGAGGAGAATAAGAGAATAACGAAATGTACAAAGCGAACTATATAATTTTATACGGAAATCGGTATGTAATGATTTTACTTGAGATCCGTGAAACGTTAAAAAAAGAAGAAGAAGAAGAAGAAGAAAAGAGAAGATAAATTTCGTGCGCGACACTGAAATTCTACGTTTAGAACCAACGCGACGTATATTGTTGTATAAAATTATTCTCTGACAACCTCTAAACTCTCTTCAAGTGACAAATAACCCTAATCCTTGCTTTGACGTTTCTGCAGTTTGAGAACAGTATTTTTCTAGGCGAATTGTTTGTATTCACGCGATACACGACACATACTTTACATGACACACAATACGAATGTGCGAATTCGTGAAAATCGATTTCGAAGGAAAAATAAAGGAATGCATCCGCGTAATTTCATTTAATATATATATATATATATATACACATATTTTTATCGTTTCAAGTATATATATTAGCTGAAACTAACGATCAATTATTTTGTTTCTTTTTTCTTTTTTTTTTTTTTTTCCTGAAAAACGTTTCGTTTTTTTCGTTTTTTTGTTATTACATTTGAAGATAACGCGAAACTTCAGAAACGATTGAAAGTTAGAAACCTACTTCACACGTGAATGTTTCATTTGCTCTCGAAGGGAAAACAGTTTCGAGCAAAAATATATCGTTTAATCCTTCGATAAGAAGGAGATGTATAGAACGTTTTCAACTGGCCGTCCTACATAGAATATGGCGAATGTTAAATATATTATTTGAAAGCTATCCTACGTATTGCCATAACTTATTGACGCGTGTAAATTGTAAACAAAGATGATCCAACATTAACTAACGTTAAAAAAAAGGTATAACGAAATGTAACACACGCAATAATTTTTGTAGACCTTATGTTAATAAAACCGATGTTGATAAATTCTTCCGTAAATTCCTATTGATTCGAGTGTATAAAATAATTTGAAGAAGGAATGGTAAATCGATGTGGTAAATCTAATTAAAATAAAGAAAGATAAATAAATAAACGAAAAGAAAAAGAGAACGCTAAACTTGTGCTGACGATTGATTTATGTACATCGCAGTATCTGCGTGTTAATTTTATGCAACTGTAATAGAAAAACGTTAAGAATGAACAACAGTGAAACGATACTCATTTGTTGACGATGTCTCGTACATCCCTCTTCTGTTTCTTCATTTGTTGTACGAAGTTCTATTGTTTGCCAAATGTCTCTGTGTAATTGTATCATTTGAAACGCAGTCAAGTATCTTATCATACATACATGTAACATAGAATAAGGAGTATATCATGCCATAAAAGTGACAATGGTAAACGTTTCTAAACGAGAAATCATATAGTGATAACTACCATATTCATTCATCACAAGGATATCTCATATAACTGTGTACATGACATTCATTTCGTATTCTAACACGTTGCTATTAAATTAACTAGCATTTCAGGTTTCATTCATTCTGCTTTCTGACTTCAAAATTCAACGTTAATTTTTAAAAGAGAAGAAGAACTTAATCTATTCGTAATTAATTCTACCATAGGATAGACGTTATCTATTTTACCGCTACTTTTAGGTAACAATTACATGTAAATAGTGTGACGAACAATTAAATTGAACGACAATGGGTCTTAGACTTTTTTCAACGGATTTCGTGGACAGATACGTATAATTTTGTTATCTGTTGCGCAGAAGTGAACAACCAATTTCTTACAATAGGGCACAGCATAATATATTGCAGCGTGGCTGGATATTTCTATACAGTAAAGTAATTTCTACGATATAGACTTGGTGTGCACTGTGAAGAACCGTCTTGTAATTGTTGATAATTTTTAATGAGAGTGGATGATAAGGTATATCCACATACTGTGCCGTCTTGTAACGAACTTGTCGATATATATCAAATTTTTGAGAACTTATTGTTAAGCTTGCGTTACACACCTCATTTGTAAATATTAGATCATATTTTTGTCTGTAGCATAATGAGGATTTTAACTGCAATTTATTTAGTTCATAGTATAAGATAATAAAGCTGGAAAATATAATGGGACAAAACAAGCGTTATCATTTCTCTAGTTTCTAAGTTGATGTAGTTTTTGTAGAACGAGATAACAACAATATTTCCTTTTCGTCATACATTCCGATTCGTTTCATTATCGTTTGCAGTTTTGTTACTTTCTTCAGTATCGGATGGCAATGGGGAAAAACGTTGGTACTTATAAATGATCGAGAGTTAAGGTTATAGGTTATGTTTAATAAAATACAGTTATGCACAAAACAATCGTGCTTTTTTTTTTATTGACACATATTTTATTGACACACGTGTATTTTTCTTCTAAAGAAATTATCAGGCATTCACGTTCGATGTTACGAGTAATCGCTCATTGATCATTTCTTTATGACCTTGAATCGTATAAATAACTTTATAATCGCTCGTCATTTTTATATATCAATATTTATCATTGTATTCATATACAATGTAAACATATCTTTCTTTTTTTACTCTCATCGCTTATCTGAATTAGAAAGACCCCGACCAATCAGATGTTGCCTGCATAATTATTATTTTACAAACTTGCTGATGCGTGTAACCTATTTAACGCGGTGTTGTGTATCGGACCTAACGATCAGACGAATTTAGTACGTCCTCCTCGTATGCGCAATTTGTTGTGCTCCACAAAATATTATATTCCATATTTTGCGAAGGCGAATAATACAAAATAATTTTAATAATAACAACAGTTTAAGGCTTTGCTTCATACATTTACTCGAAATTGTTATTATCGGTAAGTAAACGAATTGTATTGTGTACCAAGATTATTCGTTACCGGTGTTCTAAATATTGTAATTTTTATACTTTAAATGATTATTACGCTTGAAATGATTCGAATGCATTGGAAAATAAAAATTTACTACAAAAAAGGAATAAATTTTTTACACAGTGATTGATCATTTTGCATGTGCAATCAATTTATGGTTATATGTGGGTCGTGTTTACACGTTTGCTAGAATTTTCTTTCGTATTCATGCGGCATGAATACGCACAATACGTTCTACGTGATTTATCATTGTCATTGTTGTTTTAGGTAGCAAAAATGTCTGTTCCATTGAAAGCAGAGCTTCTTGCGCAATTGCAAGTATTTTTCAATACATGTATGACAAATCCTTCGTTGTTATATCAACCAGAATATTCTTTCATCAAGACATTCGTTGAACATTTTGGAGGAAAAATACCAAATCAGCAGTCAAGTAATGAATCACCAAGCAAAAAGCCAGAAGACGCGAGTGCATTTAAAAAAGCAGAATCAGAACGAGAACCAGAACCAGAACCAGAACCAGAACCAGAACCAGAACCAGAACCTGAGCCAGAAAGCGAAGAAAGTGATTTGGAACTTGATCTGAGTGCGGTGATTGGTAAGTTTGTTTAAGATCTTGTCCTCTCAAAAGAGTCCTCTAAAGATACGTTGTTTTTTGTATTTTTAAAAATATTAAAATTTAAATAGATTTGTTTTGTAAATTACAATTTCAGAACCGGACGAAGATGCACCTCAAAAGATGGGAAATTCCACTTTGCAACCAACAGAAGAAGAAATTGCAGAATCTCAGGCTAAACGTTCCGAAGCTGTGTCCGCATTTGTAGAAAAAAATTACGAGAAGGCTATAGAACTTTATACAGAAGCTATAGTATTAAATCCACAGGCATCGTTGCTTTATGCCAAACGTGGACAAATTTTCTTGTTAATGAACAAGCCTAATGCTTGTATCCGCGACTGTAATCGTGCCTTGGAACTAAATCCGGATAGTGCGGCAGCTCACAAATTCAGAGGGAGGGCCTATCATTTGCTTGGAAAATTCGAAGAAGCAGCTACTGACTTGAGACTTGCCTGTAAATTCGACTTCGATGAGCAAGCTGATGAATGGCTAAGAGAGGTTACACCAAATGTAAGTACTTTATTTCCTAATTATTACTTTTATATTTTTTTCATAATCACTCGATCTTTAATCAATTTGTAATATGTTTAAAGTTATTAAAGAGATTGCATGCTCGCTCAAGATATTCTCTTGTAATAATGTTTTACGCAATTAAGATTAGTTGAATCTTGTTTGTATATCGAACCAATATATCATAAATTTGTCAATAAATTGTCTGTTATCTGATTTATTGTATAAATACATAGTTTGTATTTAGGATTGAGAATGTCACATTTACGCAAATGAGAAATATAATTTGCATATTTCTATTTGCAAAATACATAAATTAAGTCTATTGAACCTTAATCCGTAACTTAAACAGAGTAATAGTAATTGCAATAACAGTAATATCAACGATTGCTTTCAAAGAAAATCAATCACACATGTGAACAATAACAACACAATGCAAAACAATACATAATTTATATGAGGCATTTAATTTACACAAGGTACATTAAAAATCAAATTTTTTACTAAAACAAACAATATATTAATTTACATTGAAAATATAGTTAATATATTTCAACGTGGGAAGTTATTGTCGAGTAACTAAGTAATTTTTTAATAAATATTTATAACTTTTAATAAGAACACGATTTCGTTTATACATATATATGTGTATATATATAAATATAAATATATATATATATATATATATATATATATATATGTATTTCACAAAAGCTTCAAAAAGAGATCATTATTATCTCTTTCTTAATGGAAATATTTTTATTTATTTTATATTTTACATACTTATAATATGTAACATGCTTTCAATGTATGCTGATGGTTGAAAGTGTCACAGCGTTGTACTACAATTAGCACAACCATTACACTAAATTTCAAAAAAAGATGTCTATCGCGCGAGTTGCACTGTACCTCCAACTTTCTCTGTGCTCGTGTGTTAGACAATAGGACCCACCATTGTTGTGATATGTTTTCCGTGAACCGTGTGATGTGAAGTTGTATTTTTGAACACATATTCGAGGGAAACTCACTATTCTTCTCCTAGATTGGAATGGTAACACTCGTCCTATTTTCCAAACACAGGCATCTTGAAATCATCTTGACTCGTTCCAATCCACTTTTGTGCACTTGAGCATATGATTAACCGATCGTATCGTCTTCCTATCCGTATAGTGTCACCATTATCCGTGTTATTTACCTACAAAACCAACAGTACATCTTCATCGTCGGAGACGGTAAGTCCCTTCTCATCTTTGAACGGAATCTTATATCCAATAACTATCGCGGAAAGGTGAAATAACTCCAGGAGAATTCTGTTTGGACAATTCTGAATCCTCTTCTCTTCGTTTAACGAGTCCAGTCGGACTTTTCTTTTACCCCTTTTGGAGGCTATTCAAACCTACGTTTTTGGCTTGGTTTCAGGAAAGAAAACTTCTCTGTACTGCTCGCAAGTGGCAAACTTACACTAACGGGTGTGTCCGTTCTCCAGTTCTTTCGTTCTTTCGCTGTTGTTGTGTTTTGTACGATTTTTGCTCTCGTCTCATACCTCATCGTGTGCGGCATCAAGAGCTCCGTTTGAGAACGCCGGAGCGTCAACACTCAACTAGAAGGGCTCGTCTCGTACTCGTGTACGACTTGCTCCACCGATTTCTTGTATTTGCCGACGAGCTCCGGCAGGTCGTAAGCAATGGCAACGTCGAGTCTGTTGATCGGACATCCGCGGAAGTACGTGCACGTGGAGCTGAGCAGAGGGAAATCGTAAAGGGGATTCAATCGGAAGAAGTCCCGGTAAACGTCCGGATCGGGCAAGTCATAGCGCGATATGTTCTTCAGAGTGCTCAGGCCCTCGTAGATGTGATAATCTTGCGGGTTCTCGATGATCTTGTCGCTGATCTCCTTCTTATTTCCAAAGAACGTCTTGTGATTGTAGTACGTGGTTAGGTAACAGTCTACCATTTTAGCGTGATTGCGCACCCGTACCTGCACATTTCATGTTAAATCAATGTTGGATCAATAGACTGATTGACATATAGATTGACCAAACGAGAGGAAAGATCGATATTGTGAGAGAGAGAGAGAGAGAGAGAGAGAGAGAGAGAGGAGTCGATCGTAATGACTTACAGCGAATCTTCTGGCGCTCGCTATCTTGTGCTCGACCCGTTTGTCAATGGCAGTACGCAAGTCGCGTAGGAATGCACGTTCCTGAGCATATAGCAATCTGGTTGGTGCACCGGCTTCGTACGGTAACGACCACAGGGATGTGGAGTACATTATCGGTGGCTCAGCGCTGGACATCAGCGGTGATATATTCCAGATCAGTGCACCTTGCACTCTCATCAGCTCCTCCGGTTTTACTTGATCAGCTTTGTTAAGAATGATGCGTGTCTGTTGCAGAAGTTTCACACGTTATTCTCCTATATATTGCTGATGGCTGATGAACGCGCCATGAACGAGTATCAATATCACCGAGATATTTACCTGATGTTCCCTTCCTTTCAGCTGATCAAGGATCGCCTCTGTTTCTGGCCCAACGTCCAACTTGGATGGATCGTATACTAAAAATATTATGTCCGCGCGGTCAATGAACCATTGACACGCGTCGTTAAACGGGAATAAACGTTGGACTTGCTTTCGAATTTCTAAAATTCCTGGTATCTCGACGATATTTACCTGACGTGAAAGGAACGGTTAACGATTAAACATCATTAGGACGGTAGATTTTTCCGTGGTAACGGAATTATTTAACGAATATAAAGGATATTGACTTTTTCGAGTAACTTGTTGCCGAGTCGTAAACCCTTAAGACGATCGAGCAATCCTTGGCCGAATTTTTGTAATCCGGAGAATGTCCAGTCGGCGGCGAGCTGCGTGCCATCGAGGATCTCCTCTTCCTCTCCGTGCATTATAATATTGAAGTAGGCCGGAGATGGCTCGGCTCCTGTGTCATTTCCATTTGGCGTTTTGCATTGCTCCTCAAAGCACTCTCTCAAACCACCTAAACACTACCTGTATATTCATGCTCCTAGCATGCTTCTAGCGCTAAATATTTACATCAGCATTGTTTGTCTACTACATTGAATCGAAGGCGTGATCACGGCCGACTCAGTTACAAGCAGTTCAACAGTGAAGTAAGTCGAAGCATCCTCGCAACAACGCAAATTCTCGCTAATTTTCTTCTCGTTTTCCAGTTTTACTTACGCACCTGTCCTTAACGACGTCTGCCTGTACTCGATATCGAGCAGATAGTTTATGATGGAAGATTTCCCACCGCTCCACGGCCCCATAAAGAGAACTAGCGGCTTTGAGAATATTTCCGGATCTACGGAGACAACACGCAATTCACACGAGAACGTCGTCAACGTCAGCCTACGTTAATTGCATTCTCGTTCTATTTATCGGAGTTATGCTTACCGCCAAAGTGTCTATTGCTCAAGTCTCTGTATTTGTACAAAGACTCCAGTGGCTGGATGGCATTGTCGTATACCCTCTTTAACTCCTTCAGGATGACGTCCGCGTTCTTCTCTATAGCCCGTTCCTTCTCCTCGTTCTCCTCGTCCAGTTTCAACAGCTGATTAATGTGATCGCGCGGTCGTAAATTCTCAGGTATTTCTATCTCTTGAATCAGGTCTTCCTCGGGGGTAGGCTCTTCTTCCTCGCTCTCTCCTCGTTCTTTCGAGCCTTCGTCATCCTCTCCACCTTCTTCTTGCTCGCCTTCCTCTTCGCCTATTTCTCTCTTGGCGCGCGATTTCCGCGCGTCTTCAGCTTCTTCCTCGTCTGATCTCGTCCCCTCTATCGATTTCCCTTCTTTCTCCGCCGATTTCGTCTCTTCTTCGGTTCCCTCCTCCGCAGACTTTCCCGCTTCTTCTTCTTCTTCTTCTTCTTTCCCCGATTTCACAGCCCCTTCTTCAGACTTACCTTCTCGCGCTTCTTCGCTCTGCTCCGTTCCCTCCTCCGTTTGCCCTTCCGCTTCACTCTCGCCTTCGCTTTCACCCTCTTTACTCTCTTCCTTCGCCTCTTCGCCGCTCACCTGTTGCTCCGCCGATCGTTCACCTTCCTCCTCCACCTCGGCTTTGCTATCTTCTTCCTCTTCTTCTTGTTCTTCCTTGTCAGAAACTGCTTCCTCCGTCTCTTCCGCTTTCGAATCGGTCGCCTCGTCCTCGTCGGATTTCACCTCTTCGGTCTTGGCTTCTTCGTCGGATTTCTCCTCGTCGTCGATTTTCGCTTCTTCAGCCGATTCTACCTCGGCCTGGGCTTCGTCGGATTTTCCATCGTCAGCCTGCGACTTCTCCTCGGATTTCTCGTCGTCCGCCGAAGCTCCGCGAGCTTCCGATTCTTCCGATCTTTCAGCCTCCCCTTGTAACTCCTCCTCCGACTTCTCAGCATCCGCATCCTCGGATTTTACCTCCTCTACCTGCGCCGACTCCTCGCCGGATGATTTCTCATCCTTGTCCTCTTCAGTTCCCTCTTGGCCAGAATCTGCACCACCTTCTCCCGCTTGTTCGACGGAGTCTTCCTTGTCCAGCTCACCGGAGGACTTCTCATCCGGTTGCTCGCTTTCACCTAGCAGGATAAAGAATTTCTTTAATACTCTTGATGACACCGAACGAAAAGTTCAGGTGAATTTCTATCAAGAAGCTCGAGAAACGAGCCTTCGACAAGTTGCAGTAAACGTTTACCTGCTTCGGCACTCTCGCCAGGTTCGCTGCCTTGCTCAGCCTCCGCGGATGCTTTGTCGGCCTCTTCTTCAGTCTGTTCGACGCTCTCTGCATCGCCTGGTTCTTCTACCGACTCTTGCTTCTCCTGCTCTGCCGCTTCGCCTTCCTACGGTGTAGCAGTACATCAAGAATAAAAAATCTCTCCGATCCTCGTTTCACGAAATTCACTTGGTGCGCGCCTGTCTTACTTCTTCGCTCGCAGGTTTTCCATCCTCCTCTCGACTCTCCTTGTCGGCGTCTGTCCCGTCCTCGGCACTGGTCTGCTCCAAAGATCCTTCAAACGAAACATTCTAGAAATCGCTGTGCCCCCCTGTGTGTCGTATATCCCTCAGCATTTCAACGTTACCTGTACCGAGGTCTTTCAACGCCTTCTCAATGTACGGTCGACACAGATCCTCCGGCGGCACTCCTAGCTCATCTTCGCTTTGCACTCCTGCAAGGAGAAGAACAAAAAAAAAAAAAAAAAAAGCACGGGATTCTTTCATGCCGACGTGTGATACACTGATACTACGCAAATGAAAGAACACAAGGCGAAGCTATTTGCCTTTCGCGGAGATGTCACGCGTTGGCTTGGTGTTCGCGCGCCGATTCTTCGGCTGCCAGGGATTTTCATCGACAGTTCTCGCTATGCTAAACGCACTCGGTGCCAAAAGAAGGCGCGGAGTATGTATTAGATAACCCAGGTTGAACGCCACGCGACCACCAGAAATATCCGTGACCCGAGAGTGACGCAAGATCTTGTCAAAGTCGTTACACACCGTCGTTTGGGTTGGGTTCGAGCGCGTGCTCGAACAGGTGACAGGTGTGCAGAGACAACAACCGTGCTTGAACAACCTGGCCTGAACAACTTGGGAAGAAATATAGGTATCGTGTTGAGTCCTGAAACTCGGTGTCTAGAAAACTCTATGGCAAAAATGATCGAGTAAACACTCACTCAAGGAAGATGCTTTGTTGAATTTCAGCAAGAAGAGCAGTAATACATCTTCTGGCGGAGTGCACGGAAGATTTGTTGCTTAAGATCGGTTAAAGGATGTTCAACGTCAGGCTCGTTTAGGAGAGCCTTTCAAAAACAATGTGCGAAAATAATAGCACGATAGACGAATTGTGAGAAGAAATGAGTGCAACAGTGAGAACGTTGGTGACTTTCGACTGAGAATGGTATTTTTAGCAGCCTGTTGAACAAATAGATGCGCAGAAGAGAACTTGAGGAATGGTACCAACAAAGATTTAGAAATACCACAGAGGAGAGTTATCAAGATAATTAATCAGCAGCGATACCTTGAAAGTTTCAAGAAGCATTAAGACGCCTTGAATATATTCCAAAGTCTGATGTTTTGATGTCTGAACAACTATTGAGAAACGTAGCAAGCAACCTTGCTACAGCACAACAATTAGAATTAACTATCAATATCTTTGTCACTATGGGCGTAAATGACACGATCCGAGCGACTTAAAAAAAAAAAAAGGACTTATCACCATTGGAAATAACTTGAAATATTGTGCTTCACGTGCTGCCAGATAGATCGCCATTTTCTTCTTTTTTTTAATTCTATTAAAAGAAACAGAAAACGCAAATGAGCACAGTGTTTCAAGGTTGACAGCTCTCTGCGGATGCTAGCCGTAGGAGGAGAATGAAGATGATCTTATGAAATAAAATCAGTCGATACTTTCACGCAGATTTCGCGGATCTCGGCGCTCAACGTTATGATATGTGGCGCGGATACGTGAAATCTCGGTCGATGAAAATGTCGATATCATCTTCCTAGGCAGTACCTGGGACCAGGAGGCCGGTTTCTAAGTTTAGCGGGCGAGTAGGCGGCTTTGAGCCGAGCAACACTTGAAAATATTTATATATTGGATGCGTATTTTTATCGGTTATTCGCAACGAAAAAGTTGAAGCCACATTAACCGAGATTCCGAGACGATACGAAATTCATCGATACCATGATTCCTGATGATATCTATGATTTGTCACGTGTACAATGAATTGAAGACTGAAAGTCAACAGAAAAATGATAGAGAACAATAGATACTAACGAACGATGTCGAGTAAGTTTTTCAATTCTCTTGCCAAGTTACCACGAAGAATTTTTATACGTAGACAGGTTTCCGATTTCTTGGTCGATGATGTAACCGAAGTATTTGTTCGAAGTGAAATTTTACCTACAGGTATATAGATAAAGAGAAAATACGTAGCAAATACCGCTCGTAAATTTTCATCGTTACATCACTCTCGTGCTCGGTACATTTGGCACGAGATGTTATCATTTTGCACATTTTAGCTTTTACTGTCTCTCAGAAAGTCTCGGAGGATTTCTCAACGATACTCTAGACACACTTGGGCTTGTTCTTTCTTTCTTTTTTTCATTTTTTTTTTTTATTTTATTTCATGGCATCTGTCGAACATGTCAAATGTCCACTACCCCTTTAACTATCTTTATTTCAAGACGGACTCGTTGATGTTATTTCGGGTCAGATGTTGCCGAGTATTGTGAGACCAAGCAGAATAGGAAATTATTAGCCGCTAATTTACACGCGAGATATTATAATTTTAGACTTTAGCGGCCGACTGTAAGATAATATGTTGAAATTATGTATGTTGCAATATAATCCTCGAAAATGTCAAGATACTGGTAATGGAAGTAGATGTAAGCAGCTGTCGTTTGGCAAGCATAGCCACCAAGGATAAAGATAGAATCTGAAGTCTTGTTCCGCGCTCTGTGGCGTGTATAGTCTTTAATCTTTTCGCTATGAAAGTTTGCGTCCACTTAAAAACGTATTGTTCACCTTCCACGCGTCTATCGCGAAATCATTTTTCGAAAAAAAAAAAAAGAAAAAAAGAAAAAAAAGAAACTCTCTCTCTCTCTCTCTCTCTCTCTCTCTTTGTGAAAGGAAACTTTCTGATCAAAATTCTGAACAGAGAGTCTTTGAATGATCTAAAAGACTTTTATTAATTATTTTATTACTGTTTTTAGTCTTTCGATTGAACGACATTAAAAGAACGTATACTTGCTTCTCTTACTCTAGTGACTTCTCAAAATTTTCAAGCATTAAGTTGACATAAATCGTTGATTTCATATTTGAAATGTGAAGTTTGATCGATGAATGTTTATTTATTTCACTCTACTCGTTCTTCGTTTGTCCATTGTCACCAGCAGTCGCGATGCAATTAGATTCAAGTATCGCTTTAAACGGAATTCAACAATCACAGATTTATAGAATTTAGAGCGAGCCTGGCACCAGATTTATACCTGCCCTTATGTAATTATTTGCAAGTTGTTGACAGTCGGTTTCCATCGATTCCCAAAATAACAAAATCCTTGAATCCACGATCAAAATCTTTTACTCGATCCGCTGTCCCATTTCGTTTCGCTAAACTGACCGCGATGCTACTATCGTCAGCGTTCTCCAATCGCATATCAAATGAACAATGACTTTTGGTACCTCGTACCTTCGAGATAATTAATTCGTATAGTACACGATAAGAAGAAAGCAGGAGCGAGAGCTGTGAAAAGCTCGAAAATTTCAAATGAAAGACAATTAAATCAAAAATTATTTTCAAAATAAAATGAAAAATAAAACGTAGGAACGTTTAATTTTTTCTTTTTTTTCAAATTTCTACAATACAAAGTTGCAATGTTTATAATATTTCTATTGCTATCAAGTACTATCCGAGAGCTGTGAAAAGCTCGAAAATTCCAAATGAAAGCCAAAAATTATTTTCAAAATAAAATGAGAAATAAACGTCTAATTTTTTTTTCAAATTTCTACAATACAAAGTGCAATGTTTATAATATTTCTATTGCTATCAAGTACTATCCGAGAGCTGTGAAAAGCTCGAAAATTCCAAATGAAAACCAATTAAATCAAAAATTATTTTCAAAATAAAATGAAAAATAAAACGTAGGAACGTCTAATTTTTTTTTCCAAATTTCTACAATACAAAGTGCAATGTTTATAATATTTCTATTGCTATCAAGTACTATCCGAGAGCTGTGAAAAGCTCGAAAATTCCAAACGAAAGCCGATTAAGCCAAAAATTATTTTCAAAATAAAATGAGAAATAAACGTCTAATTTTTTTTTCAAATTTCTACAATACAAAGTGCAATGTTTATAATATTTCTATTGCTATCAAGTACTATCCGAGAGCTGTGAAAAGCTCGAAAATTCCAAATGAAAACCAATTAAATCAAAAATTATTTTCAAAATAAAATGAAAAATAAAACGTAGGAACGTCTAATTTTTTTTTCCAAATTTCTACAATACAAAGTGCAATGTTTATAATATTTCTATTGCTATCAAGTACTATCCGAGAGCTGTGAAAAGCTCGAAAATTCCAAACGAAAGCCGATTAAGCCAAAAATTATTTTCAAAATAAAATGAGAAATAAACGTCTAATTTTTTTTTCAAATTTCTACAATACAAAGTGCAAGTATTTATAATATTTCTATTGCTATCAAGTACTATCCGAGAGAGTGACGAGATTCGAACGTCAGCACTCGATCAGCATCAAGGGAACGGAAGTTGAAGAAGAAACGCTCGACGTTGAATGGAGAAGAGACCGCTGGTTAGCGGTATCGACGTGACAAAACAACGATGATGCAACAGATCGTAGTAGGTTCATCGATTCGATCGCACGTCTCGGCTCGATGTTGAAGAGGCTCGACGAGCCAGGCAACCGATGACGCAGACCTACTGACTTTACGTAACATTGACCTTCGTCGATCGTCACGCACTCGTCAGCACGTCATCCACATGATCGGCCGCTAGAACTTCTAGAAACCACAGGGCACCACACGTTGACACGTTGTAATTTGCACACACCTCGTCTAATGAAAAAACGAACTCGAATCGATCGATCTTACATGGGACGAATCGAATGACGAGAGGATCTCGTCAGGTTTTACGGATCATGTTCACGAATAATATCGTGAATCATGGCTTAAGCTGTTGCTCTTCGTTTATATAATTAACGACGTCGCTTATATTCTAAAAAAGCGTCCCGTGACGGCTCGTTAAAAATAACGTGAAAACAAACGACGAATGCATGGGATTTGTGTGTTTGCTTACCTCTATTTGTTATTTCAAAAAAGCGCGAAGAATCAATAGAAGGAGTATGAACTTCACGATCCCTTTCGGATCTTGGCACTCTCGAATTCGCTCGGATTCGAGTTTCTACGAAACGACGCAAGAACAAGGAGAAGAAGAGACTGGTTGAAGAAGTTCAATCTGGATTTCCAAAATCCAGGCAAATCTCGCGTCTTAATCAGCGAGCTAGAAATTGGAATTTCGAATATTCACTCGCAACGAGAGATCGTACTACGAAAATCGTTCATCGGGAAGATGAATTTCTCCTTCGGAAGAAGAAGAAAAAGAAGAGGAAGGCGCAAAGTCGCCTTGCCAAACGACAACAACTTGGGCAAATAATTTGAAATACCAGCAAGAACGAAACACTCGTTCAGAAAGAGTGGAGAAGAGAGAAGAGGGAACGAGAAGCGGATCCTGGTGGAGGGAAACGGAGGCTACTACTCACCCTGTAAGGCGACGGCTAGAAGGGTCATGAAGAGGCCCACGAAGAACGCGGGTCTCAGCCGCGAGCCCGTCATCTCGTTTCACTAGGCACTACACGATGAGCCAGGGCTGGCAGCTCGTCTCACTCGATAGTCGCCTTCGACTCCAACTCGCCCGCGAGGAACTGGCATTGTCACTACCGCCAAACCCCGAAGACGCCCCTCTACTTCTCACCCCACAGCCGCTACCGCCCGATCGGCTGTTGCTATTTTCCCGTTTTTTTTTCTTTTCTTTTTTTTTTTTTCTTTCTCTTTTTTTCCGGCAGAATTTTTCCCGATCGAGAGAGGATTTCTGCGAATTTCTACGCTCTCGTCTCGAGATGGAGAATCGTTCCTTTCAATTCGAATTGAAATTACTGGATGTAAATGGAATTGTTAATGGAATTTAGAGGGGAGTCAAGATGTCTGAAAGGATTATATCAATCCTTTTTCTGATTCGTTACTAGGAATCGAAAGACTTTTCAGTACAACGACATCGATCGAAACAAAGATGGTCACGCTTTGGATTATCATTCGCTCTACTCTATAAATAATTACTCGACGTTTCGCACGAGCAAACGCGTACCCTCTCGTTTTAGCGAAACAGTCGACAGCGGAAAAATTCAACGATCCCCGACGAAAGATGAAATCGACTGAATCTTACTGACTGAATCTTACTCGTCGTCGATACCACTACTCTCCTCGAATTGGATTGCATAGCTCGGTGAAAGTTCTACAACGATTACAAAGGCTTGAGCGAGTCGGGCGAAGTCTCGTTTTGCTCTTACTCCAGTGGGCTGGTAATAGCCTGCAAAACGACAATTTCGCTTTTCCTGAAGTACGCGGAACATGTCTGGGCCGCGATCACCACCGGAATCATTATCTCGTACAATCCGTTGATTCTGCTGTTCGGCAGTATTTAAAAATACCACTTGGCGGCCCGGTTTCCTCGGGTTTGCGGGCTCTATCTGGCCGACAGACCGCCAAGACATTGACTATCGCTGCACTACCAAGATCCTGCAAACGTTGTCGTCGTCTTCGGTGTATTTCTCTCTGTCCTCCTTCCGTCTTCGTTTTCTTTCTTTTCTTTCTTTTTAATATAAGACCTGGCGGGAAGAAGCCTGTCATCGACTATTTCTCTGCTACTATATTTTCTATAATCACTCGAATGCTCGCAGTGTTGTGCTCGTCCTTAGCGTTTCGAGACGTTCGCGGACGTCGGAAATTCGTGGCGAGATAGAGAGATTTATAAATAATCACTCGCAGATCTCTCGTAGATGTAGTATCATCCACGCGTTCGCCACGGTGAAAATTACGAAGATTTTATCGAAGATCGTGGCGCGGTTAGTTAACAGCGGGCCAATTATAAGTCGTCGCTGTCGTAGAATTCCGAAAATACGTCGCGTGATACGGGGACAAGGTCGTCGTGGGAAAATCAGCGGAAAGAGAGGGACGGGTGCCGTTCAGATCTCTGATCTCGAGGAATGTCTGTTGACTTTTGGTCAAGAAAAAAATAAATCGTACGTCTTAATCGAGCCTTGCGATCGTAATTGCAACATTCCGAAAACTTTCAGAAATTGCCTACGTTCTGCTTTCTACGAAATATACGGATTAAGGACGATTGGATCTTTTTGAAATTTTTTTCTTTTTCTTTTTCTTTTTTTTTTTTTTTTTTTTTGCTTCTTTTTTGATTCCCTTGATTCTCAAGACGCTGGAAGATCAAAGTAATAAACTTGGCTTTGGTCGAGGGAGTTATAGCGAATAGTTCGCAAATGTGCCGTGTTACTATAAGTTCTCAGCGAAAATAGTATTACGTCGAATAAACACTATTCTCGAAACATTCGGAAACATTGGAGTATTCGGTAGCATTTGAAAGTTCTGTACCAAGACCAATGGAGATTTGCGTTCCGTGAAATTCTTCGATAACGACGGATAATTACATATCTGAATTACAGTTTTTTTCTCACGTGACCTGCGGAAAAGTCAAAAACTTTGATACAAGTTTTTAAGCCTTTTACGTTCAACAGACACGGTATATCGAAAGCAACGAAATCGGTGAAATCTCGGAATTTAGTACACGTGCCAAATATCAGTTTACATCTGTCTTTCTCTCGCTTGAAATAAACCAATTTCGATACAATTTCAAACTGCGGTTGTACGTGGAGTTTATACAAGGGCACGTACTCGGACAGGAACTCAATCGCGCCATCTGCCGAAATTCGTCGATCACTAGAATAATTTCTTTCGCGTGAATAACTTTACTCGCGAAACTTCGCGTAACGTGGAGAACAACAGGCGTACTTTGCTAAGAAATGAAATCTCGTCCGTGTTCGAAGTGAAAAACGACGAACACGGGAAACGCGAGAAGAGCGGGGAGGGGAAAGGGGACGAATTGTTGCGCAACGTAACGTTGACGAAATTCCAGACGGGGGTCTGCTGTTATCGACGGTGGCAGCGAGAGAGAGCTAAGAGAAGAGAAGAGAAGAGAAGAGAAGAGAGATTCGCAGGGAAATGCGCGCTCGCTCGGACAGAGAGGAGCGTCGAAACGACGGGCGCCTTTATATTTAGAAGCCCGGGTCGCCGCCGTATAAGGTGGTGCTTCCCTCGCGAGTGCAAAAGTTCTCGCGTTTTGCTCGCTATCTCCTTTCTCCGCTCTCTCCCTGCAACCTTTCTTATCTCCTCTTATCTCTGTCTACAACATTAGTCTCTTAAAAAAAGTTCCGTCACTATTTGATATTTTGTCAATAATAATATTTTTCATTTTCTATTCGAGTCCACGCAGAGTGTCCAGGAAGTGTTTTGCATTCACATGGTTGTCAACAACAATGAGCGTAAAGAGTTTTTCATGGCGTTCCACGGTAAACGCCAACCGAGCCTTGCCAAAACTAGTGATTAAAGCGCAATGGAAAAATCGCCATTTCGACGAATTTCGCGTTCGTTCGTTAATTGAGTCGTATAGGATTAATTGAAAGTATATTTGACCGAAATTCAATAAGAAGAACTTTAAATGACATAGTACAGTTCTAAGAAAGTAAAAACACATGGCGTTACCTACAATTACGAAATTGTTGGACAATTGTTGAGAGATACAAGATGTACGAAATACAAGAGAGAGAGAGATCGGTAACAAGAGGGAAAGTATCGATTCGAGAAACAAAGTTGGCTGGTACACGGTCTATAATAAGCTCGTAATCGTACGAGGTCACAATGCCTCTTGGACAGGCGTGTTCCACGTCATTATGATTTAGTATCTGCGATCAGGTTCCCTCATACCCCGAGTTCACCCCTTTCCACGGGAAACATCGTGATTAGCAATTCTTCACGAGCGGGAATTATTCTCGCTGTATTGCTTTTCTCAATGGTCAGTTTAAATGGCCGATTAAACCGAGTATTTCTCTTCTCTGTCACAGGCACGAAAGATCGAGGAGCATAAGAGAAAGAAGGAGCGCAAGATACAGGAGAAGCTGGAACGCGAGAGACAGGAACGATTGAGAAAAGCCCGGGAGAGCGCGAAAGCTTACGAGGAGAACACCCGCACTTCCCAAACTGATTCCAGCGGCGAAACCCCCGGAATGGGTGATTTTTACAAGTTCTTAAACGATCCAGACGTCCTCAATGCTTTCCAGGTAACGTATCTTTACACCTGTTAGAAATAATACCTGCTATACATACTACCTGGTTATTAATTGTTTGATTAAATATTGATTAAATATTCGAGTCGATTAACACCTCCCTTGTTGTCGCAGGATCCGGAGGTAGCCGAAGCTTTCAAAGAAATCTCCACAAACCCGACAAATATCTTCAAGTACCAAAGCAATCCGAAGATCATGGCCTTTATTAATAAGATGGCATCGAAGTTTGGCGGGGCTGGTAACATGCCGGATGGGTTTCCCGGTATGATGGGTGGTATGCCCGGGTTCCCAGGAGCCGGTGCTGGTGCCGGTGCCGGGGCACAGACAACCAACCCGAAACCAAAACCACAGGACGACGTTGGTCTTGATTAAAGCAGGCGTGTTCGTTCTCGAAATTCCTTCTCGAATTATCCCTCCGGATGATTTACTACAAAGGCTTTGAATACTTGAATATAGCTGATCGTTGTGAGAAACTAACGCCAGTAACGGTGTCTCATTAAATCACAAACACTAACGAAGTAACCGAAGACTAAGAGCTGGAACGTAGAATGATATACCTTCGTTGCCGTGATGATGATATTTTAAACATTTATTCGTTTCACTGTAAGAGCCCTAATAATATGATGACATAGCCTTAAACAGTTAGAGATCGTATTTTAAATATATCGAGACTTGTTACTCCGTGAATGTCCAGCTTTTTAAATAATAATTTATATATATATATATATATATATATTGTATTACGTTTAACATTTGCCAGAGAGCGATTTTTTGTCACTTTGATTTTTTAAATTTCTAGAATGAGAAGGAATTTGTTTGAGTCTTTTATGCTTGTTTCTTAAGTAATCATCACGTTTTCAATTCTCTGTTACGCAAATGCATTCTAGAACGAGCGATACTAGAATTCATTTCTACTAGACACGTATACTTACGAGTTTTTCTTTTCTTCCTTGATATTTTACACATATTTTAAGTACATTTCCGTTAATCATCTACTTATACTATAAAGCGTTTGTTCGTCAACGAAATGTGTTTCTATTATTTAACTCTGGATTTGCTTCGTATTACTATGCATTTTATATAAATAAGTAAGTATATAAATAAGCATTTTTTTTTTTCATTTTTTGCTCGATGAGGAAAGCTGTTGCTCGACTCGATAGCGAATTGATACGGATATTTCGCGTACGATGTGTTGTGCTGTAGAATCTTCAGGAAATCCTTTTTCAAGGTAAAACAACATACACATGCACCAAGTTAGTGTGAAACGTAACGTTAGATTCTTGCTAGATCCTTGAAAAGTACAGCAGATTCAAATTATATGTATGTATTGTACATACATATATATATATATATGTGTGTGTGTGTGTGTGTGTGAAAAGAGAGAAAGAAGAATGATTCTGAAGAAAGACAGGATGATTTTGGCAAATCAAATGTTGCGAAGCAGTATAATACAAACTTTATCGTTCTCTCTGTACGATTTTAAAGAGCTGAAATTGGATATTTGAACGGACTTGATTTGTTATGCCAACTTTCCAAATTCGTTTATCGTTCGACTAAGTTACCAACGAGAAAGATTTTTTTTTTTTCCTTTTTTCTTTTATTACAATCCGATGAATATTGAACGGTCAGTGAGAGTTGAGCAGTCAACGAATAATATAATATATCGCTTCGAGTGTATTTCTTACTGAAATATATAAACTGCTATGCGATGTACCGCGCGAGTTCAATAAATACGTCAATACAGTTTCTGTGTGAATATATTCAACAATTCTTATTTGCCACGGAAAGATCGACAAATAAATATGTACAAAACTATTGCACGGATTAATAACGGAATAATTACATATATATGTACTTGGTTTTGCGAAAAAAACATAGAAGAAGAAAAGACAGAGAGAGAGAGAAAGCTACGTTTCAACGATTCAAAAAGAAAAGGGTAAAACGCAACCTCAATGGCTAATAGTAAACGCGCTTATTTCCATGACTTGCACAATAAATAAATTCCTACGCGCGTACGTTCCTTATAAACGATAATATTGCACGTAAAATGGAAAGGTACTTGCACTCTTAGGGATAATTGTTACTCGCTTTGATACTCGATACAATGAACACGCTAGGAAGTAATTTCTTTCCAACATCTTCGAAGGTCGAACAATTTTGCAACGCGTTGAAGATTAAAAAAAAGAAATACATAACAAATGCCGATCAAATCATTTCACAGGGTACACGAGAATATTATCAGTGACCTCGAAAGATGCGAAAAAGTGCGAAAAGTACTCCCTGCGAGAAGGTAAATAAGTGCCTCGACAGTAACAATCCTTCGAGAAGAAAAAAAAAACGAAGGCAAAAATAAAAATAAAAAAAAAAAAAAAAGACAGAAAAGATAACGAGACGATCGATCAACTTGTACTTATATTTTTCGATGGATTTTTCGCGCTCCTTTCGTATCGTTCTAGCGACCCAGATGTCCGTGTCATTTTATCGTGCTAGGTGTTCTTCTGATTTTGAGCATGTGCAAGTTCGGATGCCATGGCACTTTCCTGAAAGTCGACGTTTTCGTCCCGTCGTTCGGCGATGGAACTTGCCTCTCGGCCATCTCGGCTTCGTCCATTAACCTAAGCCCAGTAATACCCGTGTCATAGCTGAACATTCTGCGATGTCGTTTCGCATCCTGATTGCCGACGTTCCAATTTCTCGTGCCAGGATCGCTGACCACGCGTCGGTGCTTTCTGTGATGATGATGATGATGATGTCGATGATAAGACTGACGAGGATGAGGATGATGATGATGGTGATGGTGATGACGCATCTGTCTAGAGGATGATACGTGATCGAAGCCTAGCGGATCCACGGTTGGCGATGCGATTACAGAGAGCAAAGTGCTCGGATCGAAGTAGAGCCGATTGTCGACGAAAGGAACGAAACACGTTGAACTCGTCGTCCACGAATTCGGGCAGATCAACTTCTTTGGGCTTCTCTGGATCGTAGAGGACTCGTCGTTGTCCCACTGCAGATCGATAGTCACCTTTCTGCGGCGATAAGAGCGATGCGATCTCGGTTGCAATCTGGTGGAGAAGATTAATCTCTTTTTATCGAGAAAAAAAAAAGAAAAAAAAAAAGTTTGAACATTCTGTAGTGGAGGAGAGATACGATGGGACGAGCAGTTGTATTTAGAGATGATAGGTTTAATTTATTTAATTAATCGGTTAAAAGTTAATGACATAAACGATACAAACCTAGAGGAACATGGATGTAGCGTTGTGTGTCGTCAGTTGAGCGGATGCTCTCCCCTCGGTATCCTATAACATTTGTTCCACGCTTCCAGCAACAGCACGCAGCTGTGAAATCGGTAAAAGATCAACAAGGGCAGTCCAATCCTGGATATAATGCCCCAGGCGAGGACCCCGAAGAATCTCAGCTGGAGCTCTTGCGAGATCCAATTTTGCGTGATCACGGTGTCGAAGGCCCACAGAACGGAATTGCTGAACAGCAGAAAGGTGATCACCTGCCTGGCTGGCTTTGCTATTATTTGGAAACGGGTTATGCAGGATCTCTTCGACGTCTCGGCGATCAGCGTGCTCTGGGCGAAGCATTGGATCAATTGTAAAATCGACGCCGTGAGTAGCATGATGTGTCTGCCGCGTGTCTCGTCGTCCTCGTCTTCCAGAAGGGCCAAGGAACAGGCGGAAACCACGATCGTGAAGACGGAGTACAGTTGAACGCCGAAAAGGGCCACGTTCGACAATAAAGTATCCAAAATTGCCGGTGCTCTTGACACGACGGACATCTGACGGACTTGAACGAGTCCGCTGGCTGTCATCAAGGTGCTCAGAGTCAAAATGCTGGTCAGCGTGCCGCAGGTTAGCCAAGACAGGGTCGACGAAGGGAAATGTTCGTCCTCTCTCACGACCAGGAATATCAGTATGACCACTATGCCAGCTACCATGCACAGTATCCCTAGGAATAAACCTTTGCTGGAGCCGTCGCAACCGACCTTGGTGTGGCTCGTCAGGTCTTTGCTACCGTGGAATTTCTGCTTGTGCAATAACCGATTCCGGCCGACGTTCTGACCCATTACAAAAGTCACCGCGGCGGCAATTAAACTGCAATAGGAAAATGCAAAAGGAAAAATTCGAACGACGTGTGAAAACAGTGGGGGTCTACTCGAGCGTGTGCTCGAATCGAAAAAAGATGATATACCTAAACTGCACGATAAACGGATAGAGGAATGGCATGCTCGACGTCCACAATTGTCCCAGGGTGTTGGTGTTCAAACATTCTTGCAAAGCAATCACCTGCGAGATTTGCTCGTTCGAGATCGGCTGATACGGTTGGAAAACTTGCTTTTCCACTTGAGGATGACCTGAGAGCATCGTGTCGCACGTGATCAAACGATCAACACGAAACTTTGTACTTTTATATCGTTGCGTAATCGACAATTTTTCGTTTCTATCGTAATCGTACTTATCAAGTCTCGCGAACGCCTTATCAAAGACTCCGGAAATCCTCGAAGATTCAACGGTGAGGCAGAATTGTGCAGGCCCCGTTGCGCCAAGTGAACGAAATAAGTCCATTCCTGAGCAGAGTCCCAGATCACCAATCGTACCCAGACGGCGATGTTCGTGGCGGTCAGATGTATGAATCCAAACCTCGCTGCCAAGCCGAATCTCTCCACGAGAACCTGCAAATGAAATACGCTTGGCTTGTTAATCCATCGACTTTCACTCGACGCAACAACAGTTGCAAGTTAAAATTCATATAAAGCTGGGGAAAAAACATTTGGGTCAATTATAGACAGCTACACTGCTCTGTGTTGCCTTGCTAAACGCGCTAATCCCCCCGACGATCTTCAGAAATTATATTTTCAAATACGCTGGAGGAGAAAGAAAACTGTTCCGTTTGGATTTTCAGAAATCGCGAGGTGAAATTACGGCGAACAATTTAGTGCAATCGTATTCCATTTTTTTTTTTTTTTTTTTTTTTTAATAAATGAATTTTCCACAATTGAACACTCGAGTCAGATTAAATCGGCAGAATTTGCGCACTTTGGTAAATTCTCTCGCTTGCTTCTCTACTTTTGTTTGTTGAGCACGCCTGTGCGAGGTTCTACTGTACTCTTCCGGATGAAAGAAACAAGACTTCCGTCAGATCAGAAAGGCAAAAAATAACAAGAATCAAGAACTGAGAGGTGTGATTAATCTGGAGATTTTCCCTTTCAACCCGTTGATCCTCCGCAAGGATCAATTAAGATTATCTTCTCACCTGCGAGTTCACGAAGAGAAAGTGCATCTGGAGGAACGTAAATAGCCCGTGAAGCACCGGATGTACGAAGACAACGTCGCTCAAGCATTCCGTTCCTTGCATCATGGAATGCATCGCCATTTCCAAACCGTTGAACACGAGAGTCGCCAAGCCGAAAACTGTTAAAGAGATATTTATTTTTCCATCTCTCTTTAATCCTTCAAGGGCTATACACGAGGAATAGGAATATATATATATATATATATATATATATATATATTCCTTTACAAATATTTTCAGGGAATAGGATTACTATTCCTTTACAAAAATTAGCTTTGCCTTGTTTAATCATTTGATACTTCAATACTTTTCTCAAGGAGTATATTCAATCACAAGTATTTTCAAGGAATATTTACAGAATTATATTCCAATATTTACAGAATTAACGTTGCCTCACAATATCGAGACACAATTCTTTAGAATTTATAGTTTCCTTCCTTTAGAAGCTTCTTGGACATTTCGTCAATAGACAACATTAACAGGTGGACAACAATGAGTTATTCAAGCTACTGCAATAGCAGTGAGGCAATGGATTACTCGATACATTGAAACCCGGAACCCTCCTCGAAACTCGGATAAGAAAATTGAACAGAGAATCACTTGCAGCGTGAATGAAGAACGTTTGACTCATGTTTAGCTGAAATGTTCTTGTTTTAAAGAATGCAAGCATGATGTGCGATCGACCGATAATTCTGGAATGGTAAAATGGTAAAATATCCAAATCTAAAAAAAAAAAAGAAAGACATGCCATTACACCACCGTCAGTGGCATATTTCAAGATACATTTCAGTCAAGAAAAAAGGAACAGATCAGATCCAGAAAGAGTTCAAGCAAGAATGATTTATTCGATGAGAAAAGGTCATCGAGGAAAGAGAAGGTTAAAAAAACAAAAGAACGACGACGTTAAAGTAGAATAATAGAAAACAGCAAACACAACAATGACGATATGGTGATATTATTTGCGAATAATAATTATCAGGCTTGTTCGTATTTGGTTCAACCAATGAAAAAGATAAACGTTTGTATATTTATATAAAATAAACGTACAAGGATCCTCCTTTCATGAAACAAAATCAGCGCGTTCGAGTTTCCAGTCGAGTATCGAGCTCCGAGAATTTCAAAGTTAATTTCGAAAATCCATCCCTATGAGGGAGAGGATGGCGGAAGGAGATAATCGAAGTGAAACTAGATAAAGTGACTCACGAAGCGCTCCAACCCGAATGTAGAAACTTGTCGGTGCCGTTCTAGATCGCGAGATGTGAGCACGTTTCAACGATCCGAACCTGGTTAAGGACGCGCCACCGAGTTCCGCATCGTCGACACCGGTCGACCCGGCACCGAAGCTTCCGCAGCTGTCCACCAATACCCAAATATAGATGCTGATGATCACTGCTATACTGCCCACGTACAGGTACATCAGGTATATGCCCTGCAAGTTGACAAGGTGAACGAAGATAAATCATCGGATGGGCGAGTTAAATTATTTGTTATTTTCGTGCTTCGAGTGTCTTTCGATCTCGAGAAACGTAGATCTCTACTCACGATGCGAGCAAGTTGGGAAAGTGTCTTTGGAAGAGGAATTATGATCCGATGAAACGATTAACGCGAAGGAAGAAGCTCTGAACGGGGAGCTCTATCAACGATCTGAAACGATTACGAGAGAGGCAACAACAACGCGAGCTTTCGTTTGAAACCGTGGACCCTTGATTTATTTCATGTCAATTACAATAACATCTGTGGAAAAAAGGCTTGAGAAATTCAACGATATTTCGCCATTATACGTGATAATGATCTGTAAAATCTAAATTTTAAGCGATTCGAAGTGGCCATAGATTTCGCCAGTGGCCCATAGTTATCATTATGTATTCACCGCTAATGCTCCTTTAGATAAAAGCCTTAATTACTTCAACGAGTGCTACAAAAAAAAAAAAAAAAGAAGCAAGCAGATCCTCGCGAGATACAGAATACTCGTTCTCGATCCATCGCAATTTAGAAAATGATCGTCAACGACTGAAGAGATGCTTCAGTCCATCGAGAGTGCCGAAGTACCGTTCATGTCACAAGCAGCTTGGAAATCGTAGCTCAAATGCCTTCAGCTACGGTTATTATTATAGTAGCTAAGTGTTTCGTCTTAATCCAACTCGTAGCGTGAGCAAAAAAGGTATAATACAGTCGTGATGGCGAGATTTATTGCCAATACCGTTTAGCATGAAGAGATGCCGAGAGCCAAAATGATGACAGCTATTCACGTCTCTGTACGCGAATTCTCTGCGAATCACAGTTAGATACAATTTCAGTTGAGTTTCATTCATCTTCGAATAAATCTGAAGTAAAGGATAGGGTAATGTTTGAGCCGTTCGCTGCACAAGTCGATTAACTCCACCTTTTGAAAAATCTTAAACTTAAGTGTCAAAGCACTTGGTATATATCATAACTTTTTATAAATAATAAAAATATTATTTTATATATATATATTATATATTATTATATATATATTTTATATAATAACTTTCCTGAATAATAAAGATTAACACCATTAAACGACAAAATTTTTTTGTCCATTGAATAATAAGTAATTTATTTCAGAGGAATAAGTATTTTATTTTGATTAACTGCATACTCTAATGTAAATCGTTGCCATAATGCAAGTAGCAAGCGCTGAATGACAACGGTAAATCCGTAGCATGTTACAAGTGAAATTTATATGTTTATAATTTCAATTGTCATGATTTCAATAAAAATGTAAGCCAAATGTTTGTTTGGCCAGAAACTGAAGGATCTCGTGGGTCTCGAGAAATTTCATCATGCCTAATAAAGTACATAAAGACTCGTGCTAAAAACACATGTTGAAAAAATAATAACATATTCAGATTCGTGTACCGGGCAAAATAGAAATATCAAAACTGTCTTTAGTTTATTGAAACTTGTTCAAAGTTGAGTCAATTGAAATGAAATTTTTGGTAAGTGGACACAGCCTATTTGCCTAATGATTCAGATTTTGCCATTATTGAGCTACGTGCGAAAGAAATTCAAAACATTCTTTCGCCAGATGATTGGTACGATATAATCGAAACGTGTAAAAAGAGAGCGCCATTTAATCTAATCCAAATGGCTCGCCAAGATTTCTTTTCAACGAAACCTTTAGAAAATTCAATCATTAACAGTAACCGTTTACAGGGTTCCCAGTAAATTGGCTTAAAATGCGCTGGATAAAGTTAGAAAGAATTCAAATGTGACTATAATGAAGATTCAGAATTTAATGCCATCAATGTAAGGAAATCTGTAGCAGGTAGACCACAAAGTTTGAAAAATGTAGATCAGCCATATATTGTATCCTAAAGGTAGAACTGTGACAAGGGAAAAAAAGGAGAGACACGATGGACCTGTTAAAATTTATTCCTCCTGTTAAACACGATTGCTATAGAAACTTGACAACAAGTCGAAATGACAACGAGTCCTCACATACAGCTGATGAAGAAGACATCATTTATATTGCTGATGAATTAATCACAGATAATATAACAGAACTCTTAGCATTCATTTTTATGGAAAATCTGCAATAAAGATATATAATAATTAACTTTTTCTGTAATAAAAAACTTGAAAATTTAAACACTTTAATTTAATTTTATTGCTTTTTTCATTTGCCAAATCGATTAACTGCCCGCCAGTCACATAAAAATCGTAACATTACCGACGATTATTTTTTGGCGATTATTCTTTCTTATTAATTTTACATACCGTGTAGATGAAAGCTACATCTGTATTTATCCATTCTACAATATTTATTTGAATTTATATTGTAAAGGGAATTTTGAAAAACAATGTACACTCTTTCGTCGCATTTCTCAACTTTTTGTCTCGTGGAGTTAATCGATTTGTGCAATGAACGGCTCATTTTATTGTAGCGTATCTATTTATTATAGTATGTATACTTATAGTATTATAGTACGTATACTTATATCTATTATTATAGCATATCTGAGCATACTTCAAGGATCATGCAAGATCGTAGGGGGAAATCGCCATGCAATCACCTCGACGACGTGGGACCAAACCACAAAGGTCACATCGAACACATGATATGATACATCGTCACGTGTATCATTTTGAAACTGGAAAGTCATGCACGAGGAACTTCATCCTTGTGGGAAAAATCGAAGGGTTATGTGTTTATGTCAAAGATCATTTCTGATCATCATACGATTCGCCTCAGTGACTCTTGAGAACGTTGAACGAGTACATCGGCTACGACCTGGCCGATGTGTTTAACCTTGAAATCGATGAAACCTGAATCACGTCAGTCCAGTCAGGGACTGTAGAGTCCAAGATGAACTTGAATTGGAAATTCAAATGAGACATTATAGAGCAATATTTAACACTGAATATTTAAACTGTTACAGAATTTTCTCATCTTAAATTTTGAAACCTGTACTTCAAAATATATCGTTTATTTTGTTTCAAGATATGTTTAAGTAACAGGTGACAAAGGTGCTTCACTTCTCGAAAATACTACAAATTTACTTTGTCACAGTATATATAAATAATAATTGAAAAATTTTCGTCATTATAGAGCAATCTCTGCAGAATGATAGAACCACTGAACACGTTAGATTCGTTAACATTTTGACAATTTGCGACCGTTTTGCTACCTCAATAGATATCGTGTATGAAATGAAATTTTCGATACGAGTGAACGAGTGACTGTCGTTAATTATTCGGACACTGAATATTTAAACTGTTACAAAATTTTCTCATCTTAAATTTTGAAACCTGTACTTCAAAATATATCGTTTATTTTGTTTCAAGATATGTTTAAGTAACAGGTGACAAAGGTGCTTCTCTTCTCGAAAATACTACAAATTTACTTTGTCACAGTATATATAAATAATTGAAAAATTTTCGTCATTATAGAGCAATCTCTGCAGAATGATAGAACCACTGAACACGTTAGATTCGTTAACATTTTGACAATTTGCGACTGTTTTGCTACCTCAATAGATATCGTGTATGAAATGAAATTTTCGATACGAGTGAACGAGTGACTGTCGTTAATTATTCGGACACTGAATATTTAAACTGTTACAAAATTTTCTCATCTTAAATTTTGAAACCTGTACTTCAAAATATATCGTTTATTTTGTTTCAAGATATGCTTAAGTAACAGGTGACAAAGGTGCTTCTCTTCTCGAAAATACTACAAATTTACTTTGTCACAGTATATATAAATGATAATTGAAAAATTTTCGTCATGACTGAATCCAGCCATGTGTTTGGAGATCGAAGCCTCCTCTTTACAATGGCACTTCAAACTCTGACGTGTGATTTTTTTCTTTTCGCTATTTTGTTACACTTTGAATATTAGACGATAAAAGAAAATTTTCGTCGTTAACATTTGTTTTCCTTTCGATGTTCAAAGTTCAATAAATTGGCGAAAAAAGGATTGCAACGATAAGTTTGAAAAAAGGAGGCTTCGATCTTCAAATCCATTGCAGGTTCAGCCATAAAAAGAATTGTTCAATGTTTTTTACGTTACTGTGACGAAATTTATTGCTCATTTTCAAGAAGAGAAATATCGTTCAACTTTGTTCTATTCTTGCAATTGGAATAAAATGAGCTGATACACTTCGAAAGTAGAGACCTCGATTATTTGTAATTTCACTGTCCGAATTTTGCTAATAACAGTCATTGCACGTCTTCCTGTAAATATCAATTTAAACACACGTATATTAATACACCATTGGAATAAGCGTTCAGTCACCGAAAAATCGTCGACAATTAAAAACGAGAAAGAACGTCTAAACGCATGTTTCGTCGTAATGCGACTTAACTGTTGCAAAAATCATAAACACGCCGGTGTTCACGGTGTGCACGAAGAAAGAAACGTGATCTAGGATTAACAGTTGAACGAAATTATCCCATGGTTAGCCCCCCATCGTCGGTACCGTTATCCAGCCACCTGGAAATTTCAAAAAAATCCAACGCGAAACGACCAACGATACAACTCGCGGCAAAGTGAAAAAGAAAATTCTCATCGAGTCTTTTCGTGTTTTAACAGGGGAACAAACGCGGAAGAAAACGCGCAGGCAGAAATCACGCGAGATCTCCTGATCTGGTATGAAATATCGTCGAACACGGCGCGCGTTCGCCTCGAATATTCGCTGCCCGATTTGTCACCTTGCTGCAATATCTTTCGATATTTATTGCTCTTTGGCATTCCGAATGAACGCTAAATTTCCCAATTTTTTTGGGGCGGATCAATCTTGGATCATCTCTGCAAATCGTGGATTCACAGCTTGAATAAAGTGATTTTAGATTAATAAATGAATCATATATGTGATGACATTAAATCGTGATATTAGATTCCACAGATCTGCTTTCAGGTGTCAATCGTATCAGTGATAATCGAACGATCCGTTTAATTTTATTTTAAGACTTTAAAGTGCTATTTTGAAGTCTTTTTTTTTTTTTTTTCTTCAAAGATGATTTTAGATAATGTAACGCTTGTAGAAATGTAATGTAATCTGTAAGAACATTTTTTTCACGACTAGATGATCCATCATGATCTTGACGATTGAAATCTTCTTCTTAGAACATTTCCTTGTTATTATCTCAGAAACTCCTCCAGCTACAGAAAAATTATGTTTCTCTCTCTCTCTCTCTCTCTCTGTCTGTGCTGAGTAATTTTTACTATTTAACAAAGTTTCTTTCACATCCTCAAAAACAATAGAGACTCGGACAAAATCAAATTATTCGTGATTCGCCATGTGCAAATATATATTTAATAATATCTCGTTAATGAAGGAATTATTATTTCTCTACGTACCTGCAAGCTGAGCAAAGGCACGGGGGTGTCCATGACCTCGGCCAAGCACAGAGCAATCATCAGCACGACGATAAGCTGGCCGTAAACGTTCGAGAGGATGACCCATAGCTGAGAACTGTAACAATCACCAGAGAAATCCACCGTCGACCGCGAGATCTTCACTTCAATCTCGTCATTTTCTTTTTTTTTTTTCTCTTTTACCTATACACAAATATACTGCGTGCCGCGTAAGTTTATCTGGAAAATTACCATCTGTATGTTTTCACCTGTTTCTCGAAACGTACGGCACGTAATCGACAAAATTACACCGTTTAACCGAAAAGAAAGAAACTATTCCCTCTTTAGATCGATTTATTACCTTTATTTATTGCATAAGATTCAATGATCTTCTCCGTGAGAAGAGGAGGGTCTTACAATGGTTCAGAGTGATCTAGTAGATCGTTGGTGGACCGTGTCCTAGAAAGGATCCTGGAGACCAGAGATCTGGATGGAGCAGACCTTGTTGCCTCTGTGGCTGCTGTCTCGGTCTCTGTGTTCCTTTCACCCCTGTTCGGGGTACCTGCAGGTGCACCCTCCACGGTGCCACCCGTTGTGCTTCCTGTCTCGTTCAGGCTGTCCTTGTCGTGTTGTTCATTGCTGGCTGAAATTATTCGGAAATTCTTCTTAACGCGTTGAATGCCACGCTTACTTTACGTGAATGGTTCGTGGCGCCAACGTGAATTCCTTATCACGCGATACATACTATGGTGAAATATTATCTACAACGCATAAGTTGAAGTATATAGTTATGTTTGATGAATTTATCACTTACTGGGGGGTCACCTGTATCTGGTATGCATTCTAGTATTGAGATTTACTATAATTATGTATTTTTACCAATCTTGTCGTCACTGGGGTGGCCCCCCGTGGCATTCGACGAGTCTTCTTTCTTTTAATTTACTCTATGTTTGGTTTTTGTCTAGCTTTTGCCGGCAGATTTTGGCAGACAATATTTGTTAATATTAATTATTACAAGCAGACAAGATACTTCGGCCATTTGTTTAGCTCAGCGGATAAAAACTTTAGCCATTTCTCCACGTTGCTCTATTATTGTATGGTCCGGAAACTTCGAGGAACACCGAGGAAATATCGTAATTTGCAAACACAAAGCGTTACGCGCACACAATGAATGAATAATTTGGATAGTATCGTAAGAATGAAAAGACAGCAACATATTCCTTCGTGGGAAAGTGTACAGAAGAGAAACTGGAAGAAGGACTTGGCCACGAAACTCGAAGAGCATGAAAAGTGCATCAGATTAGGCCCACGTACAATCAGATTATTAGATATAGATCCGAAGTGTTGCTCGTCTTGGATCTTTTTCACGTTACAGAAATAGACTGGAACACCTCTAGGAACACCTCTTTTCACTCTCTCTCTCTCTCTCTCTCTCTCTCTCTCTCTGCTATATAACTCTGCCAATTAACCCATTCGCACGGCAGTCATTATGTGTATTTTGTGGACAAAATGCACTTAGGCAATTCAGCGTGGAAATGATACAAAAAAACATTGAAAATCTGACTAGATGATACGGCGTAAATACGTATGGTAGTAAAGAGAAAAATGAAAAATATAACGTATTGCTATTTATTAATAATAAATTTTCCGAAAAAAACTTCTTTAGTAAACAAACAAAAGATTGTGTGTGTGTGTGTGTGTGTGTGTGTGTGTATTGATAGTTTATTTCAGTATGACACTTTTTGAAACATTCTGGAATATGTAAAGCTACCAAGCAAAGTTCACATTTCCCAAGTAGTTTCACTCCTCTTTTTGTATTTTTTCTTTTCGTAATTTTCACTATTTAGCATCTGTGCTGCATGTCAATTTGTTTCAACAACTATCGCGTCCCAATAATCATCCGTCAATATTAGATCGAATAAATCTATTACAGTGGGATTGTCATCTAATTTTTCCAAAAGTAAAGGGTTTATACCTGGTGTTTCCGTGAAGATAAAAACTTTTCGGATTATTATTACCTTTGGGAAGCCAGTTCCAATCATTAGCGTTATTTTCACTTGTTGAAGTCTCATTTGCTTCTATTGCATCCTCGTTATCAGAATCTTCGGAAGATATGCGTCTAAAACGCTTTTTTCTCTGTCTTTGAAGAGATATCTGTTCGTCGCTGTCGCTATACTTTTCAGAATTATTTTCACGTTAGCCGATGCTTGATTACAAACGAAATTATTTCGTAATCAATCGAAACGGTGAAACGATTTCGTATATCATATGGAATAATTATTATTCGAGATCAATCGCAATACAACACAGCGTTATCCCGACAATTAACTTGCACGCGTTAATGCCCATTTTGGCCACAAAAAAAAAAAACACCACGATTATCTCGCGAGTAACAACACAGTGTACGACAGTCGTATTGGACAAATATTGTCCGAACTTTCGCGAATTTCGCTCGAATTTCGATTCCCTTCTGTCTTTTTCTTTCTCTTATTCTTCTCGGCGAGAAGGAGACACTTTCACGAGGGGACGGATGGGAGAGAACGTTGATTATTCGTTGTTCAACGAATGGGTTAAGGATGTCGACGAAGGCCAACGAACCAAACCGTACACGCAGATCAAAATTTGCGTGAATGAAAATTTTGCGTAACAGAGATAAAGATTCTGCTAACAAGCTAGCTGACCGCTTGAAATATACTAGTAAAGAACACGTAGCTCGAACTCGAAAAATTTTAAACGACGTTGAATTAATTGCTCGTAAACGAATTGATTGAACATTCCATTGAAATCGAAATGAGAAGCAAGACGTGTTTTAAATTTAATATCCCTCGGACTTATCTTCGCGAAATTCGTTGAAATTTCGGCGCTCTTGGCACATTTCATGCGTAACACGATGGATCGTGATACGCATATATTTAAGCATGATTTTTAAGTCCGAATCCGATCTGGACGCTCGTTTAATTGTATCCACTCTCCGCGGCCTTTTGGGTCAGTAGAGTAATACGAGTAACTTTCGCTACAGGAATTCTCTACGTTTTCGACTGTTCCTTCGATAATTTCGACTCGAATGATTTAAGGACGCGTTAAACGCGACGACACGAGCCCGAGAGTTAGAAAAGCCGATCGCTGTTCGCGTCGAGTTGATCGATCAACGAGATAAATCGAACGTTAATGACGTGTTGAAACGCAGAAATGATCGTGACAAACCGAAAGTGTATAATATATACCGATCATAACGTACGACATTGGGAAATCAAGCGTCGATGATAAATCGAAGAATAAAATATAGTATTATCGACGATTGAGATGGTCCAACGTGTCTGCAGTGATATTGAGCGAAATAAAATGAAAGATTTTACAGAGTGAAATTATTTAGAAAAATAATCGTTTCGCAAAGCATGCAAAGTAGAAGTTATACTAAATTTGCCACTAAATACCCGTTGTGTAGAAATTATAGAAATTTCATGAAATTCTACCGATAGACAATAATAAAATGATAATTTCGTTCGAATTGAATTTTTTCTTTTTTTTTTTTTTAAACTTCGCTACGAATATTTCGTTCTGTTCTGAATGAACTCGAAAGCTACCGTAAACTCACTTTTTTTCACCGTTAATTGATACAACTACAATGCAAATAATTCTTTTCCCTCCCGCTCGTTTCTCATTTCTGCTCTATTGTCGATGATCACCGTACGAATATTCCCGGGATTAGTTAACTCACTGACAATTAACGAATCTGCGCCACCGTGTAATGAATTCCAGGGAAAAGATTCCTTTCTCAGACAGACAAAAATACGAGTTTCCATACGAGAAAGTAACGCTTCATTGCAATCGTAGAATACTTCAAACGCTACAGATACTTTCCGTAGCATTATGCAGCGATTGTACGAAATCAAGAAGGCAAGAAGTTGAAATTAAATAAATAGTTTTTTCTTTTCAAATGAAGCAAAATAATATGCCTAAATGATATAAACGATACAAGTTTCTCGCCCAACTTATCTTTCACCGAAGACTTCTTCTTTGAAAGTCATGGCTGAAAAATATTATTTCTCGTTTCTGACATTAAAAATAGCGGAGGGGGGGGGGGGGGAATTAGCGTCTTACTTAAACTAACAACTAACTCTCTATAGAAATAACTATCCCGAAATGTGCACTTTAACTAAGCCTTGTCGCACAAGAGTTGAAGAAAAACGTTTCCGTGTCACGAATGGATCTTTTTCAGAAATTTTTCAAATCACGTCATGTATTATAGATGTGTATAACAATATTTAGTAATTTAGTCATTACAATTTAGTAATTTTTATACTTTTAATTTCTAATTTTATTTATATATTTAATCTATTTAATATTTAATTTAATATGTTAAATATTTTAATATTTAATATATTTAATTTCTAATAATTTCTAATTCTATAATGTTCAATAATTTAGCAATTTAGTCATTATAATTTAATCATTTTTATATTTTCTATAATTTCTAGTTACATAATAATTTTTAATTCGCGTTATTCCAATAATAATTTTCAGTTCGCGTTATATTCAGCCTTCTTGTTTCACAAGACAGCAATTGAAATCGGCAAAGTTGAAAAACGATCGTCGGATCGGCGGTAGGAAGTATCATTCCTTCGTAATGATTCGTAATAAATGAACAGTCATAAGTACCGACCTGTTTCACATACTGTTCGATAGGCACATGTTCGCCAGAGAACGTTCCGTTATTCCGTGATACGAGATATCATCACTTTTTCCGACTGTGGGTGGTCTCTGTGCAAAATCGATAGCGTTATCGATAAGTTTCGACGGGGAATTTGTGATTATGCAGCCAAGATTGAAGATTCTTCACCAATGTTGAAGATCAATGTACTAACTTTGCGATGTCATAAGCGCACCTGCGCACGCAGTGACCGTAAACTAAATTACCAATTTTTTTTCTATTAATAACATAACATTAGTATATTACCGTTATAATTTTGTAAAATTAAATAACAACGAGTCCAAAGCGTGAAGCTTCTGCTTCCACGATCTTGAATTCACTTTTTTCACAGAAATGTTTTTACATCGCGTGGTAAATGGGAAAATAAAGATACTCCGTTCTTCCTCGAAAACGATACAAATTCAGGCATTGAGAAATTTTTTCCCACGACTTCGAAGACTGAACTGCCTCCTCGTTTAGCAACAATTCTCTAAAAATAATGCTCTGTGATTTCCCCCCCCCCCCCCCGCCAAGTTATCGAAACCAACTTTGAACAGCAAGGTTAACACGACGAAAATCGAAGAAATTTTTCGCATATATCCGAAAAGTTCAATAATTCGACAAATTGCACAGCAGACTCGATGAGCATCACTTTAAAGGGAAAAACTTCAATCTTCGAATCTGTCTGTGGAAAAAAAGTTTCTCAATATCTCGAGAAACGTGTTTGAATTTTATAGGATTCTCGAGGAAGAACGGAGCATCTTTGCTTCACAGCTTATTGCTAGTACACGACAGGAAAATCATGTTTTGTGAGAAATGAATCGAGAACTGTGAAAGTAGAAGCTTCACGCTTTAAACTGAAGGCTCATTGTTGTACGATTTCTCTTTACGAAATTACAACAGCTCGAATGTCATTAATTTCTCGAAATCCGAAATTGGAAATTCAATGTACACAATCCCAATGTTAATATTACATTGTGATATATCGTGCTATTATACTGTCTTGACCATGAAAATTGTACAATTAAGGCTCTTCGACTCGAATGAAAAAACAAATGTATCATCTACAACGAGAGATAGACAATCGATATCATTGAATTATGGGAAAATGGATACGCTTGACGTGTTTGAGTTATAGTTAAATACAATTATACACACACACAACACACACACACATATATATATATATAATTAAATACAATAATATATATTTATACTATATAATATATATAGTATTATATATATATATAGTGTAAGTATATAGTATATATAATATATAGTATATATAGTATATATAGTGTATATAGTATATATAGTATATATAGTGTATATTTATAGTATATATATATATATAGTGTATATATATATATAATATATATAGTGTATTTATAGTATATATATATATAATTAAATACAATTATATATATATAATTAAATACAATTATATATATATAATTAAATACAATTATATATATATATAATTATACACACATATATATGTGTACATATATATATATAGTGTAAGTATATAGTATATATAGTATATATATTATATATGGTATATGGTATATATGGTATATATGGTATATATAGTATATATGGTATATATAGTATATATAGTACATATAGTATATATAGTGTATATTTATAGTATATATATATAATTAAATACAATTATATATATATAATTATACACACATATATATGTGCACACACACACACACACACACACACACACACACAGCAATGTGTAACATTCTCTGTGCAGAGAAGCTTGAAGATATGTTAATATATTCTGAAAAGTTAATATATTCTGAAATATATCGTTCGATCAGCGTTCTGTATAGTCATACAAATCAACGAGTGCGTTGAGTACCTGATATAAATGATTTGTTACGCTTCTTCTGTGATATATATAACTTCAATGATAAATTGAACGGAAGCCGGAAAATATAACATCTAAGGGAAATTTTCGTGAAATCTTACAGTCAAACGTCCTAATTTGACTATAGTCAAAAATATTTTAACGAATCAAAAACTCGTCTCCGTTCGCTTCGATTTGATAAATCGGGCGAGAATGACTTATCAAATATCTCCTAGTGTATTTTACATAGAGATTCTAAACACTCTAGGTATATGAAATATAATTTTATTCAACAATATCGATAATTTAAGTGGTTGAATATAAAATATATTGTACAATACTTTTTACTAATAATTGTCAGTTTTATTATATAGGGTGTTCCTGAAATCGTGGTACAACCAGTCAAGGTGTTAATTCAAGCCAAAGACAAATAGTTCGGCGAATGACTTTAGAAAAGAGATTTCGAATGTTCACAGCTTCAGTTTTGCTGCGATTAAGATTCTCTTTCTTTTTTCTTTAATTTTCGTGCTAGTTGGCGTTAATGGTTTGTTTTGAGCGAAAGTTGCAGATACGCTCTTTTGATTTAACGCGGCAGTGTGATTCTACGTGTAAAAAAATACGAAATATAAACGAACATGACGCTCTGTTTCCGAGAAAAATCGAGTTGAAAAATTCGATCGAGCATACTTGAATTTAGCTATGTAATTCTACGTAGACTTGCTTAATTTTTCAAACTCTATTTTCTCGAAAATACGAAGCGTCGGCATGGAAAACTTTTAATCCATCTTATTTATTTATTAGCCTTGTTCTTTCATAAGCGATCACGCCATTATTTTTCATAGGTTATGCTCGTTTTTACATATTATTCCGGATCTCGTGTAACAACATTGATTCTATTTTCTGTTTTAATAAAAATATAATATTACAATTTAATGATTGCACGTTACATAAATTATTCACATTGGATCTTATGCAAATTAGAGATTTACGACGAAGCGTAACTTGAAGCTTTAAATGGAAAAAAAAAAATTTTTTTTCGCACGTAGAATAACCTACCATTAATTATTTCTTTCTACCACGTCTGTAGTTTCGTTAAATTCAAGTATACTTGATAAATCTTCAAATTTCCAAGGAAACGAAGCGAATTTTTCGATGGAAAAATTATATCCTTCTTTCTTTTCTTTCAATTTATTTCTACACGTAGAATCGCACATCCTGTCCGCTTGCGCCACGATTTCGAGAACACCCTGTATGCACGTACGTACGAGGTGAAATTTTGTGAGCCAGCCGAGTAGAGAATTAGGTCAATACTTCGTGAATTTGAGAACCTTACGGTTCATCGTGAAACACACCGTCCGTCATTACGTTGCAAGAACAAAAAAAAAAAGGTAGAAACTCGTCTGTCAGCTGGCGGAAGGATTCGAGAAATTCATTTTCTTCCCGTGGTTGCACGGTCACGGGAAAAACGTAGAATCCTCGAGGTTTCGTTTCTAATATTAATATCATAAATCACGCGATCAACCGGCGCCCGGCTGTGTCATCGTTAATAACATTCTCGACAGCTTTTTGTTCGCAGAAAGAAAATGACTGATTAATCGTCTCGATCATTGTACCGTACTAAAAGTATTTTAACCCTTTTCACTCGGCTGTGATGTCCCTTCTGAGGGACATCACCCAACAGCTTGAATTCTCCTCTTTTCATAATTTTTTGACAATTGACGTGTATACGTAATATTTGAAAAATTTAAGCCTAGAGCTGAGAGAAACGATTATAATAACGACGTAAGGAGAAGAACGAAAGAATTTCAGAAGAAGAAATTCCTCCGTCGCTCAACAATTCACATAATTCGAAACAATTTGCACAAACTCGACTTGTCAATGCCTCTTACGAAAGTTTGAAGAAACGGCTATTAGGATATTATATTTTTCCAGAGATTGAAACTATGTTCTGCCTTCTTCTAGCAAACCTGCAACGCACCCATCGATGATTGTTTTAAATTTAAACAGATATCACACGTTAGAGAGATGGAATTAACAAAATTTCAATGCCATTTCGAATGCCATTTGAATTTTATTTCCAATGCTGTTGTGTGCATTTGATTTTGAAGCGATGCTTCGTATGTAAATAAATTGCTAGTTCACAGGTGATACTGAGAAAATGTTTGTCGAGGGCTAAAAGGGTTAAGCAAAAATGACGGGACGTACAATGGCGTACTATTAAATATATAGCAAAAATGCTGATTACCACCAATACAATTTTAGATAATATCTGTTACCAATAATGACAGACAGAGAACAAGAATGGGGAAAATTTAATTTTAAAAGTTGTAGAGATTGTCTAATATTGTTTATACGTGGAAAAGCTATATCAGGAGATCCAAGTATCAGGGGAATTAGAAAATTTCCAAACCCTCCAATTATGAAAGGTATAACTATGAAAAAAATTATTAGAAATGCATGACCGGTAACAATAGAGTTGTACATCTGATCATTTCTGATTCACATCCCTGGCCTATTTAATTCTGTACGAATTAGTATTCTAAAAGAAGATCCAATAATTCCAGATCATAAGGCAAATATTATATACAAAATACCAATGTTTTTATGATTAGTAGATATTAATCAATTTTTTATGTTAAATTGTCTAATCAGTGTAGACTTCATCAATCTTGAGCAAAATTAATAGCTCGAGGTACGCCTATAAGTTTAAAAGATATTACGTCTGAAAAAGAAGTAAACTGTAAATTTATCTATAAAGATTATGATTCTTTTAATATTACGATTAACATATATAATAGATAGAATCTATATGATAAAATATTTTTTTAATTTTGAAGATTAAATGGAAAAAGATTTATGCCTCGGGGCATAAATTCGCAATCACACGCCATCATCAGCATATGACGTGCATACAACGGAGATACAACAATAGACTATTAATTCGACATTTATCTCGTGCGACATTTACCATACGCGCGAGAACAGAAACGAAGCTAAGAAAGAAAAAGAAAAAGAAAGAAAAAACCAAAGAACCCGTTACTCGCACGAACCACGTTCGCGATATGCAAGAAAGAAATTTTCTTTACCTCGGATATATATATATCTCGTCGAAAGGAAATAATCGTCGTCAGAGTGACAGTCGATGAACGTCCATGATAAAATAGTCGGGGAATAGGTTTCTACAGGCGATGGAGATGCAGCGTGAGCCCAACTGAACGAGAGAGAGATGTGCTCCAGACACTATCACTAAACGGAATGGCTGGTAACCCAGAACCAAGAACATATCGACTGGTCGGGTACACGATCGGTAGTGGTAACAGTCAGGACGACGACGACGACGATGATGACGATGATGAGGGCTATGACGATAATGAAGATGACCGGCGGAATGATGATGTCGTTTCTCGTAGCCTCGTTCTCGACATACCAGATGAAAACTGCACGATCAACGCGTACAACATTGGCTTCCACGTATCTTCGCAAGCCGAGGCCGCGTAAAATATTCGAAATTTTCCGTGGAATTGGAAAACCTAATGGCCTAGAAACACGCCATCGACCTAGAAACGTTGCTCCTTCGCGTTTCTTTTTTCTTCTTTTTTTTGGTGGAAAAGGGTGACGAAGAGGGCGTGTCAGAGTTTATATAAATGTTCATTGAACAAGAACACGCGATAATATAATGGGAAATATATACATAGGTATGTTCAGAACGACGTCTCGAGATCAACTATTTGTCAAGGGCAACCAAGCCGACCCGTTAAGGTACCCATAGACGTTAAAACATGCATAGATGCTACACGATGCATGCATCAACTCCTAGGTTTCATGAAACATAAGATGAACAGCTTGCCTCCACTCTACCGATTCTTCAGTTCTTCGTGTGACGCCAAAGTTGGAACAAGTGTTTTTAAAATGTCGAATATTAGTGAGGTTTATCATCACTTACAAAAAATAGAAAGAAATTAAATACTGAAAAGAAATGGGCAAAATGATGGATAATCCAGAGAAATAGAATTTTCCAATTTTGCATTAAAAGGGGTAAAGGCAATTGGACCTTGTAATTATAGAAATTATCTGTACATATGGATGACTCTGCTTTTTATTATCTGTTGGAGGAGAATTGAAATTTGCGTTATCTGTTCAAGAATTGAAAAAAGAAATATGCAGTCGCGAGAGATGCAGCTAGCGCAGAGGAAAAATCTATCTGCAACACTACGGTTTCAGCACGATACGCAGTTCGTGATTTCTTGGAAAAAGGTGTAAGATATCCATAATTTTGAATGTTCGTCGTATCATTGCTCTGATCAACTCCGTTTAGCAGCAGAGCTGATTCTTTTCGGAAAGTCTTTCTAAAGCTAATTTTAAGCTGTTCGGTATATCTTAAATACTCAATTTTCTTCCTTTTTACGCACAGTGATCGCTATAGCGAGAGAACTATTTTTGTATGTCCGTGGTATGATAATGGTATGAAACACGAAAAATTATTTCTCTATCACGGGCACTGCCCATAGTGTATAAATAAATAAATAAATCAAAATAACGCAAAAATATGGGAATTATCATACAAAAGGGAATGATATACGAATAATAACAAAATATACAAATATGCAAAGAAACCAAGCAAAAATATGGAAAGTATTATATAAATACTAGACAAACATCCTTATATCCATAGCGTGCGCACGAACCTCTGTGTTCTTCTGACACTCGGTTCTCACAATTAATCTATCTAACGCTTAATTCGCATACGCTTTCATGTTTACAAAAGAATTGCCTCTTAATATTCCGCATATTAAACACTCAATTAGAGGATCGCGTTTCGCGAGCTCGCTGTAATTCGTAGAAACATCGTCCGGCACGCGTGCTGGCCAACCAAGCGGATCGGAAACTCGTTTGGATTTTTTTTCACGATGATTTCAAGATGCATCATCGAAAGGAAGGAGCTGTAACTTTGCCGCGGCCAACCAAACTGTCGATGGTTCTGCAAAATCGAGCGCAAGCCAAAAGTCGAGCAAAGTCGAGATCACTTTTAGAGATCACGATACGATCGCGAACGAGTCGATCCTGTTATAATAATATTAATCGTTCGCCTCCTACGCACGACCTCGCGAGCTGCCCCGTCCCCACCGCTCGTGGAACGTTGACTTATTGCAACATAATGCACAGGTTCGTGACACGAAGAACGATCGAGAGAAGAAAAGAACCACCTGGCTGCAACCAACCACCTGTTGTATGAATTATCGGTACAATCCGCAAGCTAGCGGTCATCCACTTCTGCGTATTTCGATTTTTCAACTTGACACCATCTCGTGCACACCATCTTGATAGGTCTCGTTAAAAGCCTAGAGGGAAATTGATGGTCTGACATTTTTTTCTCCCCCCCTGTAAACTTTAAACCTCGCGAAAGAGGTCGAACGACGCTTGATTCGCGTGCGAAAGAGATTCGATTTGTATAGCTCGAGGCGTATCTCATCGCGCGTTGCGAAGAATACGCGCGTGGAAGAATACGTCTAATGAAACGTTCGAAACGCATCGTTTCGAAGCGATGTTCCTGAAGATTTGTCCTTCTTAGTTCGTAAAGATTAAACGAGATGGTACTTGATAGCATGGATATTCTCTTTAACAATAACCGGCATATCTCACATATTCAGCTATTCTTGCCGGTCGAATGACCGGTTGCGAGATAAATATTCTTTTTTTTTTTTCAGGAAGGAATTGTCGATTTATCGTAAGAAATAATGCACAACTTTTTAAATGATAATAAAATAAGATAACGAAAAATTGTTATATTCACCATAAACAGGACGTAGATATAACAGAAACATATAAACGGAAGATCATAGCGTTTGTTTTCTTAATTGCATTTTTCGCACGACGATAGGCTTCTCCTTCGTACATTTACCGCAGACAAGATTTTTTACAAGATCATACAAGATTTTAATTGCTTTATCAAAAGTCGTATCTGACATGCTTTCCGCAAATGCGAAATGTTCGTTTTCCTTTTCTTCTTGGAGAAATTCGCCTTTGGCAAGCTCTTCTTGGCCAATTGTACTAGAAATCGTTGTCTCGATATATATTTTGTCCAAAAATATTGTTTCCAAATCAAGGATATTGAAAGAAAAACTTGCACGGGCCATCTATAAGATTTGGATTTGATCGGTCACATCGACACTGAATTTGGTTTTATTATAACACGCAACTGTCTCAGGCATTCGCTCTCTATCGTTATTGATTTTCACACACTTTTATGCTTAGTATTATAACATTTTTTTCGCTTGGTTTGGATTTCAAGGATTGTTAGAGCACAATTATTTGATTTATAAATTACTGTCGGAGGAACGTTCCATTTTGTCTTTTGTTGATTCCGCCAGTCTGGCCAATTCTCCGAATAATCAATGTTGCTCGTTTTGTTTTTATTCGGCTGCTTACGATAAACTAAACGCATATCAGATGCATGCAGCTACGTATAGTTGAGATACTTGAGCTCCAGAGCCAAAGTGCCAGGCAGAAAAATTTCGAGAAAGACATGAATTTGTCATTTGTAAACAAGTCAGGCGATGAATTTTCTTTTGTCCAGTAAAGAAGAAGCCAACGAAAAAAAAAAAATTAGTCAGATGATGATAATCTCTAAGAATTTACACAAAGTTAGACGAACAAAAGAGGTAACGATAAATGTACAATTTTCAATTAAATTAATTTTCAATTAATTTTGAAACCAGTTTAGCGAAGTTTAAACTCAGGTAGAAAAGAAGATTTATGATTTAATCTACCGAAAGAGTATTCCCGAAGCTTTCAGTCTGTTCGACTATTGTTGCGTTAAATATTACAGATTAAAGTGAAGATGGTTATTGAAAACAGACGATGACGATGATCGGACGTTTTAACAGAAAACGTCCAGGTCGACTTTCCATCAATTTAAAACGCACTTTTACTTCATGACAATGTGCCCCGCTCGCCGTGAAATACGTTCGTGAAAAATAAGGAACCCGTTTTCTGTACCTTTCACTTGGTCACTCGAAAGTTCAAATCGAATTACCCCGTAGCATCTAAAGTTTCTCTTTTCTCGATTCATCTCGCATAAAAACTAACCACGAGCTTGTAAATCGACCTTTAAACAACGTCGAACTCGTACACGAGAGTTGAAAAAAATTGAAATTGAAATTACATTGAAAAACTTAAAAAAAAGATTATTAAAAATTATTAATTGAACGAAGCTAAACGATTAAGATCACCCCTGAAAAATTGCTCTGCATTAGTGAAAAATTCATTCACGCGTGTCGACGCAAGTTTCCTGTCATCGATCTCGAAGAATTCAAGAAATTATTAAAATTATCGAAATATTATTCGAGCATTGAAACGATCAGAATTACTATTAAAGGAGCTGGACTAAAGAAATTAGACTAAAAAAAATTGCTTCAAAACTGACTGAAAAAAAACGGTCGAAAACTTTATTGCTCACTTTATCGCGTGTCAACGCGAGTCTCTCACGTCGATACGAAAAAAAAAAGAGATTAAAAAATTAGGCTTTCTTGCTATATGTTTCAGGAAACTCGTTATTTCTAGGAAAAACATTATTTCAACCTCCTCCACCAGCTGATTGTAATCTTCGCGGATTACGTGTACTCTGGAAAAGTGATAACGTCTCTGCGTACTCTCTTTTCTTTTTCTCTTTTTTTTTTATACTTCACCCATGCAAGACTAATCGCCTCGTTTTACGGCGCATGAAATTGAATGGCTACGTAATCACCAAAAGAATGACCGTCTGCCGTCTAATTTCATATTCCTTCAATTAAAAGGATGTGTTGCTTGACAAGAGAAAAAAAAAGGGGAGGGGGAGACAAAAAGAAAGCATGGAACGTACTCACGTATTTGCTCGTACAATTAATATTGAAAATATTCGGAAAGAACATTCGGTCATCGAATCGGCGAAAGTTATTATCAGGATATGGACTTTGCAATTTTAAAATTTTCATTTTGAAATTTCTACGAACATCGCCAATGAGTTTTTGCAACTCCATAAATGCACAAAATTCATGGCCATATAATATATATATATATATTTATATATATATATTTATATTTCGCAAAAGATAGTTTTGCTTTTAAAAAAAAAACGAGTGTTAATAATTATTATTTAAACATGAAAGGAGTATCCTTACGAAAAATATTATTCTTATTGTCACTTAAATATATTTAAAATACAAAAGGAGTATTCTCACGAATAATACTTGTACTATACGAATAAATATCACGAGAAACATTCTCACAAGAGGAATCTACTATTTCGAATGTAGAAACACGATAAACAGACGCGATAAAAAAACTTTCGTTTCGAACGTAAAAAAAGACGTAAGAGGAAAGAGACTGTGATATATCTAACGTCAAAAATTCGATATCGAAACTCGCAGTGAGTAGTCGTAAATATGCGAGCGAGCCTCGACCAGACAGAGTGGAGAAAAGCCAATTTCGATCATGTAACGCGTGAAATTCATTTTCAGTGGGCGCCAACCGGTTTCCCTCGGAATACCGAAAGCAATTCGATATATATCATATATAATGTACAATATATTATATTATATATTGTACATTATAAATATATATAATATAATATATATATTTATGTTAATATATGTTTATATATGTATATATATATTTATATGTTAAAACGGTTCAATTTTTTTATAAATACAATAATTTTATTTTAACATTAATTTTATATAATTAATAGTGGAAATTTCTAAACTAGTAATTAACGTAATTTTTTATAAGACAGTAGAATACCTTTATATTTGCTAAAATAATTGTTACAAATAATTGTTTCAATAAGAATAATGTGTGTTTTAATTTATCTGATTTTACCCGCCCCTATGGGGTGAAACCAAGTTTTTGCATGCCCCCAGAAAATTTATTTTACTTTCCTCCGAGGGAAGCAATTCCTTCCAAAAAGTTTGGCCATTTTCTTATTGTCCTCGTAAAGTTTTAGTCCAATTAAGAGATTTAGCGAAATTCTCTTTTGCCGTCCGATTTTTTTGTTAAATAATTAAACACCCGATTTTATCCTACTTCCCTCTACGTGATTAAACTGATTGTTAAATGTATAGCGGATAAATTGAATTTAATTACGTTTACTAATGAACAAGAGAGACACATGGTAAGCAGTACATGTTCGTACGTATTCTCATTGTAAAAAGAGAATTTTGCATGGTATTTACAGCGCGTGCAGTGTCAAATGTCAACCTTTTGATTACATTTTAAGCGGCAATCAACGAAAACGTTGCAGATGCTACTTGCAGCATTTAATTAGCACATTTCCATTTCCTTATGGATAAAATTCCAGCATAGATAAAATTCTCTAACCCTGTAGTCGCGAAGATTACGCGACATTTATTGCACGTGCGGTACATGTGATGTGTTAAAAGGTACATTAACCTCGAGAAGAATCACGAACGGTAAATTTGTTGCCTGAGAATCATGTTAAACTGAATAACAGGCAAGGCGAGACAGAGTTTTTCTTCATCGCCGTTGAAAAGCGTAAATACAAAGCTAAGAAAAAGTGAATTCACCTCGAAATGAGATCCGATCTCGAATCTTTCCTATCATCTTCCGTCGAAACGAAGCTATTAGCAAATTTGTTTGGAAAAAAAAAGAAAGAAAAAAAGAAAAAAGAAGAAGAAAAAAGAAATCTAATTGAATAACAAGCAAGTTGCAACAATGCGTGAACAATAAACATCCTGATTTTATATTCGAAGATTCTTTCTTTCATTATCGCGTAAGGTGCATGCAACGTAGAAAATTACGCATTGAATAATTCATTAATATCCACGTTCACTCTTCGTACGTTTCGTAGCTTTAAGAGAAACATCGATCATCGTTGATTCATCGCGAGTGGGAAATTCTGCTCGCTACCAAATAGCTGTGCTGCCGAATCGAATGCTATCCTCGAGTGAAAAATTAAATATTGAAAACGCAAAACGATGCAGAAGTAAGGAATCTTCGAAATCGTCTTTCGAAACTCGTCAGCTAACGTAAGGGAAATACGTAGAAATGTTGCCGACAACAGGCTGAAAGATTTATTTCCATTCTTTTCTATAATTTCCTCTAGAGAGAGAAAAAAAAGAAAGAGAAAAGAAAAAAATGTCTTTCATCCGCAAAAGAAACGTCTTCTCCGCAAACTCTCACAAATGCAAATGCAGTTACACTGTTCTGGCACTCGAAAGCAAAAGACGATCACGACGGTAATAGTCGCGAGCAAAAATAGATAACTGTACTGATTGTGAGCAGGCAAGCCGGACTACAAAAGGTGGCATAAAGACGTGAGTTCCAGCGGGACGCCTAAGCTTAAGCCTACGTCTTAATTGAATTGTCGTACGACGACAAAAAATCATTGTAATACCAGCGACACAAAGAAACAAACGAAGCAAATTACACGACCCGTGTAATTCCATGTTGGCAATGCCACGTATACTAACGTGGAAACGTCGCATTTGTCTGTCGCATTGTTTTCAAAATTCAAGCCAGCTTGTTTTTTCGTTGCATTCGATCGCACGGCATATTTCTAATAGAAATGAAAACTGTTGAGAAACCGCCTGTTTTGCGAAAAAAAAAACGGGGCGAATTTTGTCAAAAAGATCTTGGAAATTAATTAATTGCTTTTGGGTACTAGGAAAATAAGCTGGTCATGCGAACGCATATAACGCGCCGAGAAAGATAAATTTTTCATGCCTCTTGGAAGCTCAGAGAAAATAAATAAGTCGTCGTGACTTGTGGGCGTATATAAGAGCTCGTCACGATCTACGAGCGCTCGGAAAAACAAATTCATAGCTCTTTGAACGCTCAAAAAAAAGAAGCTCGTCGTGTATATGAAAAATAAATACTCAGAAAAATAAACTTAAAAAAATGAGCTCGTCGTGATCTATCTGCACGTATATGCACTCGGAAAACTTATCGTGACCTCTGAAAGCTCGAAAAAAAGCTGACGATCTACGGTCTGCGTATAAATCCTCAGACAAGTAAACTTATCACGGTCTATGAGATAAAGCTTCAAGAAACAAGCTTTATAAACCATCGATAATGAGAAAGCTAATCGTTATAGAAGATCATCATTGAATAATTCGATATTGATCGAGACAGCCAGCAAGGCATACATAAACGCTATTGCAACATTATTGCGTTACGACCAATCGATATCAGTTGACGATTTTCGTCGCCGTACGATACTCAATTAGGGCTCAATTAGGCCTTACGATAACATGTAACAACGACGAAACTCTCTCGCGAAGCCAATAACGACGGCGCCATATGTTGGACAAATCGGATATAACTTTCCGTGATGAATGATCTCGCCGATATGCACGAAGGCAGGATCGCCACTGGATGTGGAAACGAAGTGAAACGAGAAAGTAAAGGATCGGTCGGAAGACAAAACGCTCGTCTCTAAAATTTTCCGCATCACGCGTCGAAGTTTCGTACAAAAAAGACACGGCGGGCGTTCTGCCACTTTCTTTCCCACGAAACGAAAACTTCGTATCATTCAGCGACACAGACGGAGTTCTCGCTCTCGTCATGCGAGATTATATCCGACGAATACTCTAGAGAGTAGCTAGAACCGCTACGCAAGTACACGCACAGGCTGACGCTGGATATCTTTTTCTTTTTTATTTTTTGTTTTAACAGCTGAATCAGTGAATCGAAGAAGAAAACTTATCGTGACCTCTGAAAGCTCAAAAAAAAGCTGACGATCTACGGTCTGCGTATAAATCCTCAGACAAGTAAACTTATCACGGTCTATGAGATAAAGCTTCAAGAAACAAGCTTTATAAACCATCGATAATGAGAAAGCTAATCGTTATCATCATTGAATAATTCGATATTGATCAAGACAGCCAGCAAGGCATACATAAACGCTATTGCAACATTATTGCGTTACGACCAATCGATATCAGTTGACGATTTTCGTCGCCATACAGAGATTGGTTTCGAACGGAGAATTGGAAAATTGTTTCGCGGTTTTCTAAAATCATTCGCTCGAAATGATATAGACGTCATTTATGTAAATTTTTAATTTTTAATAAATAATAAGTAAATATTATTTATTAAATTTTTAAATTTTAATAAGTAATAAGTAAATATTTTATATATATATATATAAATTTTTAATAAATATAATATTTAATAAATATATAAATTTTTAATAAATATAATAAGTAAATATTTTATATATATATATATAAATTTTTAATAAATATAATATTTAATAAATATATAAATTTTTAATAAATATAATAAGTTAATATATATATATATTTATTAATATATATATAATTTAATATATATATTTTAAATTTTAATAAATATAATAAGTAAATATTTTATATATATATAATATATATATATGTATAAAATATTATATATATAATTTATATATATTAAAATATTATATATATAATTTATATATATATATATAATTTACATATATATAAAATATTTTATATATAAAATATATTAAATATAAATATTAAATATACTTATTATATTTATTAAAAATTAAAATATATATATGTATATATATATATATTAGGTATATATAAATATATATATATATATATAATATTTCTCTACGAGAAAATATTATCTGATAATTACTTAATACAGTTGTAAGTTTCAAAGTTTTAAATTAATTCGTTGTCTCGTTCGGAGACGGAATCTCCGTATGCTATTATCTCGACGAAAATTCTCTACTAAAGAAAGTTCTCTACCACTCGAAATATCTGAATCTTCGAAATTCACGACTTCAAAAAATGAAGATACCGATGGCAATAAAGAATTGTCACAGCTCGATGAAAATTGGAACCTTCGTGCACCTTTGACAGTCTGAATTTGTTCTTTTCAAAGATGATCTCACGTCAGGTAGGAAAAACGACGATACCTCTTATCACGGAAATCATCGAAATTCAAGAGCGTAAATTTAAAAAAAATTTTCTCCGCGACTAAATTCACCGGTACTCGTGAAGATCGAATGAAAATTTCCTCTTTACAAAAAGAGGCCGTAAAATTCCGCTGCACGATTTTTCCTTCCGCCCTTCTCCCCTTTCGTAATTTCAATCTGAAAACTTATCAAACGCCATGAGGGGAACGAAGCAAAAACGGTGCAAAAAGCAGCGAAAGTTTGAAGCAGCTATCTATTTATTATCGCGGTACACCGATAAAAAGTTGAAAAAGTAATGGGACTGCGAGAGCAGCATTCGAATCCAGAATCCTCACGTCACGGTGAAAACTCGATGACTGTGCTCCATCACGGAAGATCGAAACGCGAAGATTCGTGCAAATTTGATCCCTAATCAGCATGTTACTGTGAACATAATACTCCGCCGCGTAAGTGGCAGGTTAGGGTTGATAGGCTCTTCCGTTCGCAGACGGAATAATTCGAAGAGTTTTCAGTCCAGCTGCTGAAAAGCTGGCGATTGCCGTGAGTCATCAGCAGAGATCAGCCACAATGCTGATGTGTGTACACGATAATTACACGTCAGTTAAGAACTGTTACTCCTTAGCAGTGAAGATGGTTGATGAACTAAACCGGAGGTTTAGCGATGGCGATTCAATCGGCGAAATAGACGAAAATCCGCCATGTCAAATCGAAGACAATCGCAATTTTTTGGAATGAAAAGGCGTTTAGATCGTTGCCCGCTCTGTCGAGAGGGAATTGGGAACGTTCGTCCAGCTGTAGATTTCGTAGCTAGCTCTAACAAGCGTTAACCATCGATGTCGATATATCGACTGAACGGAGGAATATTGGCTAACGAACGCGATAAAGCTAATAAAGGAAACGTCGCACGTATCGAGTCGGATGACGAGACGAATGTGTATCGACGGCGCGCGATTCACGTCGCGATTCACCGCTAGCTGTTTCATTTGGTCGTCGACCCGATACCGTACGATCGGCACGGCGAACTAACGAACGACTCGCATACAAATTCATCGGGTCTCGATGACAAACGAAACTATGCCGCGCGCGCGCATAAGTGTTATACTCTCGAGGACACGAGGAGAGACCGTCGTCGGGTCTCAATGATCTCACTCAAGGCGAGATTGCATGTTTCACTCGACCGGATCGCCGAAAGAGACGATTTCCAGGCGATTTCCCTTGGCTAAGCTGAAAGTATCGAGCCGAACGAAGAATCAAGAAGGACCTCTCACCATTTTTGCCCGTCATCGAAGACGTGGAAGCGGTCGAGGCTTGCTCAGGCACGTCCACCGCTCGTTCCTCTCTGCCAGAAACGCAGATCCCCTCGATATTTCCCTCCTCGAGTTCCTGCTCTTTCGACCTCAACGCCTCAACGTCGTTCTTACTGTAATCGATGGCAAATCGATCGTCGATCGTCTTCCATTCCTGTGACTCCTTGTTGTCCGCCTCCATGGGGTATCCTCCCTCGAGGCTGGCTATATTTCGAATATCGGGCGCCAGGGTCTCCTCGTCGTCCTCTCTTATCCGCCATTTCGCTCTCTGATGTTGCTGTTCGGCGGCCCCGGCGTTGTTCTCACACGCCGCGATTTCACTCACCTCCTCCTCGACCAGCTCCTCCTCCTGCAGCATGTACTCCCGTCTCTCGTTCGGATTCTGGTAAACACGGTAAGGCCCTACCAGGCCGACGATCCCCCTGGGCATCGCCACGTTCCTCTTCCAATCCGCTTGCAGCTGATCAAACTCTCCCAAGTGGTAGTTCGTGTACATTTCACCGAGACTGAAGAGACGTCTCCGCGGTTCCGGTAGCTGCTCAGACGCGACCTGCAACCATCGACGCAGTTCCTCCTGCCGAGAGCAAACCTCCAGCTGTGTTTGCCTTTCTTTCGCCGATCGTTCCTTTATCGGTGGAAGTTTCTTTCCCTTGAGGCAGTAGCTGCTTTCGCTTAACCGTTTAACTTTTTTCGGCTTTCTCACCACGCTGTAAAGGGGCTCCTCGTCGTCCTCCTCCTGTATCTTGATTATCGTCGATTCTTGAAACGTCGTTGGTCTGCCAACGTTGCTGTTGTCCGTCGGTAGCCAAACCGACCGGTAGGGAAATTCCGTACTGGTTGCCCTCCTCCGTTCTTTCTCGCTGTTGTTCACCACGGCGCTTATCACCACCACGTTGTTCTTCGCGTTCGACGGTAAACTGTCGGCCGAATCGTTGTTGCTGTCGAGCACGCTGTAAATCGGCTCGCGAGTAGCAGCCTCGATCCACTTGGGTCTGTTCTTTGGCTTGGCCGAGGAGGACCTGAGCTGTTCTGAATCGGCCTGAATCGGTGTGTTTCGTTCTACGCTCGCAACGGGAATGTCAGTCAGTTCGGCCACCATGGTCGATCGTGTGTTTCGATTACGATCCGGGTGATCAGGCTCGCCGGATGTCACGCTCAGATCGTGATGAACATATTCGAAGGCTCGTTCGCCGATCGTCGAAATCCAAGTGTATTCGGGCGCGGCCTTTGAACGTGACGGTATTTACAGGATTAATAACCTACTGGTGGCTAACACGAACTTATCGACATGGAGACTGACCGATCGGAAGATCGATCTGGTAACAGTAATTTTTTCATCGATTTACTCGGACTCGGAGAAATTTCAATAACTCGGTCGATAACACAGTCGCGCCAAAATTTACACCATCGAATAAAAAGCTCCGTAATTGTGAAACGTATGTTCTCCTCCTCCGGCCGAGAAGAAAACCGATAAATTCTTCGAAACGATTCAACGATGAAATTCTTCTTGAATCGAGATGTTCTCGAACGATGAGATAGGAAGGTACTCGAGACACTCGGTCACTAACAGGAGAACACTTTTACATTTTCCTCGCGTTCCCAAGCATTTTCAACGTTCGTCGACGAGCGCACCCGATCGAACACAAAAGGTAAATGTCGTTTCTTGGCTTTGGTTTTGCCAGGGAAACAATGTCTCGCGATCGTGGAGGTGGCCGGAGGTCGATCGTATGGATCTGGCTCTTGTTCGTGACCAGAATGACGAAAAAGGTTTCACATCCTTCGTAGAAGCAATAGCTTTTACCTTTTCCATCATCTGGGTTAAGTTAACCGATTTTCCAGATAAAGCGATTTTCGTTGACGTAATTGAGTCTCGTTAATTGAGTCCCACGCGAGTTGCCCTTATCTGACAATGAGTGGAATCGCATCTATATCGCTCACATATCCGCGAGATCGGTAACTTTAATGGAACTTTAATGGTTCAATGTTCGATGTTTATTTATGGAATCGCATCTATATCGCTCACATATCCGCGAGATCGGTAACTTTAATGGAACTTTAATGGTTCAATGTTCGATGTTTATTTATGGAATCGCATCTATATCGCTCACATATCCGCGAGATCGGTAACTTTAATGGAACTTTAATGGTTCAATGTTCGATGTTTATTTATGGAATCGCATCTATATCGCTCACATATCCGCGAGATCGGTAACTTTAATGGAACTTTAATGGTTCAATGTTCGATGTTTATTTATGGAATCGCATCTATATAGCTCACATATTCGCGAGATCGGTAACTTTAATGGAACTTTAATGGTTCAATGTTCGATGTTTATTTATGGAATCGCATCTATATCGCTCACATATCCGCGAGATCGGTAACTTTAATGGAACTTTAATGGTTCAATGTTCGATGTTTATTTATGGAATCGCATCTATATAGCTCACATATTCGCGAGATCGGTAACTTTAATGGAATTTTAATGGTTCAATGTTCGATGTTTATTTATGGAATCGCATCTATATAGCTCACATATTCGCGAGATCGGTAACTTTAATGGAACTTCAATGGTTCAATGTTCGACATTTATTTCGTTATTTCGTTAAATAGATTTTTTAACTGTATTAATGCAGTACGATACTTTTACGAGTTGAAATACATTTCTACATTATTTGTCCGTTTTTTTTTTTTCAGATCATCCTGTATATTCCTACGAATTTAACACCTCGTCGTTTCTTTTTCTTTCATGTATCCTACTTTCATGTAGCAGCATACGACACTTTATTCAACGCAATTCTCACAAATAGATATCAAATGTAATAAGAACTCGTAAATTAACGCGAGCTGAAAAATTGCTGAAAAAAACACTCGTTTGCGAAACGAAAACGGTGTTTTTCCCATCGACTTAAAAGACTAGAGTTTTTTGCATTAAGTCTTGCGCGACGAGACTTGTTCAAAATCCACATTTGTGGAATTTCTATAGAGTTATTGGTCGTGCTATTTCGAAAAGGAATTTATTTCAACAACAAGTAATTGACCGATCACTCAAGTTCGCTAGTTTTAATGTCAGGAATAAGAAATAACATTTTTCAGCTTGCCATGACTTCGAAGATCCGCGCAATAGATAATTCGGGCGAAAGATTTAATATCATTTATACGTACATTATTTTCTGTTTTATTTAAAAAAAGAAAAACTATTTAATTAGGTTTAACTTTCTGCGCTGTTAATTGTCGCAAGTCTCGATATATTTACACTTTACCGACCGATAGCGATAAATAGTAGCGGTAAGTAATAGACGATTAATAGGCTACCGGTCGGTAAAGTGTTAATATCGTATAATAATATATTTGTATATATTAATATACGATATTACCGGTCGGTAAAGTGTTAAAATATAAAATATATAAATATATTATTATAGGATATCAATACTTTACCGACCGATAGCGATAAATAGTAGCCGATTAATAGGCTACCGGTCGGTAAAGTGTTAACACATTGTTTGCGGGTAACGGGAATCACAGTCTTACTACGGCCAATTGTTGAGTGCGGGAGACTGTAATTATTCTGTAGATGATAATGCCTCAACATGTGATTTTTCTGACGCGGAAGATTCAGATAGTGACTTTCCTCTTGTACGAAGACATATCAGAGTAAATCGTTTATCTAGTTTTCTGCGCGGATATGGCCGCTCACCGTGTTTGCGCAGCGAAAACCAGCGCTTATAACGCCATTTCACTATTGGAGGAAGCAACTGTTGTCATCGGAAAATTGCGGACACAGGGAAGATCGTTAACCTTTTCGGTAACCGATTGTGGTAGAAGCAAACACGGATTTCCTCACCGGGTGAGAACCGTAAATACCGAAGAAAAGCGACTGAAACCTCGAGGCAAAACTGAAACTGGCCAAAAAAGAAAGACCAACAGTGCCTCCAACAGGTGTTAGAGGTCGAAGCAAGCATTCTGCTCGATAATCACCAGCCGATTATACCAGACGTTCCAACGGCAAATTCTTCCGCATTTCGCTTTAGCCGAGCATGCTCGTTCGTTGGTAAATAGCTGGATACAGTAGTACATACCGCTAGAAAAATTGGCAAACGCCGGCCATTGTAGAAAATACTCGCGTATCATCGCGGTGAACTGCTGCACAGGGTGTCCGATAAATCGTGCTGCATTTGTTTGAAACATGACAATACGAGGAGATAGCGCGAAGAAAAAATGTAGGATACGTTCGTTCAAACGTAACCATTGACAGACAAATTTTCTTCGTTCGAACGTCTCGGAGGAAAGCAGCTATCCTTGTGATGATATGTTATTTGGAAAATATATTATTCTTTTATCTGTGCGTTAAACGTTGAATTTTTGAGCAGAATATATCATCGAGAAAGATGTGGGAATGCTTTCTTCCGCATTTCTGATTAACTGACGACGAAGATTTACTATAATTACCGCTGCGAAAATGTAGAAACGAAAAGAACCTACAACGACCGAATAACGTGAAAGAATTTGCTATATTCTGACGTCAGATTGCGATTCTTGTCGACACATCGTTGACCGGCAATTTTACACAGAAATTATTGCTCTCGTAATTGTCTTCGTAATTGAGTATGGAAGTGAAAACAATCTAGATTAACTTCAATATACTTTATTCGTACAGAATGAATAATTCAAGGAAAGATCTCTTATATATATTACATTTTAAACATGTAATATATTTTAGTAATTTTTTTCTCTCTTATATATATATTATGTATAAGAGATAAATATAATATAATTTTATAATTTTTTTCTCTCTTATATATATTATATTTTAAACATTATATTATAAATTTATTATTAAAATTATTTATTATATTATAAAAATTATATTATTTTATAATTTTTTTCTCTCATATATATTATATTATATTTATCTTTTATATATATCATCTCTTATATATATTACATTTTAAACATGTAATATATTTTAGTAATTTTTTTCTTTTTTTTTTTTTTGACGTGATATGATTTGACTGTATAGCAATCACGTACGTGTAGCGATGCACAACAGGTTTCGCAAATACATCCAGTTCTACCGCGATAAACTATCAATTTCCACATCGCTACTATATATTATATTTCGAAATCGCTGAGACAAAGCGTCTGCATATAAGTTCATTGAAAAGTTCCTCGTGATTGTGTAATAAACAACTGTTTGTAATAAACTAAGATTGCGATAAAAATCTAAATATCGATAAAAGTAATTTTTTTTTTTTCATAATAAAGTGAACGACGAGGACAGATTTTACAATTATTAGCCCGAGTGACGATAATTAAAATAGTTAATGCAAGTGCAAACACGAGTCAACTCGTGACCGATCAACAACGTGTTAAAACTCACATAAGGCAATAACAGTTATTGATTATAAATCACAACTAGTCCTGGTACTGCAAAAACTAAATCTAATTCAAAAAATCGAATTGGCTCATCTTAAACTTACAGTTCCATATAGTTGCAGTTACTGTATAGTATTATACAATTAATAATGGTTTCGCGTTTCGGACAATTATTTTTCATTTATTTCGTTCGCAGGCGTGATCATTGCCACGTATTATAGGCAAGCTGATGTTTGAAACTGAACCGCAATTAAAAACGCGTGTAATTCAATTAAAAAATTATGATTTAATCGCGTCGTGTGTCCACGCTGAGATCACACCGTGACGGTGAACCTCTAGGCTCGCTCTGTTAATCCCGGTAATTGTAATTCTCGTTTTCTATTTGATAACAGAAACTTTTTTTAGACCTGGGTGCTCGACATTCTCGAGGTTTCTCTCTTCTCTTTTGCCTTTCTTTTTCAATCGAACGCCGAATCGAAGTAAGAAAATCATCGTGGCATCCAGTTAGTTTCTGTTCGATCGAAGTTAGCGTTAACGTTCCGTTCTATCAACTTCGTCGAAAAATTGGCAAATTTTCCTATTATTCATACACGCGTGAATCATTCGACGAAGAAGTTCATTCGAATGAACGAAGCTAGAAAAATAAAAAAAAAATAAAAAGAAAATACTGCGCGAAATTTCGAGAGACGTCGTAGTCGTTCTAAATATATATGTATGTGTGTGTATATATATATATATATATATATATATATATATATATATATATATATGTATATATACAGACACACCTCTTAGAAACTGGACATCGAAAGACTTTCAGAAAGTTCCACATGGCACACGGTTGTCGTCATTTGAAAAAAAAAATTAAACACCTTCTGTCGGCGACTTTCCACGTTTACTTTCTCGATCAGGCTTGATCGCCGGGGTCGATAGTTAAATCATTCATGAATGCGACGTTACTCTTCTCGCTAAGCGAAAAATTCACTTTAAGCCTTTATTTATTCGCGAATTACGTTTCTCCTCTCGATGAATATACGTCTGTCTATCTACTTTTAGGCAATCACGTCTCTGAGATTTATCTTTCTTTTATTTCGTAACTTGAAATAAAAGTCGCAATTAATATCGTCGCGCGTGCAAAACATAACTGGCATAGAGAGAACGTGTCAGGCATAGCGACAGCATTCTTATCAGGCATTGAAGTCACCGGCGTCCTGAATTGCCCGTTGGCGTTAACACTTTCGAGACGGACGTGTATTTCTCATGTTCTATCAATCATAGTTTTTTTTTTTACGTGTTTTTTTATGTTGATAAAATTTTTTATATTCACAAATACGCATCCGACTGAAGCGACGGCGACACCGGCTAAACGTAGTAAACATAATAAATATTGTAGGTGTCGGTCCGCAGGGACCGACGCCGTCTCGAACGTGTTAATAACATCGCTCTAACATTACAATATCGGTAATATGATCTATCATTCCATCTCAATCCTTCCATCAATAATAGAATACAGCGATGAATAAAGATATCAAAGATGGCTATAAGTCAAATTTTCCCAAGTGAAATTAAAAGAAAAAAAAAAAGATCGCTGAACCAGGTAGGCGAAGAAAGGAAGAATATTCAGTCGTGGAATAAAATTTTTCAATTTAAAAACTAGGCTTTCTTTTTACGAATTTTACAAGCAAAAGTTTGCAAGCTTCTCGTTCAATTTGTCAAGAACAAACGAGAATGATCGGTGATGTGTCGATCGTTTCGGTACATTGGCTCGATAGCGGCGATCAATCGCGCACGAGTGAACAGAAATTCTGAAAATAAGAGTCGGAGAGAAGAGGAGCGAGCAAACGGCGTGTAATAGAACAGAATTCACTCTGAACCGATTATTTTCACTTCCGTGGAAAAGAAAAGGGAAAGTGCGCGTCGTTTCAGAACAAGAAACCGTAGGCACGTACTTTACCAAACGTAAGAAAAGAATCTTCGTACGATATTTCTGCTGAAATACACACCGAGCAAGATAATGTTCGTTCATTGAAAACAATTGTGAATAATTTGAATTACATTTTTTGCAAAAGTTTCCACCAAATAAATTATCTTTTCACACGTGATACTTTATCATCGTGTTTATTGACATAATTAAGTTAATGTAGTTTCCGAGCCACGCAAAATTGTACGTACGATCAAAGATGTGGAAAAAATTTTACGAAAGTAACATTTATTAATGAAGTAATAAGTTTTCGCATAAGGTACAAATACGCACATAGTTATGATTTTTCGAATTTTGTTTACGATTTCGAAGTCGTAACTTACGTCTTAATTAATTTCTTTAATTTCTACAAAAAAATTACAGCACCGTGATACAAGATGTAATAAAATATCTCGTTGCTTATAAACTCACTTGATTTTCCGGAGTTACATTCCTGAATAGGTTGTAGAGTTCGTGGCATCGTTGAATGAAATTTCTGGATTTTTTTTATGCAACAGAACAACAATTCACCGACACTCGCGTTCGTAAGGATTTATCATGAATACATTCAGATTTATTCGATGTCCGCGTATCGCGACAAACTACGTGTCAGGATCGCTTGATTTCTGTCATTTCGGCGATCATCGCGAAATGCCATATCTTTCTTGAGATTCTCGCGGTTCAATCCATTGTTTATATAACTCGAATATAACTCTTAATTCACTCGAAACATTACTCTCGATAATTTTTCGAATATTTTAGGTTATACGTACTTTACACTGAATTCTTCGATCGCGCGATTATATGACAAAAATTTCAATTTCTATTATTTATTTCCGCGGTACGGATTATAAAAAGCGAAAGAGATAAAGTATCAAGAACGTCAAATTGATACGTGCGTCAAATTGGCGCACGTGCACTAGCTATAGTCGTCAATCAGAAATCACGTGCGAACTAGTTCGCAAAAGAACAACTTCTGAGAGAGTGTGACTTCCAATCTCCCGACTACGAATGGAAGTTGATCTCTGGAAAAATGGCGGTACTCGTGAACGATCCGTGATCACGAGTGTCGACTATACACTAGACGACTACGATGCTAAGATGAACCAAGTAAACGATCCCAGAGTTAAGTTCTAGGTAGGAGAAGCCTACATACTTGCTTACTTGCTTTCGATCCTCCTCGATACCTTCTCTCTTGTAACTTCAGAAAGAAAGGGAGAACATACGTGAATGTGCGTAACTGTGCGTGTATGTACGTGTGAAGTAAGTCTTTAGATTCTTTCTCTTTTTCTTTTCAAAGGAAAAATAAAGGACGAGAGATTGAAAGTGCAAGAAAGAAAGTTATAGAAATGATTACAATATAACAGCGAGCATTTCAAAAGCAAACATCATTCTAATTTTATCGAAAATTTGAATGTAAATTACATCAAGCTAATATTAGGAGATTAGGTGAGATAAATTCACGATAATTAAAGATTATAAAATCTTTATTGACAAATTAAAAATTATTTAAACAATGTTCGTTACTGGTCCAGAAAAGCTTTATAAAGCTTAATTTTAGTATTGTAATAAATCTGAAGTACATTAACAAGTGATTTGTAAAGCCAAAGCACATGTAATTTTCGCAGTGCTCTTATTGTTTTTGTTTACCAAATTAACATACTATATTTAAAAAACAATTGAAGATTATGAAATCTTTGTTGGCAAATTAAAACGTTATTCAAACAATGTTCGTTACTGGCCCAAAAAAACTTTATAAAGTTTAATTTTAGTATTGCGATAAATCTGAAATACATTGACGACAAGTGATTTGTAAAGCCAAAGCACATGTAATTTTCGCGCAGTGCTCTTATTCTTTATTTTTAATTACTAAATTAACGTAGTGTGTTTATGAAATGAATCACTCGTTATTCATTATGTTAAATATAGATAAAAAGTATCTGTACATTTAGAACATTGATCATACAAGAAAAAGGGAATAAATTAAATTATGTTCAAACTTAAATATTGATATCAAAGATAAATTTTTATATTAAGATCAGTCTTATTTATCCCTGATCTTGTAGTGTTCAATGTTAATTCTTAAACAAAACGTTTCTTAAAAAATTAATAACATCATAGTCTCTTCTTGAGATGTATCAAAGAAGACAATCTTGAAGAAAAAGAATGAAGGATATATCTTCATTGCTTTAGTCTAATCAACCAACATAGCGTTTCAATGTCACTTTTTCTTAGATCCAAAGCCTGAGAAACCCATTATCGCTGCCATTTCATCTGAAGGTCCACTATTATCTTCATTGAGTTCTTCAATTTTTCTTTTCTTGTCTTTCCTTTTCTCTTTTCTGTACTCCTTAATTTTCTCCTCCTATGGACAATAAAAAATACTTGATTAAAATGTCAAATAATAAATAAAACATAATTGCACAAAGGAAATGCATGATACAAACCTCTTCCTTTAATTCTTTTACTCTCTGTTCTAAATCATAATCTTTCTTTTTTTCTTCTAATTTCTTTTTATTCATTGCAAACCGTGCTTTAACCTGTTCTAATGTAGATCTTTCTATTTTCATTGACATGCCTAAATTACGTTGATCTAAAAATATATATGTAAATTGAAAAATTGATATCCAGTAAAACGTATAAAATTTTAAAAAATAATAAGAATAGTATAGTTACTTACGTTTTGTGCCATTAATGTGATCCAAGAAATTAATTGAATCCTTGACAACGCAATCACAAACATTGCAATAATATCCTCCAGTTTGTGACGACGGAGTATTTTTATTAATAACTACACTTTTCCCTAATTTAGATTCAAGATCCACTTTGTAATCTCGTTGTTTAAGCAATTCTCTTTTTACTGCTGGTTGTTTTGGGATTCCTAATTCTTCCTCAGCAATCTCATCCTGGAGACGCTGAAGTGCTATTCTTTCGTACTCCTCCCTGTTCCATTTTCTTCTATGATCATCAGGTCGCTAAAAATAAATTTGTCATATTAATTAAATAAACTAATATCAATAAAAAAATGAAAAATATATATATATAAACCTGGTTACAAATATACAATATTGCATTATACTTTTTTTTGTATACATGCATATACAAAATTAAATACATTTTATGAATCACATTTATGATCTATTTTTTCTACTTTTCGAATTTACTTATTTTTTCTCTCGTTACATTGAATTTAATGTACGCGTAATTAAAATATTTTCTTTGATATGAAAGTTAGGTTAGAAAATATGTCAAACGATATTTTTAATTAAAAATCGCACAAATCACTTTGGTAATAGAAGTAAATGAACTGAACAATATGAAATTTCGTAAATATAAATATTAAAATTCTTACCATAGACATTTTCGAAATTCTTCAAATTTCTCCAAATTTCTCCAAATTTCACCCAAATCTATTACGAACAGAAAAATAAGTTGTTTTCCTTCTCGTCTTTTTAGTCGTATTAAGGGCACGCTCTGAATATTCGTGAATATAACTCTTTCCGGGATATTCCCGGCTAGGCTAATTTCCCGGTATATGTATACGACGATTATGTAGTCAGTCAAATTAACACTCTTTAATATTTGAATAAAATTTATACGTTTTTTAGACAATATCCAAAAATAATTTCAATCGGTACGACCAACAATCAGTATGGTTCCAAAAAATATGATCGCAAAAATATATACATATATCTATATTTTATATATGTTTAAATATATGTTACATACCTATTTTCTTGAAAAAATATTCGACAGCATTTTATTATTCTTAGATAAACCAAATATAATTAAAAAATCCTTAACTTTCGAGTATCTTTTAATAACTAACGGTTATAATAAACTAACAATTATAATGAATAATTAATTTCTTATAGTACAACTATAATATTTCTTACAGTACAGCTATAATTTTTATACATTATAAAATTAATAGTTCATTGAATTTTTTTGTAAATTAATAGTTCATGTATTTAAAATAAAAACTTAATACCTTAAACATTACTAAATTTTCTATTCATTTTTTTTTATAATTTCCGATTTGTCTTTTAAATATTTTATTTGTTTAAATATTAAATTAAGTGGAATGAAAACTACATCAAAATAAAATTAAGCTATTTTCCAAAATAATTTTATTTGTAAAAATAAATTTGTACAGTACTATCGTATATTATTGTTCTTACGTAGATATAACATCTTTTCAGTAATTCAACATCAATAATGAACAATTTAATAATTTTTATCGACTAAACCCTCCTTGCTTAAATTTAAGATTTTCTTGTACAATGCGATACAACATTTCGCTTTTTAAGTATTTGTTGAAAATATTATTTCATTATTTTTAAGATGACCAACAGTATGATTAAATCTGATTAGTATAGTATATTTTTTCAACGAAAAAGAATTCTCTTTAGAAAAAAATATTGTTCTAAAATTTTATAAATTTAACATTGATATAAAATAAAACTGAGAAAAGTTCCTTTTTACAGAAATTACGTAACTATATTATAAATAAGTTACGACATCGCTAAAAAAATATAAACATAAATACAAAACTTTATATTTCTATTATCACAACAATTCTTTTTCTAATAAAACTCTGAATAAAAATTACTCATAGAATCTCGCATCGGATAGATAAATATTATTTAGCGACGATCCATCCCGTAAATAATAATTACACTTGTTATTCCAATAAATCTGGTGGTACATTACCTGGTAACATAACCCCAAGTCTGGTTACCATAAAAGATGCTACTTTGCAACCATATTCTAAGCAATGTTTTGGTTTCCATCCAGCTAAAACGCCGGCCAGAAAACCAGCTACCAAAGAATCACCGGCACCTGTTGTGTCTATAACAGGGCCTTTTGGTTTAATTGGTTGTACCTAAGTAAAATATGAACAAATTTAGTTTATTCAATCCCACCATTCAAGAAATTATTTCTTTCTCTATAACATACTTGAACAGATTGACTTCTTCCCCAAACAGTAATTGCTGGAGCTGAATCACCTTGACTCATAACAAATACTCCTCCGTGACGCAACCAATCTGCATTGACTGTATTAGAAATATTAACTGTAATTCTTTTTAAGCTATTCAGTAAAAATGGTATATCTGTTACATCTTCATAAGCAACATTTAACGATCGAGCCAAGGCCTCCATTTCTCTTGCATTGCCAAATACAATATTTGCATATCCTATCATTTCACAAATTGCTATATGATGGTCCTATAAAAATATAATATAATATTACTATTATTATTACTCTAGATGTAATGATTTTGTCTTCTCACTGATTGAAAATGTTAAAATCTAGAATATGTACGTTAAATATGTATGTTCCATTTAGGTTGAAAGCTATAATTATATCTCTTTCTTCCGCTTGTTTAACAAGTGCTTTTACTGTAGGAAAACTGTGTGTTAAGAAAAAACCTTCGATATAAATTATTTTTATTGTATCCAATGATAAATTGCTTTTCTTAAGATCATCTAGAGTATATACACCAGCAGCTCCTATATTTGCAACAAGACTACGAGTTAACTCGTTTGTTAATGCTATGCAATGTCCTGTAGATAAAGTTGGATGAACTGCATATCTGCAAAAACATACACGGTTAAAAACATATTATAAATGGAATAAAACTAAAATACAGAATTTAAAATATCTGCAAACCTGACATCCACACCTGCTGATTTAACTAGGATTTCCAACATTTTTCCTCCTGAATCATTACCAATTCCTCCACAGTATACAGTACATCGATTTTGTAAAGTTTCATCACAAAGCCATTGTAAAATTCTCATTGAATTTTGCGCTGATCCTCCAGCACTAAATCTATGTTGCGATCTGTTCCATATCATTAACAATATTTAAATTCTTAATAATATAAATTTTTTTAATAATAATAATAATAATAATAATAATAATAATAATAATAATAATAATAATAATAATAATTAGATTAGAAAAATTATACATTACATTAAAGTGACAATGTTTACACTGTATATTTTTTACACAAACATATGAATTATACTTGCATTCCAATTTTAAAACAATAAGAAAAAAATAAATGTTTGTGTGAAACATATGCACTATAAGCATGCAACAATTATTAACAAATATACTTATTAACTCTAATGGTAAATCTGCCAGCAACTCTTGCATTTTTTCAGCGGGAAGTTCCATTTCTCCATCCGCAGAAAGATTATATTTTTTCAACAAATCATCATTTTTCAATGTTACATAGATATCCAGCAAAGGATTACCAAAAGCTACAACTGCAGGAACATCTAATTTTGCAATAGATTCTCTCAATGGAACTTCTTCGACCATTTTTTTCCTTTTCTTACTTATAACTTCACTATATTACAAGGCTATATTTGCAAGTAAATGCAAAAACGAATTATTTACACTTAACATATGACATATTTACATATGTTACAGTCATAAACATTCGACATGTATCTTATGCGTTTATATTATAAAATACAATAGATAGTTACATTGTTGTTTAAAAATATTATAAATAAATTCTTAATATCTTCTTAATATTCACTTCATATAACATCAACGTTTTTGAATATTTTTCTTGTAAAAGTATTCATGTTTCTATTAAGCATGTAATCTTGGAAAAAAAATCAATGTATATATATATATATATATATATATATATATTATGTATTTTTGCTTTACTCGAAATCCATGTAAAGGCTACTTTCCAAAATAACGTCAAGATAATTAACTAACTTTTTGTTTTTTATTAAATAAATAATAAAAATTTTCGTAAATACGTTTATAATTATATGTTATCTAAATCTGAGAAAGAAATATATAAATTTCATATATTATTTAATCATGAATTAAATCTAAATATTTATTTAGATCCAATTTCAATGTATATTATGTTGCATTTAAATGGTGTAATTGTGTAAATTAACGATTTTTACATAATTTATTTCTTTTCAAATGATTAACAATTTTCATGAAAATAAACAGTAACAATTTATCGTACATGAGGATCAACAGGAATAATAACAAGATGGAAGCGCACTTTATAATTTGAACGTACGTTGCAACATGTGGTGTATGCATATTTTCAAGTAAAAATTTAATAAGCTTTTTTTCCTATTCTCAAGATGGTTCGTAAAAAAATAGATAATCGTATTCGTGTTTTAATTGAAAATGGTGTTATTACGGGACATAGAACAATGTTTATTGTTATTGGTAATAAAGCACGAGATCAGGTTAGTACGTTAAATTTGTAAGCAATAAATACATAAATATGTGTAATTAAATTTATATTTATTTATTAATGTTAATAAAGAATAAGAAAATTTCAATTTTTTATCAGATTGTCCTGTTACACCATATGTTGTCAAAGTCCGTTGTAAAAGCGAGACCTTCTGTTCTTTGGTGCTATAAGAAAGACTTAGGTTTTAGTAGTCATAGAAAAAAACGAATGAAATCCGTGCAGAAAAAGATCAAATCAGGAAAATTGGATGTGAATGAAGATGATCCATTTGAATTATTTGTAGTTTCTACTAATATAAGATACTGTTATTATCATGAAACACATAAAATTTTGGGAAACACATATGGCATGTGTGTTTTACAAGTAAGGTTTTTCATTTGTTTAAATTAAAATTTAATTAAGTTAAATCATTTTAACAAAAGATCTTTTTTTTTTAGGATTTCGAAGCAATTACGCCTAATTTATTGGCAAGAACTATTGAAACCATTGAAGGAGGAGGAGTCATTGTATTTCTTTTGCAATCAGTAAACTCTTTAAAACAATTGTACACCATGAATATGGATGTTCATCAAAGATTTCGTACAGAAGCACATCAAGTATACTGTTCATGTTTATTTTGTTTTAATTTATAGATGGATTTGTTTAATTTGAGGAGCGAATAATAATTCTTTAAATATTTTTTATTTATTACTTATTTTCTATTTCTAGGATGTTGTTGGTCGATTTAATGAGAGATTTTTATTATCTCTAGCTTCGTGCAATAGATGCTTAGTTGTTGATGATCATTTAAATGTATTGCCATTATCATCGCACAACTTAAAAATTGAACCTGTACAAAAGCTAACTTCTTCTGAAAAATTATCAGAATTAAATGTATTGAAAGAAAGTTTAAAAGATACACAACCAGTTTCTTCTCTTGTTAATTGTTGCAAAACTATTGATCAGGTACACATAAAATAAATAAATATATGAAATTAATATCTCATACCATAACTTCAGTATATATTAATAACTATATAAATATTAATATTTCTAGGCAAAAGCACTTCTCAAATTTATTGAATGTATATCAGAAAAAACATTAAGGTCCACTGTTTCCTTAACTGCAGCTAGAGGTCGAGGAAAATCTGCGGCATTAGGTTTAGCTGTTGCTGCTGCCATAGCATTTGGTTATTCAAATATTTATATTTCAAGTCCAAGTCCAGAAAATTTGAATACATTATTTGAATTTGTTTTTAAAGGTAAATGTCAAAAGAAGATAATATATTTCAGTATAATAAAATTTTATGCTATTTTTAGGATTTGACGCATTAGGATATCAAGAACATCTTGATTATGGTTTAGTACAATCTACAAACCCTGAATTTAATAAAGCTACTGTACGAGTAAATATTTTTCGAGATCACAGACAGACAATTCAGGTGTGTGTGTGTGTGTGTGTGTGTGTGTGTGTGTGTGTGTGTGTGTGTACATACATAATCCTTTTCATATAATACCTTATTAAAATAATAATTTTAGTATATTCATCCCACTGATGCTCACAAATTAAGTCAAGCTGAATTACTTGTAATTGATGAAGCTGCAGCAATACCTCTTCCCTATGTGAAAGCTATGCTTGGTCCTTATTTAATATTTCTTGCATCAACAATTAATGGGTAATTGTATTTTATATCCTAATTTCTTTTTTTTGTCGTTGTTCGATAATTTTACATGATATATACTTGTTTTTAATAGATATGAAGGAACAGGTAGATCTTTATCATTAAAACTATTACAACAACTAAGAAGTCAAACTACAAGCTCAAATAGTCATGAGAAACAACAAAATGAAAAGATTATTATTGGAAGACAATTACATGAATTGACTTTAGAGGAATCTATTCGTTATAAACCAGGAGATTCTGTTGAACAATGGTTATGCGATTTGTTATGTTTAAATGCTACAACAAATACACTTATATTATCTGGATGTCCACCTCCTGATATGTGCCAATTATATTACATAAATAGGTAATTGAATTTTTAACGTTTATCGCTATTTCTTTATGATACTCAATTTCATGTTATTACATTTTTTCAGAGATACCTTGTTTTCTTACCACAAAGCATCTGAATTATTTTTGCAACGATTGGTAGCTCTTTATGTCGCCTCGCACTACAAGGTAATTATTTTCTTTCATTTCTTTAAGATCTGAAAAATTATGAATTTTTCATGTTTCAGAATAGTCCAAATGATTTACAAATGATGTCTGATGCACCGGCGCATCATTTGTTTTGTCTCTTGGGTCCAATAGATTCAAATAAAAAAACGTTGCCTGAAGTATTAGTAGTTATTCAGGTATATGATACAATATGTGTGTACTATACATATAGTTTCGATATTTCTTGTAATTCTAATATTGTCTACATGTAATTCTAATATTATAATGCGTAGATCTGCCTAGAAGGTGAAGTAAGTAAAAATACTATAAACGACGGATTAGTTCGAGGACGTAGAGCAGCTGGTGATCTTATACCATGGACTATTGCGCAACAATATCAAGATCAAGATTTTCCGGCGTTAGCTGGAGCACGCATTGTCCGCATCGCAACACATCCCGAATATCAGGGGGTAAGTATATATTATTATATAATAACATTAATATAATTTATAACATTATACAATTTATATTCAATAAATAATTATGTTATAGATGGGATATGGTACTAAAGCATTAGAATTATTAAAACAGTATTACGAAATGAAAATACTGAACATTAACGAAGCATCATCAGAAATATGCACAACGGAAATATCAAAAGTTCAAAATGAAGAAATAAATTTGTTAGAAGAAAGAATAGGTAACTATATTTATATGGTATATTAAAAATTTTATAATTTTAATTTCCCGAACTAATTTTATATTAATTATTTTTTAGAACCTCGTCCCTCTCTTCCACCACTTCTTTTAAAACTAAGCGAAAGGCGACCAGAAAGTTTAGATTATATCGGTGTATCTTTTGGCGTTACTGAACCACTTTTAAAATTTTGGAAACGTGCTGGTTTTGTGCCAGTATATTTAAGGTTAGTATTATTTTTTATTAATATTATTATATCACACATTAAATAACAGTAAATTTTTGTTGTTAATTTGTTGTTGTTAGGCAAACAACAAATGATATTACAGGTGAAAACTCGTGCATTATGTTATATAAAATAAATTCTGAACAAGAAGATGTTACGTGGCTACAAGCATACTGGAATGATTTTCGTAAACGATTTATAAATCTATTATCTTTTTCATTTAATACATATTCATCTTCATTGGCTTTAAGTATATTAATTAACAAAACGGTTACGTCGGAAGTTACAAGTTAGTGCATTTCTAAGAATGTATTTGTCTTGATGTTTATATTTTTTCTTATATAATTTTTTTTTTCTTTTTTAGCATTGACAAAAGATATATTGGATATTTATTTTACATCTTATGATCTAAAACGTTTAGCAATGTATAGTAATAATATGGCAGATTATCATTTAATAATGGATTTATTGCCATCTTTGGCGCGTCTATATTTTTTAAATATGATGGGTGATACTAATTTATCAGCAGTTCAATCGGTATTTTTTATATTTATAATGTTCTTCACTGAAATAATTATGTTTAAATATAATATTTTTACAATATTTATTAATGTCCTTATTTCTAGGCAATTTTATTAGGATTAGGTTTGCAACATAAAACTGTTGATAAATCATCAGAAGAATTAGATTTACCACCAACGCAATTACTTGGTTTGTTCAATCGTACTATGCGTAAATTTGTACAGTGCCTTAACAAAATAACAGAGAATTTTATTGAAACAACCATGATGAAAATGGAAGCTAATAATGAAAAAGTGCAGTTAAATCCCATTAATGGACAAAGTTTGCGTGATGAGTTAGAATCTGCAGCTAAGGTTTGATCATCTTCTATGATATTAAACATATAAAATTAAATATTTCTTAATGTAATAAAATTTATTATGATATAATCGTAATTTTAGGAATTGAAAGCAAAACAAAAAGCTGAATTGGAAAAATTGAAAAGAGAAAACTTAGAACAATATGCAATCAAAGGAACAGAAGCTGATTGGAATGATGCGCTTTCTGAAAAAAAAAGTAAGAATCTTATATCTATAAAAAGTGGAGAGAAAAGAGAAGGACAAGATGATAATGTTTTGGAAATTCCAAAGAAACAATTTAAGAAAAAAAGAAGACATTAGTCAATGTAAACGTAATTTATAAAATTTAATAAACAGACAATTGTATGTTGTATTAATTTATCTTTGTCCTATTTCACTAAACAATCCATTTTAGTTAAAAAAAGTAGTTAAAAAATATCTATATTATGCATATAATTACAAAATTTTAATCAAAAAAATTGTTATCTACTATATATTTTACACATTGACAAATTAAATTTCTTTCGCGTTGAATAGATCTTGAAAGTAATTTTTGTAATAATTGCGATGTGTATGGTTGTTTTCTATTAATTGTTATTTTTTGTTCTTTATTCTTTGAATTTTGATTTAACCTAGACCGTTTAGATTTAGATATTATAGGATTTGTATCCATTAACTGTAAATTATTCTGCACAATTATTTCTTTCACTACATTACTTTCTTCTATCGTGTCATTATCCAATTTTGTTTTTTTAAATGGTATTTCTTCGGGCGCGTCGCCTATAAATAATATTATTTTATAGAAATTGTACATGAAACATATAAATTTCCTAGTATAAATAATATAAATGTACTTACTTTCGTCGGAAGTATTTCCATAATCTGCCACTAAATTGGGTATACTACAAGCAACAATAGTAGATTTTGGTAATGTATCTGTTTCTTCTTCATCAGAAATGCAATTAATATTTTCCTCACAATCATTTTCAATTTCACCTTTAAGTCGATTTTCCACTTGCAAATCTTCATTTCTTAAGCTTACTACGAATATTATTCACACAGATGAATATGTTAATAGTATAAATATATAAATTATATAAATATATTAAATGCTTACATGTCCCAGAAAATTTATATAAACCTCTATATTTCTCACTTTGTTCTATAAAGTTATTAGATATTTTAACAGTTTCTCTTTTTGTTGTCCTTTTGCGATTATTAAAACGTGTAAATTTTTTTCTTCTCCGTTTAGTTGTCTCTTGCTTAATTATTTCTCCTCTTTGGATCTTTTCCATTTCTTCCGCTTTTCGCAATTCAACATTATTTTTTGTAGGATATTTTCTACAATGTAGTTAAGTATCATACAAATCATTTTCAATTATTACCATTTTTAAAAATCACTATAACTTACCTCTTTCGCTCCATTATCCACTTTTCAATCTCTTCTGGAGTTGATACATTTTTTATTTTATGGTACAAACCAGTACTATGTTGCATAGTAATGTGCTTTTCAACTAGTAGTGGATGAGCAGAGAAGATACATCCATCAATACCGCAAAGTTTGTGTTCCCTTTTATGTTCAGAAAGAGCATCCTCGGATGAAAAATCTTTATCACACATTTCACAATAAAATGATTCATTATCCTCTGAACTAGTATAATTTTCATCTCTTTGATCATATGGTTCTTCATCACTTGGATAAAGATGAGCCTAAAAATTACTTCAAATATTTTTTATACATTCAAATTCAATGCAAAAATACTTCTTGAGATATAATTATTAATGAAGATAGTAATATTTGAAATTTCATTGGTTTCTTTTGATGTTTGTTTCATATACTAATTTTCACAATTTTTTACATGAGTATTTATTTAAAATTTAAGATATTGCATATTTTTCAATAATGTCTTTTACTCGAGACATGTTAAATTTATAATTTGAATAATTTGAATGATTTACAGTTACATTATCCATGTATAAAGCTAGAATAGATCCTTACAAAAATATTTTACAAATAACGTAATTTATCTCCCAATTAAAATTTCTATATTTTCTCGTTATAAGGTTTATAAACAAGATATTAAAAATTAATAAAAATTATTAATGATACGTTTAATGTTTATAAAATTATAGAAGTATTTTTTCACAATTATTTAAGCAAAGTTAATATTAAATAATAAACAAATATAAAAATTGTATATTTACAAATAGTAATTATGTGTGTAATTATTGTATGCAACTATTGCTTACACATTATATTTCAAAATCTTTTCCAGGGTATTCAGAAATTCACTTAAGTTTATATAAGTATGTATTACAAACACACATCTTAGTTCATATTTTAAATCAATGATTAATATGGGATAAATTATACAAAAAAATATTTTATGGTTACCATGAATATGCTGCACATGAATATGCTGCACAGAAAATGATGTAATTTATAAAAGATTTACATGTTATAATCCTAAAATATAAAATATAAATATCCTTCATTAAAAGCTTTAGACTTATTTTAAACTATTTTGAAGTAAAATTATATCTAGTATTGTAAATCTGATAAATTTACTCATTATATGATGCTAGTTAAATAGAGTATATTTTTATTCTATATGATGGTATAAAACCCGTACCATTGATAAAAATTTTAGGAAGAGAATACTTTAATGTATAAAGTCTAAAAATGTCATTTTCATATTTCAGAACGATTATTAACGTATATAAGAATTTGTTTTCGTGGATTATAGAGTAATTGGGGAACACCAGATTTAGAACTTATAGAAATACGATTTATTCTTACAATACGCACCTTAATTACAAATTTATTTTGTTCTGAATTTATATTTCGTGGAAGTCATGTATTATTGAAATTAATAAAATGCTCAATACTACGACACATAATAACGAACAATTACAAAAATTGTTATATCTTGATACAGAGCCACAAGCTATGAAGAAAACACTTAATTTTTGGTTTATTAACTAAATCTTTTCATATATCAGAGAATATTCTAATGATCTCATAAAATTTTGCATTTTAGGATTATAGCTCGCAGCACTGTATACTGGCCAAAGAGCAATTAAAGAGCTTCATGATGACACAATTAACAAAGGCCAGTTTTTTTCCATATTTTATGAAGAGAAGTTGTAGATATTTAATAGCTCTAACACGAAAGTATGTAAGAAATATACAAAATTTTACATTTTTAAACATATACTAATGAAGTAAGAGAAAAAAAAAACAGTTTAGTTTTTGTATAAGTATTATAAGTATATTAGAAACAAGAAAATATTTGTTATGCAATATTAAACTCTATTTTCTCAAAGTATTGTATGATGATAGTTTAACATTACGCACTTATATATAAATGCTAAGAATGAACTTATATTGCAAAGAAATAATATTTTACAAGTGACAAAAGAACGGATAATACAAATTTTGTAATTAAAAATGATACAAGTATTTAAACTGCAGCGTTCTCAATATACTGCATATTAAAATAAGAAGGAATCAAATCGTTCTGAAGTTTGAAAACAGAATACTTGTGTAATTTCAACTGTTCAATTGTTTATAGGAGGAGTAGCCTGAAGCTTAAGACTGTGCCTGTTCGCTGGAAGGCTGCATCTCCTCCGTTAGCTCCATTTGCTCTGATTGCTCAGTCGCATTCTCAGTTTTCTGAACACCCTCGGATTCGATCGTATTCTTATCACCTGTTTTTTGACCACCCTGTAATGAAAGCAATTTGTCAACTATGACAGAAATATAGTAAAATTAAATACATAGTGCCAATTAAACGTAGTGGTGCAAACAATATTTAGTCTATACATAAATAACACAATAGTAATATTATTATAGAAATTAAAAATTTATTATTAAACAAATGTAATTTTTCTTAAAATCTTTCTTAGAAAGATATTTTTATTATGTTTTATAATTTCAAATATATTATTAATTTAAATAATAGAATTAATATATAAAATGAAATAAATAAACATATAAAAAGAAAACAAAATGTATCTATATATATAATTATCTAATATTATAATTATATATGTGGTTGTAAGTTTGTAGATGACTTAAATATCTTAAAAAAATATTTATATTTATAAATTTATAAATGTATAATTTTCATCTTGCATGTACATATATAAATCATATGACAAATAAATTGAAATCTCTAATTGAAATATTCTATCAAAAGCTTTAAATTTTAGAAAATGTTCTAAAATACTTACTGCAAATTGCTAAAATAAATGAAGTAGAATTTTATTTTACCTACGATATAGGATACACCAAATACAGTCTTTAATTATTATGTTAATATATTCACAAATACATATAAAAAGAAAAGAGATTAATTACATTAGAAGCATATACAAGTATTTGTTACTTAATTCTACAGGGTGGTCTACCTCATTGGTTTGTACATTATAATTAAATAGCAATAATAAACAGTAAAATGTTACATAAGTAACAATAACAAAAATATTGGTAAAACTATGAAAAAAAATATGGTAAAAGTTAGCGTATAATACTCGTTTTGTATAATAATTACTAATTATTATTATTACAGATGTGCGAAATCATATCAAAACTCGAAGATCTCGAAATTTCACACAGTCCTCGATTACCAATCCTATAATTCATATTTCACAAAATTTTCAAATTACATAAAAGTATATGTTCTTATATAAATGTATGAAACTGTAAATGGTGTTGCATTTTTAATCGTAGTATAATATTTATGAACGTTATACAACTTATAGAAAAATAATATACAAAATATTAAATTATGAATATATAAAATATTAATATTTTTATCAAGATAACTTTAAATTTATTATAAATAGAAAATAAAATGTTGCAAACCCAGTTACCTATTGTTTGAACTATTGTTTATAAATACTTTTTATATATAAATCATACCTTTTACATTTATACGTATTTTAATACACGTATTAACACACTTAAAAATAATAAAAAATATATGTAATAATTAATCAAAAAATATAGTTTAGTATAATAAACTGTTAATTATAAAAAAAATATTATTTCACATTATATGTACAATAATTAAATGGAAAAAATACCTGTTCTGGATGTTTTGCAAGATAATCATTTTTAGCATCTCTGATCATCCTTGTTACTTTATTTCTTAAATCCTTAAATTCTTCCCATTCTTTTGCATCTTTATTCTTTTTTGCTTTAGCATACAGCTTATTTTTCTTTTGTATTTCACTTCGAATTTCATCAGTCATCCATGGCTTCTTTAGTTCTAATTCCTAAATAATTATAATAATAATGTCTTGTAATCAGAATAACTTCAAAAAAATTTGTACTTTTAATTTTTTCTTTCATATAACAAGATATTGCACGTATATAATAAAATAAGTTATTTCTCGTTATTAGTAAACATAGCAAACCTTATTAGAAATTTGTTATTAATGAAAAATCTTAATAGTTATATATATAAAATTTTTTTTTTCATCTAATTTATAACGATTAATTTTACGTTGATTTATAAATCCATTTTGCTTAAATACTATAATTTGAGATAAATAATTTCAAATACAAAAGAAAAGTATTCAAGTATAATTCTTAGTCAAAATAGACAATTCTCATTCAGACTCATATTATTCAGACTAAAACTTATTTAAATAAATTGCATTTAAATAAGAAAAATAAGTTAATCAATTAAATAAATTCATATCTTCATTCTCATGCAGTTATTCTGCAATCAATTTCACAAAGTAACACATTATTGTACGTATAACTCGTGTTTTACAAACGTTAAGAACATTCAAAATTCTACACTTACTTCAAGTTTGCTGACTTTTTTCACATTATTCAGTGCTTTGCCTTTTGCATTGCCATTGCCGATAGAAAATCTTGGTCTCATGTGAGATAATATTTGAGGAGGTAATGCTCTCCTGTGCCAAGGCCTCATCAATGGTCCTCTAGGTCCTACACCTCTTAAGCCCATCGGCGGAACCATAGGAGCCATCCCTCTGACTCTTGGTCCAAATAGTGGCATAGGTCCACTAGGTCGACTTACTCCTGGTCGTGGTGGCGGTGGTAATCTTTGTCTTATTGGTCCAAAAACAGGATTCATCGGAGGTGGTGGCATTCTTGGTGGTAAACCAGGAGGTGGAAGTCTACCACCAAATCTAGGAGGCGGTGGCGGTATAATAGCGGGTGTACGTACAACTCTTGGCCCTAGCAGAGGTCCTCGATTTAATGGGCTCATTGTAATTGTCTTCAATTTGGATCCTTTCCAACTACTTTCGATGATTTTACGCGGCTGATAATTAATATATCGTAACGTCGAATGCGAAACGTTATTTACGAGGTTAAGACCAACTTCACACACTGTTTATACGCAAAATATGTAATTATATTGTGGCGACACCACAGACAGAAACCTTTTGGTGGTGGCCGCGGAATGGCGCGGCGCTCGAAATAAAGACGTAACGTTAGAAAGATGAATATATAGCCAACCAAGAAAGAAGGAATGCCGAACGAACAACGTACAAGATATAAATACTTTATCGTATGATTTTTAACAAAATATATTTTCCATTAAACAAATACGAATCTCTGCCTTATCTTTACCGCGAGTACGACAACGATTGAAAAACTTCCTTGTCGATCAATTTCGATTTTATATTTTATACAGTCGCGTGTGCCGATTGCCACAAATAGACGTGGACACTTCTATGCCTGCCAGCAGAGGTTCATGAGCGGTTTCTTGATCTAACGATCGTTCTGCCACTGCCAGTTACGTTAAATACGATATACGATCTGATCTTTCCTATTCTAGTTTCTAGTATCTAACGTAGGGGCCTGCTAGGAAGCCTTGTTGACGAGTCTACTAGCTGGCCCCGAGTCGAAACACGTTCCCTTACTTTTCAACAGTTATCGTCTTTCCTTCCTTACCGACCAAGCTCGTAAATATGTGCAAAATCTCCACAATATGTTTCTAATAGTACCAAATTCAATTTCGATGGTAAAACCAATACCACAGTATTACTCGCAATTGCAAATATCGTACGAATGCTACAAACTTCTACGCAAATAAACCTAAACCTTTTATACCGCAAATAAATAACAATCACTTTGTTCGTAGCAGTCACGAATAAGAAACTTTAAGATGTTTAAATCAATCTGAAATTTGGTACCCCAAATATTGGAGAGAAGATACTAGAAAAATTGTTGATTTCAACACATTCTGTAATAATTTGATATTACACATGTAATAAAGCGTAATTTTTTTAATTTTTAACAAATTAGAATATTATTTAATACTTTCTAATCTGTGTTCTGAAACGAATAACTTAATACTGATTTTCACATTGATACTTATTTCATAATTTGTATTACTGAATCAGAGAAAATAACAAATATAATTTATCTTTCTTTATGATAATTTTTTCATCTTTTGTTTGTCAAGTACAATTTTTTAGTCGATTGAAATACACTACATTATAAAGAAATTACGTAAAAAGTACATTTACTTGAAATAACTACATTTCACAAGCCTCGAATATGTTACACGTTTAAAAATAAACAAATTTTAAGAACGTAACAAGTTCTCGCGTTGAAAGAAATCAGTGTTGCATTAAATAACATTCTCATTGTATATCTGCCTGCATATAAGGATAATTTTAAAGACGCGAGTTAGCCGTCGTTTGTCCGATTGGTATATTTCCGATTTATAAGAGATATGCTCTTCTCATTGGTCTGTTTGAGCAACGCTTTTAACGTATCACCAGCTGTTGAAGTTACGTTTGTTTGAAATCAAACGGCAACTGAAGTTTGTTGGTTGCTTGGAGCTCCGAAATTTTGTCTGTCATGTATGGATGGTAAATACGCTTCGTTGTAACAAGAAGAGGGCATAGTGTTTAAAAAGTAATAATAACTTTAAAAAAAAAAAAGAAGAATCGATTTATACATAAAGGATCAGGTGAAAAATTAAAAACTAAATAATGGCCACGATTCGTGTACACGAGGATCAAGAAAATCGTATTAATGATGTTCGTCGCGGTAAAGAAAATATTCCCGTGCCCCTTCAAAATCAAACATTGCAACCAACAAAACGTGCAGTTTTAGGTGTCCTTCACAATAATTGTAATCGTAATATCAAACCAGTATGTATACATTTCACGATCTTTACTCCCGCGTTTTTCTAAACTGATGAATTCAATGCCAATTAATTTTACTACACGGATTGCATGATTTTAGAAAATATGAATTTCCAAACTTCCTTACGATTCTAAAAATAATAAAATCATTCGTTATCAATGTTATAATAGTAAAATATCATAATCACGTTTGTTTAATTTCGTGCAGGAAATATACAAGGATGAGAAATATCCAAAAACAAAAGCAATTATACCTCCACAGTTTGAACCTTTTAAAATTTATGAAAACAAAAAGGAAGAAGTTATATTTAAGATCTACGAAGATAAGTTAGAGGAAGAAACTTCTGTCGCACTCAGAGACACGAAAGACGTCAAAGAGAAACAAGAAATGAAACTTGAAAGAGAAAAGCCAAGGTTAGAAGTGACTCCTATGACTGTCTCAAATTTACCAACATTTTACAATGCTCTTGAAGATATCAATCAAAAGAAAGAGAGTGAAGTAATTTTTTCACAAGGCAGTCCAATGTCTTTAGAAAATTCAATTTCTTATTTGTCTTCCTCGAAGAAAAGTCACCAGAAACGAAGAAAGTCTATAAAAGAATTGAGAATGAATTTTTTCGACGTAGATGAATATAGAGCTGATATATATAATTATTTACGTTCTGCAGAAGTACGTATTTATTTAAGAAAATTTTTATTTACGAATAATAGCACGTTTGAATGAAATATTTTATTTTAGAAACAACATAGACCAAAACCAGGGTATATGAAAAAACAACCTGACATCACATATTCAATGAGATCAATATTAGTGGATTGGCTTGTAGAAGTTGCTGAAGAATATCGGTTACAAACTGAGACGTTGTATTTAGCTGTTTCATACATAGATCGCTTTTTATCATACATGAGTGTTGTAAGAGCAAAACTACAACTTGTAGGTACAGCAGCTATGTTTATCGCAGCGTAAGTTCATTCTATGTATTTATTTAATCAGTTATATCTAAAATTTCTATTTATAAAAAAATAACTTGTTGCATTAATAATTTAGGAAATACGAAGAGATTTATCCACCCGATGTAGGCGAATTTGTATATATCACAGATGATACATATACAAAAAAACAAGTATTACGTATGGAGCATTTAATATTGAGGGTTTTATCTTTTGATCTAACTGTCCCAACACCGCTTACCTTTCTTATGGAATATTGTATTAATAATAATCTTTCTGAAAAGATTAAATTTTTAGCAATGGTAAGTATATATGTATGTACGTGCATATGTGTGTGTGTGTATTTCTTCACTATGTTATCAATATAACGTGTTAATTAATTTTCGTGTAAAATTTTGTAGTATCTTTGTGAATTATCAATGCTCGAAGGAGATCCGTATCTTCAATTTTTACCTAGTCATTTAGCCGCATCTGCGATAGCACTTGCACGGCATACGTTATTAGAAGAGATGTGGCCACATGAATTAGAATTATCAACAGGTTATAACTTAAAGGACCTTAAAGAATGTATTATGTGTTTGAATAAAACCTTCTGCAATGCATTAAATATTCCACAACAAGCTATACAAGAAAAATACAAAAGCAGCAAGTAAGAAGTTTAAATATTTACTATTCAAAGTAATTTTTTTCATTTTATCATTTGAATATTAAGTATCTATTGATATATTCTTATTTAGATATGGGCATGTAGCATTATTATTGCCACGACATATTGATAATATAACACTGACTTCCGAAGATGAAGAAGAGAACGCTTAGTATTTAACAGACATTGCGCAAAGATGGAAGAATCTAAAAAATTATACATATTTGGAAATAACGAACCTCCCATTGTAAATCCCATGTTTTGAAAGAGAAGGAGGGGATTAGGGCAAGACTGAGCTATTCTTTCACAAATGTACGAGTTGCTTCTATTAGCACGTGTGGCTACTATGTTTAGCCTAGGCAAACATATTGACTTCAATTTTCATATTCCATCTCCACCTATACTTTTATAGGTTGTAGGTAAATTTTAATAACTATTTTTAGAGCTCCGTCATTACATTAAAGAATGAAGCTCTAAATTTTGTTATTTAGGAATTTGTATTTTTATATACATTTTTTTAGACGATTGTTAACAGAACACTTGCTCTACACACATGATATCTAAATTTTGTTGCCAGTGATCTGTCATAAAATAATAGGAAGTGTAAGAATAATAACTGTATTTATTATTGATATTGTACTAAAAATATACATCATTGCGATGGAAACGTTTCTACGTATTAAAATGATTGTAACATTTGTCTATTTTTACGTTTCTTATATAGCTATTTATTTGCGATTTTTCACGGTTTAACGAAAAACAATTTTTTTTAATCATTTATCTGTTTTTTTAAAAATTGTACATACATTTTATAGATCATTTGCATGTCTAAACAAATTTTCGTTTTAAAATCATATACATACAAATGTTCATATGTATGTTCTTCTTATCAAATATTTGAAAAAATTCATAGTATTTTATGCATGATCTCAGCGGACCGTCAGCGCTGTGGGTAAAATAACCGGCTATGGACACAAAGATCCAAGTTAAAATCCTGGACAGCTCGTTCCTATTTTTGCACAAAGTGGATTTCTTCGTTTGAGATGAAGGGAGAGAGAGAGAGAGAGAGAGGCGCGGCGCAAAAGAAAACATCGGTTAGAGAACTGAACTTATGATCAAAATGCAGATAACGACGAAAGAAGTTCGGGTGTTGTATTCCAGAAACAAAAATATGCTTGTCCAATGGGGCAAACACCGAACATGACGAGGAAATTAAAAAAAAAGTAAGAGATGCATGTATGCAAAGAGATAATTTATGCATGATCAATCATCTCTGAACAAGACGTACTAAAATAAAAATATTCAAGTTTGAATATATCGTTTGTATCTATTCATGTTCATTTTAAGAAGAGATATAATGTAATTAATGTTTTTCGATTGTATCATTGAATGTTCTAGTATGGTATTTATAAAAATAAGTTTCTCCATAATTGTATTGTCACTTCACTTCTTCATCTCTGTGTGACCGTTGATCGGTTGCTATTAATCGCCCTTGCATTCCGGTTCCACTGTGTAATGAATTTTGCGAAAGATAGGAACAGCTAGCTGCAATGTCCAGGATTCAATGCTGAGCCTTCGCGCCCGTAACCCACGTTACATTACCCACGCTTCTTTTCGATAATTGTATTTTTTAAAAAAACGTGTAATGAATTCAAATTATTATGATAGACTAGATACTTTGAAAGCAAATTGATTGACATAGTGGTTAAAATATAACAATGCTTGATTTAAAATATTTAGACAATTTTAAAGAAGAAATTTTGAAATAGAAATTTCAATAGAATATATTGTTTCTGTTATATGCTATAATAAGAATTAGTCTATTATTCTTAATAAAGTAATAAACAATGTTATTAAGTATATATATATATATATATATATATATTATGATGTGTGTTTTCTTAATACATGAAAAAATATTTAAATATTTTCAAACATTTCAGTTTTGTATTGTTCATGTTGGTAATACTGGTTCCTCTTGCTTAACCATTATGTTCAATTGTGCGCATGTGTGCGTAGTTCCATAAGCTGTTATCGACGTTGACAATTTACAGTTGATGGTTAATAGAAATCTAACAAATCGACTGTTGTAGGTGTTTCCCAAGATAAAAGTTACACATTCTATAATATTATTGAAGTATAATATTTAATTCAATATTTTTTTTACGTTTGTTATTATTAAATAATACGTTCTTATTTTCTTTCACATATTATACTCAATATTTTTGGGTTTGTATAATCCAATCGTATATTTTTAAATGAACAAGTGTTTTAGGTTTAATTTTATTTATACTTTTTAATAGATATAAATAAAATCATTTATAGAATTTTAATTTAACCTATAAAATAATTATAAAATAGGTAATATAATATCATATTGATTTGATATTGAAAAGTTATTGTTGTGTTAAAATAAAATGCAATTTTGAAAAATATTAATATAACGTGTAATGATATTGTTGTATTTGCTTTTTCTAAGAATTGATTGACCAAGTTGAGCAATAATTATACGACAATTTTTTATGAAATAAAAATCTATATTTGCAGATTTTCTCATGATTAAAAGTATTAATTTAATAAAAAATTTCTTATATCCTTATTAGACAAAATGGATATGGCATTTGGTGACAACTTTGTCAATGAACAAGAAGTAGATCCAGTAGCAGAATTCGTAGCAAGGGAACAGGATCAATTGGCAGGGCTTGAAAATGAAATTCCGCCAGTTGCTATATCTACTCCTGCGATGGCATCTAATACAGATGGTAATTAAATTAAATAACATAAGTAAAAAATATATTCAATTCTAATTATATTCAATGTTATTCTTACGTTCAAATTAATCGAGAAGTTTATAATTAAAATATAATTGAAAATTCTTCTAAATAATATATTTAAAAAATTTTGTAAATTTAAGTTGGTCCAGGCGGTGATGCTGAAGGTAGTTTCGAAATAATAGATGCAATTGGACAACCTTCTGAAACGCAAGCACCTCCAGTAATAGGTAAACTATATTTTAATAACTTTTTTTTTTATTAAATCATTTGTAGCTTATTACGAAAGATGATAGATTTAAAAAAATATTTTCAGAAACTGCACCTAAACCTCCACCTGTAAAAGAAGAGCCCGAGAAAATACGAAAATGGAGGGAAGAACAAAAAGCTAGACTAGAGGAAAAGGGTAAATATGTTTTTATATAATCGTTCGATATCGTTTATATATAATTCAATAACATCCTAATTCATAGGTAGAAGATAAATTCATTTTGTAGTTTTGGTATTTAATTATTATTATATGTAATTTACTTAGATGAAGAAGAAGAAAAGAAAAAAGAAGAGTGGAAAGAAGCTGCCAGAAAAGAATTAGAAGAATGGTATAAACATCATGCGGAAGCTATTAGTAAAACAAAAACTACAAATAGGTAATATTTAAAATTACTTTCTTTTTCTGTCTTTTTAAATCTGTTTTATATAATATTTCCTGTTTTTTATAAATATAACTTTTAATCGCATATTTGTAGATGCAATTAAAAGTCTTCTATATAAAATTATAAATATTTTATTTAAAATATGTACTACATACAATTATATTATTTTCATTCTGCTTCTTAGGGAATCAGCCAAGTAAGTTATACTATATTTTTTTGCATGTATAATTGCATTGTATTGCTGTATAATATAGCTTGCTTATTCAATTTGTAAAGTAACTTGCAGAATAGATATCAGAAATAGATATTTTCATATATGTTAGCCGCTTTTATACGATTCATATATCTTGTGCTTGATGCAATTATACTTGAAATCTCAGTGTTTCTAATCATATTGTATGTAAGCTATTAATCACATAAAAATACATACGTTATATTTTATTTTTATATCGTTATATTTTGATATAAATATTATAACAATTAAATTTTAACAATTTTATTATCAACTATAAAATGTTTAAAGCGTATAAATAGTGTTGAAATTAATTTCTGTATTATACACACACACTATAAGTTACATTTTGGTACTATAATGCTTGTCTTATTTTCTAATTTATTTATTTAAAAACAGATACAAAAATATAAATGTTTTCTCTTTAGTTACAATTTTTCATTCTACTGATGAAAGTAAACAGTGAAATATTTATATTAGTTTTCATTATGTAGATTATAATTTTTGTTCGATACATCTTATTTTATTAGCAACAACAACAAAAAGCATAATCTTTTTTGAAGAGATATTATAAAAAAAAATTTCGGATGTTGCATTGCCTCATACATTATATGTTAGAAACGAAAATAGGGTACATACACTGCAATGTCATTAGTGCATTTAATGTTCGGGTATTGTCGCATTTAAGATTTTATATGTGTAGCCTATGTAACATAATGATTTTATCTCTAGGAACGCAGAGAAACAATTTGTAGCAGAAGCTGATGAAGTGGAGCCAGGAACTGAATGGGAACGCATTGCAAAACTTTGCGATTTTAATCCCAAGTCTTCTCGCACTTCAAAAGATGTTTCTCGAATGCGCTCAATTATTTTGCAATTGAAGCAAACTCCACCAGCTCCAGTCAGTCTTTGATTAAATTAATGATTTGGTAAATATAGATATATCCATACACACACACACACACACACACACACACACACACACACACACATATATGTATAAATATATTACGAAACAAAAGAAAAATGTATGGAGGTTACAATAATTATTTAAAATCGAAAAGATCATATATGATCTATTAAGCAAAAATGTAATATTATTGTGAATAAAGATTATTAACAGCAAGTATACGAATAAATATTAAATTTAAAAAATAAAATATGTAACGTAATTATTAATGTTGTTACATATAAAAATATACATAACTTTACCCTTACATATACGAATTCAAATATAAGTGGTAATTTAAAAAACAATATATAAAGTTTTCATATAATTAGTTTAATTATATATAAAATTTTATGAAAATATATTGTTTTTAGTATAATTAATAAGTTTTAAAATATTTTAATGTTATTTAACAAATTATTATTATTGTGCGCAATATAAAAAACTTTTATAGCTTTAGTTTTATACATTTTAACATTTTGATATTTTACATATTTAAAAACTCATAATCAATTTTTTTCTAATTGTCTTCATACTATTTTTTCTGAAAATAACAGAGATATTAATAGTTAACAACTATGTAATCACAACAATAACAAACTAATTTGTACTATATTGTTGTAGAAAAAAATAATTTCTATTTATATATATTAAGTATAAAATAGAAAAACAAAAATTGATACCTATGTAAATCACGTTTCATAGCAAGTTGCATGTCATGTTGCCAACGATAAATGTTTGGATATGTAATGGAATTAAGCGATGTTGATACTGCATTATAAACAGCATGATCTAACTTTGTTGGTACTGGCCTATAAAGTAATGAATAAAATAACCATAATGTATTTATATAAAAATAATAATTATTTTACTAAAAAAAAAATTTATTTTTATGCAACTTTACCCTTCCAGAAATGTCCCAAAACCTTCCTCTGCATTTTGCATTTCATCATCGGAACTATCTACCATTAATTTTGGTGATGCTGGCGGTGTAAAAAATTCTAATTCGTCTAATAAAAAATAGAACATTATTTTATTTATAGATGCTTTATATTACATACCTCAATATAAATTTTGATCGTAAAGCATTTGAGACTTACCTACATTATTTTGTTCTTCATTATTTGATGTAAGTAATGACCATGATTGTAATTTATTACATAAATAATCTATTTCATCAATTTGCGATTTCTCTTTTGAATTTTCGTTTGAATTAGTTATATCATTTGATGTCTAAAAAAATTATGAAAAAAGTATAATGATTTTGAATAAACATTAAAAATTCGAATGATATTTTTTATACCTTATTATAATGAAATAATTGATCCTGGAATTTACGTTCCAAATATTTTTCAAGTTTCGTTAAACCCTCTGTAGTACGAAAATCTGCAAAATCGTTCAAAAATGGCCAATATTCCTTCCACGAAACCTGATATTCTTCTGCTAAATCTCTAAAAATTAAAGCTTCACCTTGTACTTTTTTTCTCAATCTATAATGATCATGATATATTTTATGTTAAAATTTATTACAAGCTATACCTTCCAACTCGTTCAAGTCCCTTTTCTGCATCTTGTAATCTTAAAACTAAATTATTGGTGGGATATATAGCATTAGATTCGTCATCAGATTTTTTAACAGGAGTCATGCGAAGACGTGGTGGTGTTTTCCACTTCTTTCTAAATTCTAATGCTCGAGATTTTGTCATTGGTCCAGCAAATGCACGTACTTCTAAACGTGGACTGATTGGATCTGTATTTAAACTCTACAAAAACATTGTCTATATAAAATAATATCATACACACAATGTAAATTGAAATATTATAACATACCAAAGGATTAGTAGGAGAGAAAGGCTCCCCAATCATAGGTTGTAATGTATTATCATCTGATCTTAATACAGGTACATAATACTGATCTTCTAGTAGTAAACGTATTTCTTTTTTCAATTCTTCATCTTCTTGATGCGTTCTACTACAAATTATCTGCAATAGCAACAAAAAAATAAACTAATATTTTTTGGAGTATCAGTTACAAAAATATAAAGAATTAAAAAAAAAAAAAAAAGAATACATTTATGTATCTAACAAAATATATGATATTTTTTGTAGTATAGTTTTAAACATTTTATTACGTACATCTATTGGTAGTTGTTTATATTTATTTGGCAACGTTTTTATACAACATGGATAAGAAACAAGAACTCGAACTACATTTTTTAAACCAAATTTAACTGCAAAATGTAATGGAGTTTCATTCAATCCCTTATCAGGTGTATTTAAATATAAATCTAACATAATCTGTGCACGATCCACATAACTCTTGCATTCATCACCATAAAGTAATTTTATAAAGTCTGTATTTCCAACAGTGTTTAATATTAACTCACACATATCTGGTCTATCTGCCCTAACTGCAATATGTAATGCATTATAACGGCATCCTTCCTATAATGAATAAACAATGAAGACGATACGACACAATACGATAACACGAACATGATTATAAACATGTCTTACTTGCAAAATTGCAGGTGTATCTCCACTACCAATCAAATATCGTGGATTACCCCATACTGTAGTTTTTACAGCATATAAATCTCCATCTTTAACTAATTTTCTAAAACATACAAGCTCTTGAGAGCGTGGAGCTTTAAAATTATTTGATTTTTCTTCTATTACAGGTACGGTTGAACATATTGAGGTACTATTCACATAATTTGCTTTCTCAAAGCCAGTCTTAGCATATTCTTCAGCCTCTGATCGTTTTTTAAATGATTTTAAACGACCAGTCTTAAATTCTTTAATTACCTTCAAAGCTTCTGCTTTGTCTTGATAAACTCGAATATTTTCTACAGTAATTAAACGTGAATTATTTGCTTTATTCAAATTGCAAGATTGAGAAAAACAAAAAGACAATTTTTATTTTTATACATTTACCTTTAGTGTTGTTTTCTATCGAAGAGTCAACATTTTCCTCAGGTATGTACACTGCGTGAAAAACTGTTTCACTCCATACATTAGAATTTCCACAAGTTACATGTAATGTTTGTGATGTTCGTTCGTTTTCATCCATTGTATTCAATGTAATTTCTTTCTCTTATTTTATCTTAACTCATACAGTCACTTATTGGTTATGTGTCACACGTACGAAAAATGTCAAAAAACATCGAGAAAAGCTACGTAAAACTTAACATCTATAATTCCGTACGCTATATCTTTTGTTCTTTCTCTTTCTTTTTTTTTTCTGATCGCAAAAATTATATATATTTTTTATAATATGCAATTTGTAAAAATTCTGTATCGCAATTTTTAACAGTAGTTAAAATTTATATGGTTTTCAAGTATCAAATCTATCGATCGTGTACAAATTTATCATATATAAAGCAATGAGCATGAAATATTAAGCATTTTTTACAGAATATAAATTTTCGAGAAACAAAACAGGAAACATGTATGGTACGCCAAGTAAATTCAAGGTTAAACCTCAAGGTAGTAATCAATCATAATTTAAGAAGCGTTTACATTATGGACATTACTTTTTGTAAAACCGAGATAATTCATAATATATAGTATAACTTCCTTTGAAGCAAAAATGAAAGAAATTAAAAACCGTGTTCATGATCAACTGTCATTTACAAAACCAACCAATCCTAGATAGATGCCAAGTTGTCGACCAATTAGTTTAAATCAAATAAACTGATCAAAATTTTCTTGTATTTATCAATGTAATATAAAGTGAAATTTTATATTTAATACAATATATCAATGTGATATAAAGTGAAATTTTATATGTTTAATGTTTTAATTTATGATATTCATTGAAAAGTTTCGTCATTTATTTTGAAATAATATTAAAATCAACTTAAGCATAAGTATTTCAATATCATCAGTTTAAAACGTAAATTGATCAATAACGATCGTCAAGATAAAAATCTTTTTCTTCATTAATCAATAAAACGTATTTCTCATACTTTATGCTTTGTTCGATAGAATATAAATAAAGAATTGTATTTTCTTTTTATCAATCAAATTCCATTTTTCACACGTGAGGATTAAAAATTGTCTAACGTAATTTTCAGGCTGCGAATCAAAAACGAAATGTAAAAACGAAAACTTGGGAAGTAGAAACATTTTGTCCTTAACGTTGCTTATCGTTAAAAAATTTTACTTACGCTAGATAATTATAATAGGATCTATCGAACCGTTATTTATTGAAACAACACGAATGCATTCAAAGGCAATCATATTGCTGAGGAAACACGTGCACTCGTGAAACTATGTATCACGCATTGAATGAGTTTAAGAACGCTACATGGGCGGAGCTATCACCACACCATTGGAATCAACCAATTGGCGATTTGATAAGTGTTTACAAACCGTACGTCATTAAGTATGTATTATCTTCCTGGCTGTAACATGTATTTTTTCTCAATCGTGTTTAAGTTTAAGATCAGACCTGAGAGTTTCGGCAGGCTGTTGTCATTGCCGCGAAAGACTACTGATAGTTGATGCGTGGACGTCGTGCGAGGTATGTTGTTCTGACCGCTCTTCTCGCGATCGAGCGATGTTCATAGCGGCGAAGAAGAGGAATCAGTTTTTTTTTATTTGCCGCACAATTATTCTTAAGAATCGATTTGAACAAAGTAACAACGAACGATACAACAGATACAAGAGAATACCGAAATGAATTTATCCTTTGCTGGTTGCGGTTTCCTTGGTATTTACCACGTTGGTGTAGCTGTGTGCTTCAAGAAATACGCTCCACATTTACTTTTGGATAAGATTAGTGGTGCATCGTTTGGTGCTATCGCAGCTTGTTGTCTTCTTTGTGACTTACCCCTCGGTGAGTGAACTTTGTTTACGTATCTACCAGATACACGATATCTTAAATAATTAGTTTATTTTTTTAATGTCGTGGTTCAATTTACGATTTTCACGGGTATCGCACGGTCTTACGCTTGACAATAAGCAAATTACTGTTGGTGCTTTTAGGGATAACATATTATATATAACATATTAAATTTTCAAATATCATTACTTGCTTTTTTAACGTCAATTGTCGCGTCAATTGCGATTTCATATATACTTGAGGCCATGTTTCGCGTGTTGTCAATCTAAGAAAAGAAACGTAGCTACTTTAAAATCTCTGTCTGGACATATTTGCTGGACAAGTTTTAAATGTTATTATTAATTTACTAGATAGCTTATTGAAATGCTCTCAGCAGAAACTCTCGTCTCGATTATGCAAATGAGTAACACAGATTACTATTATTCGTAAAATTTCAAAATTATTGACAGAAGATCTATAAACTCATGACTCTCATAATTAGGTCAAGCTTAGAATAAGCAAATTGGAAGTAGTAGCAAGAACACTTATCAGATGTTTTTCCTTATGCCCGACAATAAACATATAACATAATGCAACCAAATTACAACAGACATATTAGTATGAGTTACTTACTACGCACTACTGAAAATCTTTTATTGTGATAAAAGCTTATCGCCTTGTATGAGAGAGAAATATCCTTGGTTTTTAGTAATAATTTATCTGTACACTCGTTAATTTCTTTCTTATCAGTGTCAGTTGTAAAACGAAACAACTATGAAACGAATATAAAATGAACTTCCTTAAAAAAATATTTCACAACAGTCGTGTATTTCTGAGGTGTATAAAAGTAATTTCATCAAAATATTTTAATCAAAATATTATAATAAATTTGTAAATGTACAATTTTTTTCAAAAATATGAGAATTTTGCTTAGAAAGTTATATAAATTTTTATTAAACGATATTCCATGATGATTTTTAGTATCAATTATAAAATAAATTATGCATTGTGATTCAAATTGTAAATTATAAGTGAAATCCATAAATAAATGTATATACATGTAATATATAAAATGGAAATATTTTTAATCGTTTTCTCTCTGCATATAAATATATCGTTGAACTATGTTCATATTCTATTATATAATACAATACTATAGCCTTCAAATCTGATGCTTTTGTAATATAAAACTCATAATTTACATTTACAATTGGTTAAATATTTACAATTAATATAATTATTAAAACATTTTAAATAAGAATAGAAAAGAATCATGTAAATAAAATTTGTTAAATGTTATATATTAATTTTGAAAACTATAATTATTATTTATTTAAATACATTTTATTTACTTTAATTTATTTCAAAATATATTTATCGTTTGATATTTTTTCTCATTACTTCCGTATCACTGTACATAAAATTACATATATACATGCAGTGATAATATATTTAAATCTTACACGTTGATCAGTTTTGATACGAATAAATTAGTGTTAAATCGAACGAGAAAATAGATACCATTGTACATTCTTATTGTCTCGAAAAGATAATTTAAATATGTTATTCTATCATTAGTAGATTTCACGAGTTTGAAATATCACTTCAATAAATTAAATGAAAAATTTATTCATTCTTTATACTTTGAATCTTTTCAGTATGAATAAATTCGCACTTTCAATTCAATATTAAATTACTTTAATTGTAATGTATGATCTTTGATTACGTGATTAATGTTGAATCACGTGTGTGTATGTTTAAAAAGTAAATGTCACGTAACTTTATCGTTTTGGAAATATTAATCAAGCAAGTTATAATTTTTATGCATATACGTGAATTTGAAATTTCACAATGTATACGTGCGTAGCAACATTCCATAATTATTTACGTAATCTGTGGTGTAAATATTTTCACAATGTTATTCTAGCATAAAAGAAAAAAATACATTTAAGATCGTTCCCAGATTAATGCAACAAACTACTATATAATACGCATAATGTACGTCAATGCGTTTGGCATGCGTGTGATAAGTGATAAGCAATGCTGTTACGAAATATATTTAAAACAATGTATTTTGAAAATGAAACATGTCCAGTGTCCTAATGTATAATACTTATAAGATATACAGGAAAAGATGAAATATTTATTCTTGTATCTCTGAGAATAAATTAAAAAGTCATTGTGATTCTGTACGTGCCCAATGATATATCTAACATTAATTAATGCTAGTTAACTGTTGTTCGAGATTTTTGTTATCATGAAAAAAATAATTGAAGTCTAATTAATATCAGCAAATACGGATGAGTAATCTGATATGAGGATTAAATGCAGCTGATAATCTAACTGCTACAAAATTTAAAAATACTGATATGTTATATTCGATTTTTTTTTATCCTGAGATAATCTGTATTGATAAATTTTTTTTATAAAAAACATCGTCAGATTTGAAACATAAAAGAATTTCTTTTTTCTTTAATATTAATTTTAATTGAAAAATTTATCTTGATTACCGTCTATTGAAAATGTTTATTCTTAAAATAAGGTGATTTAGGTATATTAGTTGTATTAGGTATATTTAGGTATATTAGTCAAAATAAAACAGATTTCCTTCTATGGTAACACCAATAGACAATGCCGTATGCTCAGCAAACAAAGGAATATTTGTTTTTGTAGAAAGACAATGCCGGCTCATGCGATAAAAGATAATGCTTATATATATATATATATATATATGCATACATAAAAATTGACCATTCTTTTTTACAAGATACCGCAAAATCATGAAAAATTGTATTTATATTATAAATTACCAATTTAAAAAATTCTTCATATTGAAATCTTTTACATTATGACCTGTTTATTTGTAATCTTCCTCTCGCATCATGACGTTAAAGATTTTTGCCAGTTCGTAATAAGAACGCTCGAAATTTTATATCATGGATCTCCAGCTTAGAAAATTTGTGTTTCTCTTTATAGGAACATTAAAGATCCTATCTAGCATTCCCATTTACAGTATTAGATTTATTCTTAGAAGATAGGTTTCATAACTGTAGTGAACGTTAGATTTGAAGTATATTTTTCCGGATTGTATAAGATTCGGGTTTATAGCTTGTTAAGTATTCTTATCGTGTTTTTTTGGACAGTTCAAAACATGTTTAACAGTAGATTCTATAGCTTATATATATATATATATATATATATATATATATATATGTATATGTATATGTATATGTATATATATATGTATATGTATATGTATATGTATATATGTATATAGTTAAAATTGAATGGAACTTTTTCAGTCAATTTTCTCTTTTTTGGAGGGGGAGGGGGTAATATATTTTCATTGTCATTTTAATTCGATCTGCTCAATAATAGTACTTTCTATCTACTTGTAATAGAAAACTTCATTTTTAATTTTCATTCAGATGTCCATATTTCGTACATTATTTGTACAGAGATAAAGATCATTTTTTCTTCTCTTTTACGTGGACTTTAAATTTAATATTATTAAGAATTTCAAACGGTAATTTTTTTTATACATCTTAATAGTATATTATTTCCTCATAATTATAATTTATAAAATATACGTACATATGCAATGAGTTTATAAAATGAAATTTGAATTTGTTAAATTATCTTTTTGTACATTTTCTTATTATTATCTTAGTCAAATGATATATTTCTAAACGAATCATATCTGCGACCTTGTAACATATACCATGTAAGTATATCTAATGAAAGAAATATAGTAAGGTAACTGAGGTAAGAAACTTGAGTAATGTGAGTAATGAGAATAATGAGTAAAACGATATCTTTAATAATACAAAGTATCAAATCATAATACGTATGTATTTATAAATCCATAAATAATAAATATATATTGTAAATATATTATAAATAAATAAATAAATATATTTATTTACATAGCTGCATAGTTAAATCGTTTAACTAATGTATTCGATAAATATACAAAAATTTTAATTCTACATTCTCGTAGTATATATTAGTTAGTTCATAATATTGATTTATTCATTTAATTCATAATTAATTTATAATATTATTTATTTATTTATTTATTTATTCATTCATTCATTTATATTTCTAGATATTTCTATATCATATTATTATTTATTTATTTATTTATTTATATTTTTATTTCTAGATATTTCTATAAGATATTTCTATAGTATGAGTTTCTATAAAATTTTTTTCACAGAGCATAAACAAATATACGATATAAGTTTTATATGCACTTACATTAGTATTATCTGTACATTCATAGATATAACTAATAGAGATACATATCATAATTAATTTAAGATATCGATACGATCAAAGTATATTGAAAATTCAGGATAAGATAAGTACATCTTCGATATTTGCTTCTTACTTATAATATAATAAATAGAAAGATATCCTAAATTTTGGAATAATACAGTAGGAATTGTTTAAGGATTTTCAGGAAAAATAAAAAAATAGAAAGGATATCTTTTTTATTTTTTCTATTTTATAATGGAAAAAGACTATATATTTAATTATATTTTTAACCACATCGCAGATTAGTATCGTTGTATTAAATTTAGTACGCATGTATTAAATAAACTCTTTGTCCGAAGAAAGTTTATGAAACTAAACTTAATTCTAATATAATTTAGTTTATGATTTATTTTATATCTTTAGTTGGATAACATACTCTTAATTATTGTGTGATAATTATAAGTATTATATCTTTTTGTAGGGGAGTTCACAAGCAATATATTACGTGTTGCACGTGAAGCACGACAACGAACACTTGGTCCCTTTAGTCCATCATTTAATGTACAAGAATTATTGTTAGAAAGTTTACAAAAGGTATATATTATTAACAATAATTGGAAATGGTTATAAATATTCAAGTTTTGCGAAGATATAACGTAATATTTGTATTTATATTTTTTAAAGTTGTTAAACTGAGTTAATACTATATTTATTTCAGCATGTTCCTAATGACGCTCATATTCGTGTAAGCGGTAAACTACACATTTCCTTGACAAGAGTATACGATGGAAAAAACGTAATTGTTTCACAGTTTTCTTCTAGAGAGGACTTGCTGCAGGTAAAACAATACTTATGTCTCTGTACCATGTCTTTTACATTTTGTATATGTTTCAAATTTATATAATTAAAATTTACATAAATTAAAATTTGTATTACTTTTCTCTTATAGGCATTATTGGCTAGTGCGTTTGTCCCAGTTTTCTCTGGTATATTACCACCAAGATATCGTGGTATTAGGTACATAGATGGTGGTTTTAGTGATAATTTGCCCACTCTTGATGAAAATACTATTACTGTTAGTCCTTTTTGTGGAGAAAGTGACATTTGTCCTAGAGATGTTTCTTCTCAACTTTTCCATGTAAATTATTTATGATTATTTGAATAATTTGAAAAACATTTAAATTAAATATAACTTAATTATTTAATAGTAGATTATTAAATTGCACATAAAATATGATGAACGAATATTTATAATTTATAGGTTAATCTTTCCAATACAAGTATTGAACTCTCAAGACAAAATATATACAGGTTTGCAAGAATACTTTTCCCACCAAATCCAGAGGTACAAAATATTTATTACGTACATAGATTTTATATGGATAAAATTTATGACACTAATATTACTTTTAATATTATTCAAAATTATGTTTACAGATGCTCTCAAATATCTGCAAACAAGGTTTTGATGATGCATTAAGATTTCTTCACCGCAATAACTTGCTCAATTGTACTCGATGTTTAGCTGTACAGTCCACATTTGTTGTCTCAGAAACTCTTGATGATAACATGGATTATGATCCTGAATGCTTAGAATGTAAAATGCATAGACAGGTATAGTAATTTCAGTAAGTTATATAAATTATAATAAAAGTACTCTTTATATGTAAATTTATTATTATACATATATTTTTTATAGGAAGCACTTGTGTCTAATTTACCTGAGACAGTCATGACTATATTTCAAGATGCAATTGATTCTGCTAATAAAGGCATCATTAATTGGTTGTTTAAACATCGAAGTGTAAAACTTTTATCATTACTTAGTCTACCATGTATATTGCCAGCAGATGTAATGTATGCAACTTTTACAAAGTAAGTATTTTATTATGTATTTATTTTTTTAATGATATTTTCATCTTTAAAATAATTGTTGTATATATTGTATTTTTTAATATTTATATAAATTTGATAGAATTATATATATAAATAGAATAAGAAACTAATATGCATGAGATATTTCTTGTTGTAAAATTGCATGTTAGTAGAATAATAATGTTATTGTATTTGTGACAAAATTAATAAGTATATTCGTACCTCTTTTATCTAGTAACTAATGTTAGTAATGATTTTTATGCTTGGTATATATGTACTATTATTATTATTTTAAAATTATATTTATATTAACATTTCACTCATCGCTTACTCATATTTTAATTATTTGATTTTTAATTTTTGCATTTATTTAATATTGTAATTATGTATATCATATTTAACATTATGCACGTGGTCATAGTCTGATTGGTAACAAGATAGAAAGTTACACCTTGGAGTACAATATAATTGGCAATATTCTTCGTACATCTCCACAAATGATTTCTTGTGGTAGACATAATATGACATCTTCCTGGTAAGCTTAGCAATTTTTAAGTTTTGCTGTAAAACAAATTTTGCATTTCTTAAGTTCTTATATACAACGATTTAAACATACAATTATAAAAAATGAAATAAAAAGATATCTTAATTGAATATAATTCAAATAATCTATGATTTTAATAGGATTTTATAACATTTTATTTTAAACAGTTATATATTTGTAATTATAAATAAATAATTATATCGTAGATTTCAAAATGCTGGTTTATTTATTTTTTCTGTTTGTATGATTTTTACTAACGTACCTTCTCAGTTAATTAATTGTCAATAAATTAATATTTTGTTTTATTTTCAGGTTTATTTTAAATGTACCTAAATTACGAAGAAACCTAATAGAATTAAGAACATTTTTCTTGGACCAGTTATGCATGTTGTTCCCTAAAATCAATATCTACTATCAACAAATGCCACAGACTATTAAATGTGAATTAGATATTACAGAATATGGTTCAAGTAAATATAGAGTTTTTTATATACTTTCTATTAATTATAAGAAATAGTAAAAATGATATTAATATTTTACATTTTTTTAGGCATATATGATATGGAAGAGGCAGCTAAGACTGATAATTTATATAAAAATAAGAAAAATTTAAATCTGACTTTACAATACAATAAATTGTAAGTATATAAATTTTAGTAATATTTTTAAATTCTTTAATTAATAAATATTTTTTATCTTAATTTATATTTTCCAGACAACCATGGAAAGAGCATAGTAATACATCAAATTGTGTTATAAATATGTCTAATCTTTCAAATATCGATGATACTTTTGAAAATATTATTCAGGTAAGCAAAGTATATATATTAATAATTAATTTTCAAGTTTATTAACAAATTTTAAAATTAAAAATATCAAATGCGCTTATTTTTGAAGCACAATTCGATTTAAATTTTCTTTTTAACTATATAGGTAACTTCTGATCAAGAAGCTGTAATGGCATATTATTACATGGATGATAATAACAAAGTACAAGTAACAGAAATATTTGACGTTACAGACTCTGAATCACATGCAATGTTATCTATGGATGAAATTGAAAATAATACAAAGTTACAATTTGATGAATGGGATGAACCCACATGGTTATCTCAACATACTCTCAACGATGGTAATTTATTTTAACTACTAATTATTGCATACGTGTCTAAAACGATTACATGTATATATTTTTGTTAATAATATGATGTATAATATTTTTTATATATTATTTATAAATTTTTGTTATATTATAATATTTAATATTTTATTTTATAATATTTATTTTTTAGCTGTAACAGAATCTCTATATGCTGATGCAAATCAACAAAGTATAGAAAATTTATCAGAAATGTCCTTAGAAGACGATATTTTGGGAGTTCTAAATATATCTTCTGATCCAGAAAGTGAATGGGAAATAAATAAAAATATACAAACAAGAGTCTCTACTTCATCAAATTTTCAGCCAGAAGTGAATTAACAATAATTAAAGATTTAATTAAATAATTAAAGTAAAATAAATTTTCTTAATAATTATTATAATAATTAGAATGAATATTATGTAAATATGATGTAGACTATTTATAATTAATTATATTATCAAGTATACATATTTTTGTAGTCAATAATATTGGTGATCTAGAAAGAAAAAATACTGACTGTGCTCAATATTGATAATTTTTTATAATATTTGAAACGTAAGTTGTTGAAGGAATGAAAACTGTAAACGAGAACACTTTTATAAAACGATGATAGTCTGTGTTATGCACTGATGAATAAAAGATACAGTACAAGTAACATATAAGAATGTGATATATATGTAAAAGAAGTATCTTCAACAGAGCATACACAGTATTTTATTAGTTCATGATAAGCATCATGATAAGCAACATTTAATATTGTTATTAAATACTTGCAAGACAAGTATGGATAGATCTCTAAAAAAGAGACTAATATTAATAGAAATGCACATAAAAAATATTTATCCAGATTTTATGTTGAGCTATTATTAGATTATTAGATGTTGCATATGTTAAACATGATGCTTTTAAGTACGAGAGCTAAGTAAGATATCTTGCCTATTTTTTTCTCATTTTCTAATTCTTATATTTTTCTACATAGATATTTATCCAAATAGAGCGTTACCAAATTATTTGTGCAATAATTATTTGCAATAAATAAATAAATAGACAAATAATGAAATTAATTATTTAAATTAGAGTAAGGAATATAATTTTTTATTGCATACAGCTGGAACTGAATGCCAATATACAAAATTTTTATATCGTTTTTGTTATTAACATAATTATTGATGAAAATAATTCATTATTGTCGAAGGAAAAATTCTTCGATTAATCGAAAATATCGAACTAATGTCATTACGTAATAAGCGATTTTTGACGATTATTATAAAAAGCACAATTTATATATTTAATTATATATGAATTTATATCATAATTCAAAAAAAGAATTGTTACTGTGTTTATACATATCATACGATTCATACATTGGTTTAGAATCGGTATAAGAAGATTTCAGATTACTTCATGTAAATGTTACATATTTAAAAGATAATACCAAAGGTACGACTATATATTATTTAATCTATTGAAATTGTATATAGAAAATATTTTTTTAGCGTTAAAGACTGTATATAAGTATGTAATTTTAATTAAGAATTAATTATTGATTTGAATTTGTAATATCTTAATTTATTGTTTCACTTGAATATTTTCCTTACTTCTAGTAAAGAAACTCCACGAAAGTAATCGTTCACAGATTTTGGTGTAATTATTAAGAATACAAATAACATTTTATGTTTACTTTAAAATGTAAGAAATTATTTTAGAAGCTTTACATCAAGTAGCTATTTTCAGCATTCAGTAATTACAAAAATTACTGAAAATAGCTACTTGAAAAATTTATATATTAAATTATGGCGTATTAATCTGTATATAATTAATAAAATAAAAATGTCAGAACAAAAATTTGTGTAATTTACCAACTTAAGATCATTAATAACATGGATTTGAAAAATTCAGGCAGAATTTACGAAGATGTAACCTCGGATTCTTGAGTAATATTGAATTTTTTGGGATTTCTAATGATTTTAATACGTATATTTTAAGTGATAGCGTATAATGATTTAAAAAGGATGTATAAATAAAAAAATATTTTTATTTGAAATAAATAGTAATAATATAAAGAAGGGTCGAGGTCAATAAAAAATGGAATATTTATTATATTTTTTAATATAAAACAAATCATATATGTATAAGTTATGTATATGTACAATAATTGAAACCGCCCTCAAAGTAATATCTTGAGGCAGAAATTTTCTTTTTTTTTTTTTTGTAGAAATAATTTATTGCACATGTGCACAAATATGTACTATGCTGATTTTTATAAAATATGTCTTTGTTGGCAAACATAGTTCCTTCATGAATAAAAATTGTGTAATTTACAATTATAATTGCATGCATAATTAAAATTTATAAATGTCACGTTAACTTAATATACAAACACCTCGTTACATTTCTTATAGGCAGGCTCCAATTATTTAAATGTGATGAAATATTAATTATTTGAACATGTTCAGGCTGGATCTTCCCCAGGAGCAGCTGTAGAATTCCTTTGAGGTTCAATTTGAGTTCTATTTTGTGAATTACCAGCTGCAACCGCTATTTTATGTTGTGTAGCTAAACACTGTAACTGTTGCAGTTGCACAGGTTTGACAAGAGTCCTCTGTAGCTATAGAATAAAAACAACCCTTGAATTATACTTATAATTTTAAATAAATTTGAAAATTTGTATTTTAATATATAATTTTCTTTATTTAATTAAAGATACATACTTGTTGTTGTGATAATGTTGCCACGCCAAGACTTTGAGTTTGCTGACTGCACTGTCCTGTTGAAGCTCTAGCATGTAAGGATTTTGTCAATAATGTTTGTTTATTTGCAGGTACTACTTGGGAAGAAGGTGTTGTTTGGGACGCCATAAGCACTGGTTTCGTTGCTGCTATAAAACATGACACTATTTTTATTTATTGAAGACAATATGAATAAGTTAATCAGCTTACAAAATAAAGAGAAAGAATAAATCTATGTAAAAACATTTATGTATAAACATAAAAATTATATAAATATAATTATATAATATCCTATAATTGTACAATACAAAATTCTGTTCTTACTGTAATAATCTACCAATGTATTGCAACATGGTAACTATGGTAACTTACCCATTATAGGAGTTAACACCTGTTTATTGCCAGATAGTATTAACTGACTGGCTGTTACTGTTTTAGCCACAGTCACTAATTGATTTGATAAAACAGTTGATTTAACTTGATTTGGTTGTACTTGACGAGTTATGTGATTAAGTCGTGGCCTTTGAGATCCAACAAGTTGAATTGCTTGTCCGCCCTAAAAAGTAATGTTTATCTCATTTTATGATTTAAAACTTATCAAGTTTTAATAAATTGTTATCTTAATCACAAACATAATTTAATTTCAAATATAATTTATAAATACCTGTGCGAGGGTAACAGAATTACTACTACGTATGTTTTGTTGCGATAATCCTTTGACTGCAGAAGGTATTATTTGGGCTACAACATTTACAGCATAATAAAATAAGATATTCTGTATTTCTATATTTACAATTACATAGTTTATATCGATATCAAACATTTACTTATCTTTTTAAGTCAACCATTAATATATTAAATAAAGTAATTTTACATAAAAAATAACATATAAATCAATGTATATAATCAAAAAGAAATAATTCTTACCAATTGGTAATGACAAATGAGTATTGGCAGGATTAGCTATTACTACCGTTGGTGTGCTTCCAGCAATAGCTGTTGTAACAACTGTAGTAGCTACCATCTAAAAACATAAATTAATATTTTAGAATAACTTTTATTCTTTTTATGTTAAATCAACCAAAATGTGCAGATGCGTGAAGTACAAAAAAAAAAAACTAACACTAGAAACCGTGGTGCAAGTATTAGTTGCAGATGATATAGGTAGAGAAACAATGACCCCTGTAGGTGTAACGGAACCCGTCGTCGCTGACACATTTAGCGACATCGTAATGGGTTGTGATAGTCCGGGAAATGATACCTGTCATATAATGAATAGTACAGTAGTATTTCATCCTCTACGCCATATGTAGAAATAAGCAGCTCTCCACAACCTGAACATTTTGGAGACCATTGATAGAATTTGACAGACTAGTAAGGTTTACACCCTGCAGATTCACATTGGTAGATGGTGGAGTACTCATTGGCGTCGTAGATTGATTATTCTGATTGGAAGAAGCAGTTAACCGTTCAAGCAAAGAAGAGCCAGAATTAATTCCTGGTATTGGATTATCTGCAGATGGTGTTCCTATTAACATTAAAAATATTATTTTAATGATAAGTACATAATTCCAACTTAGCCATGCGTACAAATTATATTTTATATATAATTTTCTTAAATATTTACCTGCTAATAAAGCTGAAAGTCCTGACATTGATAATCCAAGAGTTGAAGTAGGATCTTGCACACGAGCTAATTTCACAGCTGTTGCTTTGACAGGTTGTTGCTTACAATTTAATTGTCCTGTTAAAGTTGAACTTAAACTCACTCTTACCTAAAAATATATTTCTTAGAATTTCGAAATATATTAATCTTAAAAATGTAAGTACAAGCTTAATTGACTTACTTGACCAGTTGTATTAGGGACATTAATAACATTTCCATGACTAAGAACTCTAGATGGGATGGAAGCATTCAAAGAGATCCTTCGTGGTTGGACTTTCTGTTGCGTCAAATTGGCAGGGCTACTATTTAACAAACTAAGGATCGCAGCATTATTTGACTTGTTTGTAGTCTGTGCATTACTATTCATAGCAGCAGCTGCTGCATTTGCTGCAAGAATGTTTAATATATTTTGAATGTTTAATTCTTTTTCTTCTTATACTTTACATTTCTTATATTTTGTATTACAGTACATATTAACAACAAACCTGCAGCTTGCTGTTGAAATTGTTGAGCAGAATTCATGAGAGACGTTACAAGAGCCGTTATTGCAGGATTGGTAGAATGTTTTTTAAACGGCATTTCATTTTGATTCTGATTAACGGTTTCCGTAACACAATTTTGTGTTCCAGCTTGCAACTGAGCTTGCTATAAATAAAATAATATATAATATTTATATCAAACTATAATGTTACACAATTCATATAAATTCATGTGTAATTCATACCAAAACTGGAACATTTGTAGATGTAGTATTGTTAATATTACTGTTTGACTTTTGCTGAAAAACTAAAATTCCAGACCCATTACAGGAACTGCCATCAGTAACTGACATAGTAGAGTTGTCAATTTGTACGGATGTGGAAGCATTTGATCCACCATTAGTCAAAGACTGCCCTGGACTCATTGACGTAGTCTCATTTTGGGCAATAACTTGTGGAATATTTGTTGCATCTACACATGTCAAGTTGTTTTGTGCAGAAGTAGTAGCTTCTGTCATAGTCTTCATTGAAGCTACTTGTCCAGCTAAAGTATTTAACTGACCTTGAGCTCTTGATAAGATCTGAAATGAGTAAAGTTATGAATGTTAAAATAATCCAGTTAGATTAGTTTATTTCAGAATAATCTTATTGGAGTTTGCTATGATTATCAGATTTACTTATTTAAATCTCTAGCAAGAAATATTTAAGTTACCTGTTGCGCAACATGTTGAGATTGAGCTTGCTGTAAGTGCTGAGCAACTAATTGCGCTGCTTTTGCTTGCTGCGCCTAAAACAAATTTATAAAGTATTTATTTGAGAACGTGTATAGGTGATATATATATAATAAGAAAAAAAATATTAATATATACAAAACATTAAGTTGAACAAATAGTTTTAGTTTTTGAATGTATACCTGTTGATGAGCTCGCTGCATACCGGGTGTACATGTTACGCGAGGGACCTGCCCTGGTACAACATGTTTTATTCTAACATTCTTTCTACCCTCTTCCGTAAATATTTCTGTAAATTGCTGAATGTAATGATTTGCCAGAACTCTTGTACCTAATGTAAACCTATAAGAAGATTCCAAATGATTTATTTATTTAATCAATGTTCACGATTTCAACTGAAAGTATAAAATATAATTCGATAGAAAGAAAATAAACTAAATATAAAGAATTTACCGGCATGCAGATCCGTTTTTCTCTCCTTCACGATGATTCTTATCCATATAAAGCTCTCCCAGGTACTCAGAATTAGAAGGTCTTTGAAGAATTGAAAGCTTTATGTGATCTATTTCACCTTGATTTCCTCCCGTTTCTAATATATATTCTTCTATAACGTGTGGCAAACAGTCTTTTGTTTCTCGCGGGCGTTCGTATGCTTTTGCAAATCTATCAAAGTATAATTTTGTGTATTAATTTGTATATTAATAATAAACAATATTAAAATGAATTTTCTATTGAAATGTACCTTAAAACATCGATAGGTGTACTTGGTGGAAGTAAAGGAGGGTTTGTAAGAGAAGGCGATGGACAGGCAGTGGTTGTAACTACTCTCCTTTTTGTTCTTAATTTTTGCATTAAATCTTGTATCGTTAGTCCCTCCGGTTGTGCTAATTGCTCCAATTTTCTCTTACGATTAACTGTAACCTATAAAAAAAAAAAAATGCAAAATTAAGTTATCTGATAAAACATACAAGCACAAATAAAAATCGAAATTACCTGTGAAAACTTTTTGGCTTGTCTCATAAGTTGATGATCAGTAAGCAGAGATTTAGACTGTTTCAATCGTGTTGTAGCTAAGCTAGGAATAGGATTTGGATCAAGACAAAGAGGTCCTTGAGTAGCTGCAACTAAATGTGATTCTAACATTAATCGTTCTTCATGACTCCAATCCCCATCACTAGTCAAGGTTGATACATCTGAAAGTACACTCTAAAAAATATGAAAACATTATGCCAATTAATTTTATTCCTTTTTTTTAACTTTTCATCTAAAAATATTTTTTTATTAATATTTCTCAAATTTCATTTTTATTATTTTAAAAATTATTTTCAGTTTTCTTTTTCAATATTTTTACGACCAAAAATTAAAAAGTTTGAATTTGAACTATTTCGAACTGCTTTATATGAACTATTATTAAAAAACAGCTTGCATTGTTACGTTTGAAAAATAATAAACGTACTATAAAATAATAGTAATATATAATATTTTTTTATTTCTCACTTGTGTTGTAGGCTTAAGAAGCACATGATGAACTTCAGCTTTAGTGTGAGGAAATGCTTTTCGATAATCTCGAACTTCAGCTATTATACAGCCATCATAAAATAAATGAGAATGATTGGTTTCTAGTTGTTCAGCCAACATTGCAGGCAATTGACCATTATCTATACACGAAAGCAATTCACCCTGTTCATAACCCATCAGTTGTGTTTCAGCTAATATTGAATTTTTATCATACTGATTCCCCTTATCACTGTTAAATTAAAATTATCCAATTAATTTACTATTATTTAATCTAATTTAGTTTTCTAATTATATTAATAATTATAATAAATATATTAGTATACATTTAATTGTAAAATGTAATATAGTTACCTATTCCTTACAGCTAGTGAGTATCCTTTATTACCAGCATAGAGATTAACAATTAATGTATGTAAACCTTCTCTTTGCACCAATCTTCCCAAAAGATCACATTCATTTTCTAAATTATTCTATATGAACGAAAGTATCATTAGTAAATCAATTTATTAATTTATAAAATTAATTTATAATATTAATTTATAAGTTTCTATAAAAAATACACATACCAACACAGAGTCAGGAGTTGCATGAGGAACTTTAGTAAGTTCTTCAAAATATAATCTAGTCAATTTTGACTGAATACTATGTTTAGAATGACTCTGTTCTTTTTTTTGAATAGATGATTTATCACATGTTAAACTTACAGAATTTTGTCCTTGAACATTTTTCCAACATTTGGAAACTTGATTTATCATATCCTGCATAAAAAAATATAAATATAGAGACTTACTTGAAATAGTTACAAAATTAATAATCAAATAATACCTGAGCCTGCTGACACGCATCTTCTAAACTACAGGCTGTACCAATCATTTTAATTTTTGATTGCTAAAACCATTTAATGTCATATCTGATATATGAATGAATTTTCACAGTCTGAAATAATTTAATAAAATGTTAATATCATGACTAATGGGCATAACATAATATTTATAATCTAATTTCAATTTAAAAAATGTAATTACATTAATTTACGTAATATTTAACAATAATATGTTAATATGTTTAATTTAAAAAAATGCTATAATATTATTTTTGTTACATTCCATATAACAAGTCTATTAAAACATACAAACTATTGACATTAATGATCAAAGTAAATTTTTTTATATTTATCTGAATATTTTATTTTCTATGTAACACACTATTTAACGATATGTAACTGAATTTTTAACACTTTGATATAGTAAAAATTTGCGTATGCTAATGAAAAAAAAAACATTATATACTAAAATCAAAATTATATACCAAAACATTACATGAAACTGTATTCATAACGTTATATAGATATATGTATTTATATATACAGTGAAAAGTAAAAAATTATAACATTGATTGAAAAATAATATTGAAAATAGTTTCAATTAAGCAGAATAATTTGATAAAAAATGATAATATAATTTATCATAAGAAATAAAAAAATATTAATGCAAAATATTTTACAAATGTACTTTTACACACATTTGTTTATTGACGAGACTATCATGTTTTTTATCTCATCTTTTGAATATTATAACAAATACTTCAAACATAGTGGTAAATTAATACAATCAAAAAAGTAAGAAATTAAGATCAATAAATAAACCGAAACGAAGGGTTATGTACAAGTTACAAATAAATGTGTGAGAGTTTTAATCACAGCGTGAATCCACCGAATGTCAAAACAAGCACGTTTACACGAGAGGTTATGTAAATGTTTATGAATTAACAGAAATTACATTGATATCTTTTCAGTGAAACACAAACAATAGGTTATTTACCTCTAATAGTTCCACAAAATGATCTAATAGTAAACATTGGATACGGGATGTGACTCAAATTAATTTTCTTATCATAACCTCGCATCAATTGTTAAACAATACACAGGATTACAGACAGTGAAAATACTTGTCAACGAGTCCTAATAATCAACAAAAATCAGTTAGTTTCAAATAAATAATATTTACAAGTTAGAAACGTCATTTTAGAGGACACAATGTAACCTATTATACAAACACCACACAATCATAGACTGGAAAATTGACCACATTTCTCTCTAGCAGGTTATTCAATTTATAGTTCGCAAGCTCAACTAGCATTCGAACAACTAAAGACGGATTCGGTATTTCACGTTCAACACTGATCTCCCTTTGAGAAAAAGACAGATCTATCGAGAAAATTATTAGCGTAAAAGAGAAACAGCATCGAGAAGTCTAACCAACTTTTCGGCAAATTTACTTATGAAAATGATACGTAAATAATTGCGTCATATTAATTAATGTAAATTTCGCAAGAGTAGAAACTTTTTATTCGAGAATCATATAGTAGCTTTGAATTATATTTTCGATGACAAACCTGTATTCATTTATTTATAGTATTTTTCATTTATAATACAGCTGTACTACATTCAGATTCCGTTATCAATATACCAATGGGATTCCATTCTTTAAATAAATTGTTCATGTTCAAGATTATGATAATCCAAGCCTAAATTCAAGACGTAGACATTTTGTATCGAAGATCGATATTTGTAAGTATACGAGACAATGTAATTTTGCTAATATACAATAATGCTATGTTAATGTAAAAACATCAGTGTTGCATGAGAAATGTATGGAATTCAAGTCGATATAAGAAAGCAAACTTTGCTTCTAAATTTTCACAACTATTTGCACTCTTAGGTAAGTGATATTTTAACACTGTCATCTAGAGAGAAAAATTGGAAAATTATTCAACATTCTCTTACTTTTTTTTTTTATTTTTTGTTCCTAATAATATTATAAATTATATTGCATTTAAAAGACATGGAAAATTGAAATCTTTGACAGCATTATACATTTATCTACTATCTATTAGTCTCTGATTTTTGTAAAGTATTTCATGAACATATAACACTTGCATTCAAAAACCTTTTAAATACTTATTATTTCTATTTTATTTAAATACGATACATTCGTGCATTCGTTTTTCTACATACACACCCACACGCACGCACATGTATTATGCACATATTTTAAATTATCAGTTAATTATTGACTATTTGAATAAATGTTCTTTTATCATTAAAATATTTGTTTAAGAAAATAATTTATAGTTATTTGATTATAAGCGTTATATGTTAATGTAGTTTTTTTCGTGAATTTTAAATTTTAAATGTTACTCGTAATGATGTATAATTTCATTTTAACAATGGTTTTTAGCTTGTAATAATTATTATTACATACTTACCAATATAAGTTATTTTTAAAAAGTACTACGTCATTTTGTATAATTTACAATTATAATTTTATATTACATACCGTGTATCATATCGCGAGTGTTTTGAATAACCCGCCATTTAAACTGTAGTTAGTTCGTTTCACTCGAGAGGGTACACGATCTTTAATCGACATTATAACGCTCTTATCTATACGATCTTGCTAGTAATTTGTATTAGTCTTAACAAAGATTCAGAAAATGTATCGTTCATGACTATCAATAAATGAAAGAAACATTGCGAACTGATTTTTCAAGTTAGAGAACGTTCGTGCTGCAAAGTGTTCTGATGGACGTACTGTGATAAAACCGTCTTCGTTGAGTGATCGTAAATCATAATAATTATTCTAAGTGTTAATTTATTGGTTTTTGTTGTTTCGATTTATTAATGACATTTGAATTTTAACATACAATCAAGAATAATGGGTGTTGGCCTCAAACCATTAGAGTTTACGGATTGCTTAACCGATAGCCCCTATTTTCGAGAAAATCTTCATTATCATGAGCGTGAATTGGACAAGACCAGCCAACAAATTAAACGGCTCATCAAGGTGGTCAAAGATCTTTTAGAAGCTGCCAAGAGTAAGTCTATTTGTTGATAAGGTTGATAAGGTTTTCTACGCTCATGTAACAGCTGCTCTTATCTTACTCTATTTTACTTTCATATTTTCCAATGACACATTTTACTTGTATAAAATTACAATATTGATCAATTTTGTAATCAACTATATTAGCTGTCGCTAGTTTCAAGATTTAATTTATTTTCATTAATTAATTCATCGCGTACGTTATATTTTCATGTTTTACTATTGTACTATTGTAACTTATGCTAAACTACTTATTTTCATGTCGTGGCATGTTGATATATTATTATGAAATCTATTTTATTTTTATCTATTTTAGATTTATCCAAAGCGCAAAGAGCATTTTCCAAAATATTGCAGAATTTTAGTTTCGAATGTATTGGAGAAACTCAAACTGAAGACGAAACTCACATATCACAAAGCCTTAAGGAATTTGGTAAACTTATTGCATCAATAGAGGATGAAAGGGATCGCATGGTATGCAATGTTTTTTAGTACATAAGTATGTTTTATATTCGTTAGATAAATTTATATTCTTGGATCAAAATAATGAAAATATTTATTATAGTTTTATTAATTCATTGTAATTCAATTTTGTAATATGTTTGACAAGAGAAGTGGATAATTACAATATAATTGTTTATACTGGTTATATATAATTGGTTATATTGGTTATATATAATAATACAATAAGTTTACCGTAAAGGTTACAATATAATTTTTTTTTTAAATGAATAACTAAAATATTTTAAATAACTTTTTTGTTTTTTCTACAAAAAATATAGTTGTGTCGTTTGTTTATAAAAATATAATAAGTGTCATTATAAAAAAACCTTTGTTTTTATAGAAGGAGCACATCCTGGTTATTTAATGGTATATCTTTTGAGTCATATTTTCAATTAAAGTGTTTTCTGTATTTTGCATATTAAATTATATTTGTTTTTTCAAGTATTTCTTAAAAACAAACAATTTAGTATATCATAATGTACATATTCTTTGTCATGTTTCTGAATGCACATATAAATAGTTTTTATTTTTTTAATTACAAGAGAGCTTTCAGCATTTATAATAATATCCTCTTCAAGGAGCAAGCAAAGACTTCTTCATATAGTATATTGCATGTAACTGTTATTACACGTATATAACATATTTTTATAAAATATTTTAAGCATTTAATACATATAAAAACAAAGACTAAGTATTCTTAGTATTATTAACGTGTCAGTAACAAGTTATGTTTAATAATCTTTAATACATTAGGTAAGTTGCATATTTAAATATTTGTAATGAAAAATAAGTCTTCTCAAATAGTGAAATAACAGAATGCTGTTATGCTTATTTTACTATAGTAATGTCAGTGATGCTTGTATGATGTGTGAATGGAGGACACATACATACATTTGCAATCATTTCAAAACAAGAATGTGTCTTAGTAATTTTTTTTTATAGTTCAATAATTTTGTATCTAATTTTCTATTTTACAATTGACATAGTAGATTTTATGATGTTTAGAATAAATGATTAGGATTGGATCACTACGTCTAATCCATATTTCAAATATAAAGGCACAATATTGTTCACTTTAGTATTTAGGGCTAAAGTAGTTATGATAAGCTTATTCAAATAATGCATATTAGTAAATCACTTTTTCTCTTAATACTATAAATAAATGTTTCTTGATACATAAATGTGTGAATAGTGAAATAATTAAATTGTGTTTTTATATCTAATTTATATCACATAAATTTTTGTATTATTTAGTGATTTTTACATACACGCATCAATAGAACTATTATTGAAAAAAAATTATAATAATATAAGTAGAATCAGTTTTCTAATACATTTCATTTATGTATCAAAAAAGCAACTATAAAAATTTGCAAGAAATTAAAAATGTCTTTTGAATGAAATGTTCATAAAGATTAGAGATATTAGAATCAATAGATCATTTAATATTCTTAAACAATTATTCAATAATCATAAATTTTAAATATAATATAATCTTATTACATGAGGATATTGTTGTTGTTGTTGTTGTTGTTATTATTATTATTATTATTATTATTATTATTATTATCATCATCTTGAACACATAAAAAAATATTATTTCAATTCAAAAATAGATTTGTACGTTACTTATTATTCATATAATTTTATTACATATTTCTTATATTGTGTTTTTATAATAAACATTGACTCACAATATAATTATCACTTTTTATTAATTTATTATGCATATATGCATATGTGTAATTTCTAAAAGTTATATAATTTTATTTTAATACAAGATAATATTATATCATTGCTTATTGTGATTCAATGAATTTAAATTTATACTTTTACAAAAATTTTACTTTATTCAGCAACTTTTGTTTTTAGCTTGATCGTGCTCCTGATCAAATTATACTTCCTTTGGAAAACTTTAGAAAAGAACATATAGGAGGTGTCAAGGTAATATAGAAATCTTAATTTGTTTAAGAAATAATATATAACTGAAATATATTAATAGGAAGGAAGGAAAAAATTTGAGAAACAGACTATAAAATTCTGTCAAAGTCAAGAACGCTACTTGAATTTATCTACGAAAAAACAAGACAATGTTCTTCAAGAAGTATAAATATTTACATATTTTGAAAATAAATAAATTTGTAGTGTCTGATCTATTAAGATATACTATTTTTAGGCTGATGCAACATTGGAAATGGCTGAGAGACATTTTTGTCAAGCTAGTTTAGAATATGTGTTCTTACTTCAAGAAGTACAAGAACGTAAAAAATTTGAATTTGTGGAAACTGTAAGTTTTTCCCTTCTATAAATTTTTCGTTAAATTATTGTAAACTATAAATTAGAAATAATTAAATATTTTGTTACAAATAATTTTTTTTCCAGTTACTAGGTTTTATGTTTGGTTGGTTAACTTTCTATCATCAAGGACATGAAGTTGCAGAAGATTTTAAACCTTATATGACCGAATTGCAGTTAAAAATACAGAAGGTTGGTTTCCTTTTTACTTCGTATTTCATTGCTTAAAAACATATGAAAAAGCATTAGAAGCACGATTCTAAAACTGATTACTTACATTAGCACTATTCAGACAACAAAGTTGCTTTGTGCATTGTAACATTGATTTATATAAATCTATAAAGTACATTGTATATTGTTGTTTCACATTCGATTTATATATTTTATAATAAGTAACGATTCAACAATTTTAATGAATTATTATAAAAAAAATTGTGTCATTTTATTGTAATATATATTACTCTGTTGAGTTTGTTATTATAGAATGTGATACAACATATTCCAAATATTTTAAGAAGATTATTTGGGATATATATCATTGGGTATTTTTAAATGTCTTGTGCACTTTGAAGTATTTTAATATTAGTAATTCTCTTATAATATGATTTAGTTGTTAATGTTCAACTACTTGTAGATATACTTAAATGTAACTTCTTACTAAATTTTTGTGTGGTGCAAATATTATTAGGATAACAGCATGGCAAATAGCTTACTAATTTTCAATTTTATGTGTGTGTGTGTGTTTTACAAGACTAGAGAAAATTTCCTTGCTACCCGGGATAAAACAGAATCACTTATGAATAAAATGAAGGATATGAAAAAGGTATGTAATATGTTACTTATTTTAATTATTTATTTTTAGTATACTTTTATTTACAATGTAGAAGAAGAAATGACGTATATTAAAACAATATAAAATTATTAATTCTAGAAATGATTGAATGTAAGTTTAGTTCACATATTGTATCATTAAAAAAATCATTTATTGCATAATACTAATAACAACTAATAATAAAGTTATGATAATGAAAATATTAGTAATATTTTCATTTTATAGTCTGCTGTAGAAAGTGGAGTCAATAAACTTTACACGCGTGAAGGTTATTTATTTCTAATGGAAAAAAGTAAGTATATTGATTTTTATAACGATCTTTATTAATATTTAATATAATCATAAATTTTTATAGAGGCATTTGGCACAACATGGACAAAACAGTATTGCACATATCAAAAAGACAAAAAGGAATTTACAATGATACCTTATAATCAGCTTACAGGAAAATTTGTAAGTCAACTCTAAATTGATTGTTATGAATGTTACTATGAATTTGTTACTATCAAGAAAAAAGAATCAATAGTATTTTTTTTAACTTAATAGAGTAGCAAAGAGGTTTTTACCCTGGCATCTTGTGTACGTCGTATGTCAGATACAATTGAAAAAAGATTTTGTTTTGATATTACTACTGTTGATAAGTGAGTTCAGTTCATAATAACTTATAATACAAATATTTGTATATTAGTTTTATAATTTTTAAAATCCTTTTAGAGGTAACATAGTATACACATTTCAAGCACTTTCTGAAGAAGATAGAAAATTATGGCTTGATGCCATGGATGGTAAAGAACCAGTAAGTGACTATCATTTAATTTCTAATATATGTTTTAAATTACGAATAATTGAACAAAATTGATACAGTATATATATATAATTTCAGAACTATCCTATAGTAGGGGCATCAACTAAATCTGAAGAAACTGTTTTAGATGAAACAGGTTTTATATTCGTATCAAAATGCATTACAACACTTGAAGATAGAGGTAAGACTGATATAGACGATTTATAAATATACGATTTATTTGTTTTATTTTAAAATCTCATCAGAAATGACTTTAATATTAATATATTATATTATTCTTCCAGGCCTTGAGGAACAGGGTCTATATAGAGTTGTTGGTGTTGCTTCCAAAGTAAATAAACTTTTAGCCATGGGATTAGATAGGAGGAAATTAGAAAAGCTTAATCTTGATGATCGCTTTGAATGGGAAAGTAAAACTATTACTAGTGCACTCAAAACATATTTAAGAACACTATCTGAACCACTAATGACCTTCCGATATTATAATAGTTTCATTTCAGCTGCGAGTGCGTATAGGTATTCTCTATAATATTATTTTATTTCAAATCTTCAAATTAAGAATACTGTCTTTTTTATATTAAATTTTTATAAGTTAAAATCAATTTTTTTCTTATTATATTTTTCATTTTTATTATTTTTTTTAACAGAACAAGAAATCAAAGAAGCACGTATAAATGATATTCATAATCTTGTTTATCGACTTCCGAAAGCAAATTTCAATATGCTAGTTCTTCTTATTAAACATTTGTACAGGTATAGTATATAATAACAGATTTAATTCTACCGAATAATCGAAATGAAACAAATTGTGTAGTTAAATAAAATTTATTCAATTATATGACGTTTGCAGTGTGGCGAAAAAAAGTGATAAAAATTTAATGACTATTGGTAATTTAGCTGTATGTTTTGGTCCATCTTTATTGCGACCAGAAGAAGAAACAGTAGCTTCTATAATGGATATTAAATTTTATAATATCGTAGTTGAAATTTTAATTGAAAATTGTGAGAGAATAATTGCTGGTCCACCACAAGATACTGTACGCTCAATACAAAATACTGCTGCCTCTAGATCGCAACGCGTTAATGTAGAAGATGGATCAACATCTTCTGGTAATGGTACTCCTTTTCTAAGGTATCCAGTACATAGTAATATATCTTCACCACATGGACATGTAAGTTATTTATTAATTGATTTAAATGATTTACATTTTAAATGTGAATTTATGTGAATTATACAATACATTGTTTGTATTTATTATTTAAATTATTTGCACAGCTTGGTGTGAGATCATACTATGATAGTCCACTAGCAATTGTTGCTAAAGCATCTTCTATAGACGAACGAAAAAATGGGGACTATGAAGAAACAGAACATACGAGTCACAGAATGCCAACATATTTAGATAGTCGAAGTGGACGTGTTAAATTAACTAATGCAAATCTTATGTATCATTCCGCAGATAAAGGTTATTTTAATCCTTTTTGTTTATCTTCATGATTTATAATTTAATAATCATAAATAATTGTATAAATTCAGTATTAACCAGTGGCAATACGAGTAGCTCGAGTGAATCAATTGCTTCGGATCCACACTCATTTTCATCTGATTTGCCAGTAAAACAAAAACGTGGTTCCATGTCTGTACATTATCCATCGAGTTATGCTCAACGAAGTAATCCATCAGTATCTGTGTAAGATTTTTCTTACCAAACTGCTAAACATTTAAATTCGTTACTTAAATATGTTTTTATTATACATATAAGTTTTTACTTTTAGGGTTAATACATCACCTAGCAGTGGACGTTCAAGTCCTGGACAAGTACCTGGTATTTGGTAAATATGAAATTCTTATTAAACATCTCTATCATAGATATCATCTATATAATATGTAGAGTACGTACTTTTATTACAATACCAAAATTGTATTATTTAAAAATACATTTTTTTCTTATAGGAGAGTCCGCACTTTGTATGCTTGTGTGGCTGAAAGCGATGGGGAATTGTCATTTGAACCAAATCAAATTATTACAAATGGTATAGAAAATTTAGTTACAGTTAACGATTGCACATAAGAAGATTGCTTTACAAAATATTGAGTAAAATATTGTTATAATTTTCAATTACAGTAAAGGCCTCTTTGGAACCAGGATGGTTGGAAGGTACATTAAATGGTAAAACAGGATTGGTCCCAAAGAATTACGTTGAACAATTGCCTTGAATTTGGAAAAACCAAAGAGTGCCTATATTGTTTTTACATTCCATAATTCGTAGGGTATGTTTAGTACTATTGCCTACTAAAGCATATGTTCGCGAAAACAGGAATGACACTTGTGAAATACAATGTTTTCTATTTAAATTCCTTTGGGTACAATTTACATAGTCAATTACACACGCGTGCGCACGCGCACACACATTTACATCACACATACAAACATCTTTTATTTATTAGGAGCCTTTTTGCTCAAAGACGTCTATAGTGTATATAATCACTTGTAGAAAAATTTATATATATATCTACATATATAGTGCTAATATATTATATGATATTTAAATATATTTGTACTAAAAGATATTAATCCAATATATAGTTTTTAGGAGATCTCATAGGCAATAACATTTGTTCATAGTAATCTCCACGCGTAAGTGCACATACGTGTACACACATATGATATCAAAATGTGATAAAATAAATAAATACCAAATATAATCAGAATTTTTAATAAAAATTTTAATAGTATAAAGACTATATTAATTTATAATTAATATATCTAAAAAAGATGAACATATTTATAATTACATTTACAATAACAATTTTATTAATGTTGTAATATTAATATTATAATGAATTTTAAAAATTGAATAATTTAAATTATAAATTAATATGATAATAAAAGATTGTCAAATATAACAATGTAAGCAATGTATTTAAAATATCATTTTATAAAATATCTATGATAAACAAAATGATACATTATTGCAAATTAAAATTTTATTAAATAAAATAGATTTTTATTTTGATAATATTTTAAAATATTTCATAAGATATTTGTTATTAACAAACTTTCTTAAATCATTCTTTTTATTTTTAATATTTAAGAAATTTTTATTCTTTTACTCTGTATGAAATTTAATTTAAAAAAATTAAATTATAATTTATTATCTATGTACCTAGATGTGAAGATTATGTGATTTTAAAAAGTTATTATATAAAAACAGTTGACACATTTTTATAAAATTGCTTTATAAAAGAGATGCTTTGTATATTTTAATTTAATTATTGTCCTATGATAATATAATAACGAGAATATTAATGTGCACGAATGATATAATTTATTAATCATTTAAGAATATAATTATATTCTTAGTAAGAAAATATATATTTTTATTAGAAATGATAGTTTGATTTTTTAACTTGAAAAGTTAAGAAATAGTTTAAAAAGGAAGTTCAAATTTTGAACCATGTACTTATAAGATTTATACAAATTTAACTTTTACATAAATTATTATTTAAATTTGCTAAATAAATTTCCATTTCTGAACATCCTGCTTTCAAAGCGTTCTTTTCTACGCTATTCCATATAGAACTCATAAACAAAGTATAACACAATATTGCTGTTAACAAGATGCGTCCTATATTAACCCCAATAGTTACATCGAGAGATGAAAGAAAACAATCCAATCCCATAGACCACGCAAGTGGGATAATTAACATACAACTTAATAACAAATACCAAAATCGCTGTCGACGAATATTTTTCAATGATGTTTCACATATATTTATAGCTTCCTTTATTAAATCTTTAACATCTGTATTTATAGTCTCAGATTCGCCTGTAAAAAAATGTAAGTAAATGTAAGTATAATTTTTATTAATTTTTGTATCATTTTTTATGTAATTATATTTACTAACTCACCAGGACTAAATTTAAAAGTTGCCATCACAGCTTCGTGATCAGAGTAACTAAAATCTTTGTATGGTATCCGTTTTGGGAAAGGATGTTGAAAATTTATTATTTCTATCTGCAAACGTTATATTATTAATATAATTATTTTGTATCGGCAAACTAATGAAAAATAAATTAACGTACCTTAACATTTTTTGAACTTTGATATAAAATATGATCTATGCGTTTCCCCTCAGAAAAAGTTCTTGCAAGTTTTGAAGTAGTATAACTATTATTGGCACACTCGATGGTCCCTAAATTATTTGAATTACTTGAGCAAGCATCTGCTAAACCAGCAACACCGCAAATGATTTTATAAGCTAAGTCTTTAGGTTCTGTATTAAGATCACCTCCCAATATTACAGAGTCAACACCACCAGAAGTCATTTTAATAAATTGGGCAGTATCAAAAGCTTGTAGAATTCTATGTGCTATGTATTCATCACTGTGACTGTTGTATTCCGCATGTAACTGAAATATTTAACATTTATTGTTATATCCAAAACAGATCTTAATTACAGATCTCAGTAATTAAATTTACATGTGTAATATAAACATTAATGTTCATATCGTGAATTTGAAGTCTACAGAGGCCAACACCTTTTCCACCGAACCAATCTCCGTGGTGTATTTTATGTACATATCCATTTAAAGACCATCTATGAAACATCACATCCTTAATAGGAAATTTAGATAAGATACAAATTCCTGATCCAAGAACACCGCTACACAATACATTTAATAAAATTAACTATTAACATTATTAGTAATAAAAACAAGTTAACAAGTTATCATACTGATATATTTTGCTAACTTCAACTTTTATTCTCACAATTGAAATGATAATGAACGAGATATTCACCTGTAAAAATAATGCGAATAAGGTAATTGTTCTTGTGTCTTCACTTTTATCATTTTGAAATCTTCAACTGACCATACTTCTTGCAGACAAATGATATCGTAATTCTCAGTAGCAAATTTTTCTGCAATCGCTACCATACGAGCATTCCTATTTTGTGAAACATATGGTATCCCCCTAAAATAAATATACGTATATATTTATGTTAATTACAATTATATATTCTAAATATATGGAAATATTTATTATTTATATAAAAAGATATAATTGTTGTAAAAATAATTTTAAACTAGATTCAATTAGATAAAAGCAATCCCATATTTATATCACTTACCAACAATTTAAAGTTAAAATATTTATTAACACTTCGTCTGCCATCTTTTATAAACTATTTCGTTTAAATTTACGGATTAATATGTATTTTTTTACAATCGGGTATGATATGCTATTGAAACTAAAATTTCAAAAATACCATAGGAATGTTTTAAATAAATTTAAACTTTTTTGTTGTTTTCTTTATCACAGGTTCAAATAGTGCCTTCATGGTCACACATTTTGCTCTTTGTTTCTAACGTATTGTGATTGTGTACTGAGTACATTACTCTGCACTCTAACTCGACCACGTTTTATATATTTCTAAGCAATGATTCTCAACTCTCTTTCATAAAGATCAAATCTTTAATTTATTATAATATTTAAAAGTATTTATCTATAATTCACATAAATAAATATAACATGCCATGTATACAGTTGTTACCAAATATTTAATACACTTTGGCAGAATGTGCATTGCAATCACGTTTTATGAAAGTTTTTACAATATACGTATCACACGCCAAAGAAATTGATGCAATAAGAGTCACTGTAATCATATTTTATCTTTGTGGTTAAAAATATAATTTTTAAATAATTCACCCTTTGCATTGATTTAAATCTTTCAATTAATTGTAAGCACAATTAACAAAAGTAACTATGAATTAGAATTGATAAAGAAGTGAGAAAATTTGAACATTAGTAAATTATAACATTAGTGAATTATGAAACAAAGTTTTTGGAATATATATATATATATTTTTTCAAAAAATATTGTTCTCATGGAAATTAATAGTTGTATTAAATTTTAGATACGTGTTAAGTAGGACCAACCTATTGAAATTTTGTTAACACAAATTTTCATTTCAAGAACGTCGATTATTACATATAAGTACAGTATTGTTGACAAGATAGTCATCTTATGTTTTCTAGGGTAAGGGTGGAGCGTTAAACATACATAATTGTCTTTATAATACAATTAGATACATAATTGTACTAAAATGTACTGAGTAAATTGTAAAATAACAATCAATAATTATTTCGCTTTGTTATAAAAAAAAGTTCAAAATTTTAATACACTTGTCTTTAGAAACTTAACCTCTGTAGAGGTAAGTATTATAAATATGACGATTACTTTGATTGATATTTATGTGAAATTTCAATTTTCTCAATTATTTTGACTATGTAGATTTTCGTTTTAAAATTCATTTCATAAATATTTTTAAAATGAACGATTAATTTTATGTTTTACGTTTTTAATGATTATTAATAATATTTGGTACTTTTATTTAGGTTCATTCTTAAGTTCTAATGGCTACCGACAAAGTAACTTTGGGTGATGCCTTATCCAATGTTGATGTACTTGATGAATTTACGTTACCTGATGAACAGCCTTGCATCGAGGCACAACCATGTTCCGTAGTATATCAAGCCAATTTTGATACTAATTTTGAAGATAGAAATGGCTTTGTTACTGGAATTGCCAAATACATTGAAGAAGCTACTGTTCATGCAAGTTTGGTAATTATCGAATTGTATTTATAAATTGTATGTTATACTCAGTTATATGTATACGACGTGAGATAATATTATTTTTCATGCTCGTGTAATTGCTACGTGTGTAATCTATTACCTTTAATTTAAAGAATGAATTATTGGAAGAAGGTTTGAAGCATGCTGTAATGTTATATACTTGGAGATGTTGTTCTCGTGCAATACCTCAGCCAAAATCTAACGAACAGCCTAACAGAGTAGAAATTTATGAAAAGACAGTAGAGGTATTGGCACCAGAAGTAAATAAGTTATTAAATTTTATGTATTTTCAAGTATGTATTTTCAAGTATACATTTAATAACTTGATTTTACGTGTCCACTGGTAAAATTCAATTCGTTACATAATAAATGAATGTTTTTTAGAGAAAAGCAATTGAAAGATTCTCCGGGGAAGTAAAACGTTTGTGTCATCATGAAAAAAGGAAAGATTTTGTTTCTGAAGCATATTTACTTACTTTAGGAAAATTTATCAACATGTTTGCAGTTTTAGATGAACTTAAAAATATGAAATCCAGTGTAAAAAATGATTATTCTACATACAGAAGGTAACTATTGTTTTTTTTGAATTTATTATATCATAAAAATTTTAGAAAATAATTATACATATTATTATTATTTCAGAGCTGCTCAGTTTCTTAAAGTGATGTCTGATTCTCAAACATTACAAGAATCTCAAAATTTATCAATGTTTTTAGCTACACAGAATAAAATTCGTGATACGGTAAAAGAAAATTTAGAAAAAATTCCAGGATATGAAGAGTTACTTGCAGATGTTGTTAATATATGCGTTCATATGTTTGAGACTAAAATGTATTTAACTCCAAATGAAAAACATATGCTAGTAAAAGTGATGGGATTTGGTTTATTTTTAATGGATAGTGAACTTTGTAATATCAATAAGTTAGATCAGAAAAAGAAATTAAAATTAGACAGAATTGATAGAATCTTTAAGAACTTGGAAGTAGTACCATTGTTTGGCGATATGCAAATTGCACCTTTTAATTATATTAAACGTTCTAAACATTTTGATGCATCAAAATGGCCATTATCTTCTTCATCGAACAATATAAGTCCACAAGCAGATCTTATGGTACATCTTCCACAAATTAGAGAAGACCATGTTAAATATATTAGTGAATTAGCAAGGTGAAAATAAAAATGTAAAATTAAGGAAAATATTAATTTTTAAATTTATAAAAATATATATTTTTTCTATAATATAGATACAGTAACGAAGTTACTACAACATATAAAGAATGTGGCAGTGATGCAGAAAATCGAGAAACTGCAGAATTAGCATTACGTGGATTACAATTACTTTCTCAATGGACAAGTGTTGTAACGGAACTTTACAGTTGGAAACTTTTACATCCTACCGATCATCATATGAATAAAGAATGTCCACAAGAAGCTGAAGAATATGAAAGGGTGACATTATTTATTTTCTACTATATTATTTATAGAGGATATATTATTTATTTTCTGTGCAGTTACAATGTGCACTAACGCATCCTTTTTTTTTTTTTTATCAGGCAACACGTTATAACTATACAGACGAAGAGAAATTTGCGTTGATAGAAGTAATTGCAATGATAAAAGGATTACAAGTATTAATGGCACGTATGGAAACAGTTTTTATTGACGCAATACGTAGAAACATATATGCTGAATTACAAGATTTTGTTCAACTTACATTGCGAGAACCATTACGTAAAGCAATTAAAAATAAAAAAGATCTTATTAGAAGGTTCGTATGTTATTTTTTATGGTAACTGTAGTGTAGCTTTCTTTTTTATATAAATATAGTAAATATACAGTTTTGTTATCTAAGAATATATAAATTGTTTATTATATATATCTTTAGTATCATCGTGTCTGTAAGAGAAACTTGTGCAGATTGGCATTTTGGAGTAGAACCATTAGGGGATCCTGCACTGAAAGGAAAAAAGGATCCTGATAATGGATTTGGTATTAAAGTACCGCGTCGAAATGTTGGTAAGATTAAAAAATAAATATAATTAAGTTTTTTTGTATAGCACGTTGTTACAGTTTGTCAAAAGATATATTTTTTTAGGACCCTCTTCAACACAGCTTTATATGGTTCGTACTATGTTAGAGTCATTAATTGCGGATAAAAGTGGTGGAAAACGTACTCTGAGGAAAGATATTGATGGCCAGTATCTTGTGCAAATTGATCAATTTCATAAAACTAGTTTCTATTGGAGTTACCTTTTAAATTTTAGTGGTTAGTATAATTAAATTAGGTACGTTTACGTTTTATATTAAGAATATATTAATTATGTTATTTTATTTTAGAATCATTACAAGATTGTTGTGATTTATCTCAATTATGGTACAGAGAATTTTACCTAGAAATGACCATGGGCCGGAAGATACAGGTAATTAAAAACATATTCAGAATATATTTCTGTTTCAAACTTCAAAAATATAAAAAATTATTAAAAAATGATAGCCTGTATCATTTCTTCACTTTCAATAAACAGTGATGAATATTTTGTATTAATATATACAAAAAGAAATATCAAATATTTTAAATCGTTTTGTGTGCTTGATTTCATGACTAGAAATGCCAAGTTCGTCACCAGCATAATGAAGAATGCAGCGATTTGATCACCATGGAGAAACGTATTCAGGTATTCTGTTAAACATGAGTGATTGTTTATAGTAATTGTCTATGCTCATTATTTATTGCAATGATCACCATTAATATGGTTTACTGATTTCATTATTATTGCATTATTTTTTATATTATAGAATGTTTTATATTATACAAATTTTTAATAACATTATGAAATTTTATTATTAGTAGTTATAAGTTTATAAATTTATTATTTCACAAATAGCATGCATTTAGTGATGAAATCAATGTATGCCTGTTAAAGAGTAGTGCGATTCTATTCAGTAAAAGTATATAATATATATTGATATATTAAAAATAATTAATAATACGCAAATTATTTTATATTCTAAATCCTCTGAACACCTGTTTCAGTTTCCTATTGAAATGTCTATGCCATGGATTTTAACTGATCACATATTACGAAGCAAAGAGCCATCAATGATGGAGTAAGTAAAAAAAATATACATATCTAAGATTTAAAAAATATTTTAAATACAATATTTTGTTTCAGGTATGTTTTATATCCGCTTGATTTATACAATGACAGTGCATTGTATGCTTTGACAATATTTCGAAAACAGTTCCTTTACGATGAAGTAGAAGCTGAAGTAAATTTATGTTTTGATCAATTTGTTTATAAACTAAGTGAACAAATTTTTGCTCACTATAAACAACTTGCTGCAAGTATTTTGTTAGATAAAAGATTTCGAGTTGAATGTGTTGCGTTAGGAGCGTATTTACTTCCATATCCTCGTGCTAACAGATACGAAACTTTATTGAAACAAAGGCATGTTCAGTTACTTGGAAGAAGTATTGATTTGAATAAATTGATTACACAACGCATTAACGCAGATATGCAAAAGTCTTTAGATTTAGCAATTAGTAAATTTGAATCTGGCGATATTACAGGAGTCGTGGTAAGTTGAATTACTAGATTTAATATGTTGTACTTATAATATTTAATTCATATTCAATATGTATTTTATTAACTTAATATTTTGTGTATTAAAGGAATTGGAAGGGCTTTTACAAGTGAATCGTCTTACTCATAAACTTTTAAGCAAATGGCTTGCATTAGACGAATATGATGCTATGTTTCGTGAAGCAAATCATAATGTTTTAGCTCCATATGGAAGAATTACTCTTCATGTATTTTGGGAACTGAATTATGATTTTTTGCCGAATTATTGTTACAATGCAGCAACAAATAGGTATAACTATGTTACAAATATATATAATATAAAATAATTTCTATATTTCTCTAGTTAAAAATAATGATAAATGATAAAATTTATTGTTATTTATATTAAAAATGAAACATATTTATAATAGGTTTGTAAAGTGTCGTGGACTTCAATTTGTACAAGCAGTACACAGAGATAAACCGCCACAAATGTCTCATCATTATCTTTGGGGAAGTAAACAATTAAATTTAGCATATAGTACACAGTATGGGCAGTATTCAGGATTTGTTGGACCACAACATTTCCGTACTATGTGCAAATTGCTTGGATATCAAGGTATTGCAGTGGTAATGGAAGAACTTTTAAAAATTGTAAAATCTCTAATTCAAGGAAGTTTACATCAATTTACTAAGACACTAATGGAAGCGATGCCAAAAGTTTGTAAACTTCCAAGATACGATTATGGATCTCCAGGAGTTTTGGGATATTATCATGCTCAATTGAATGACATTGTACAATATCCAGATGCTAAAACTGAACTTTTTCATAATTTTCGCGAATTTGGTAATACAATTCTATTTTGCCTTTTAATGGAACAAGCTTTATCGCAGGAAGAAGTTTGCGATTTGTTACATGCAGCGCCGTTTCAAAATATATTACCCAGACCATATTGTAAAGGTAATATTTTCAAATTATATATATAAAATATTATATATTTAAAATATTATATCTTCAATTTTAGAGGGTGAAAAACCAGAAACTAAGCAGAAACGACTTGAAGCCAAATATGCAGCTTTACAAATCGTTCCCAATGTAGATAATTTAGGTACAGCTAAAGTAAGTAATAATAATAAATGAATTATATAACGTACAAACAATTAAAGTACATAAAATATTTAATTGTATTGTAAATTTAAAATTATTTTAATCATACAGCAAGCAATGATTGCCAGAGAAGGAGATTTATTAACACGAGAACGGCTCTGTTGTGGTTTGTCTATATTTGAAGTAGTGCTCAGTAGATTACGTAGCTTTTTAGATGATCCTATTTGGGTTGGTCCTCCTCCTGTAAATGGAGTAATGAACGTTGACGAATGTACAGAATTTCATAGATTGTGGAGTGCATTGCAGTTTGTATACTGCATTCCTGTTGGAGAAACAGAATTTACTGTTGAGTAAGTAACATGTATATAATTTTACTATTAGTTATAATACAAATTTTCCCATTAAATATTATTTTCATTACAGAGAGTTATTTGGTGAAGGTTTACATTGGGCTGGATGTGCTATGATTGTATTACTTGGGCAACAAAGAAGATTCGAAGCTCTTGATTTTTGCTATCATATTTTGAGAGTACAACGTGTTGATGGTAAAGATGAAAACGTTAAAGGGATCGTAAGTATTTATATATAAATTGTAGTAGTTTTTTTTATTACACACATATATATATATATATATACTTAATTATTATTTATATTAAATAGCATTTAAAAAGAATGGTGGATAGGATCAGAAGATTCCAGGTGCTAAATTCACAAATTTTTGCTGTATTAAATAAGTATTTGAAGAGCGGAGATAGTGATGCAACAAGCGTCGAACATGTTCGATGCTTTCCACCTCCAATTCATCCCTCACTTGCTCATGCGCAACAGCAACATTATCATACACCGGAATATTTGCGTCAAATGAATCATCAGTGAAGTTACATACGTATTATAAACAAGAATATTTATAATTCAGTATATAATGAAGGCTGAGTCTCATTTTTTAAATAACTTATAATAAGATTTTGGAGCATTTATCTAAAAATTTTTAATTAATATATTATGTTCTCATTAAAATTATTTAATCTTTTTTTGTTTTTCTATAATATAAGAGAAAAATATAAGTTCTGACATATAATTTATAATAATAGATATAATATTTTCGTTTATGCATAATACATTGCTAATATTTAATATGTCTAATCATTAAGAATACTCGTATTTCATCCTATTTTTTATGTAAAATAAACTTTTTATTAGTAATTTTTGAAATGTATACGAAAGTATTTAATATCTGCAAGATATTTAATTTGTATTCAATTTTAGATTTTTGAATTATTTAGTGTCAGTATTATTTATCATAATGTGACAAAAAAATGTGCATTTTTGCATTATAATACATTTTATATATTTATATTAAACAGATTTTTTTTTAAATTAAATGTAAATTATAAGAAGTGTCTGAAATATGTAATCAACATTGAATATGTTATGAATATTTTTCATTTCTTTTTATAAACATATTATTTGATAGAACCTTATTATTGAAGAAAAAGCTCTCCATTTGCAAATAATATTTTTAAATAAGATACAGAATTAAAGAATCAAATTAAGAAATAATTTTTGTATACTGTTATTATAGTATTTAATTATAATAGACAGTAACAAAATATTTATTATTTATAATTAATTTAGAAAAATATTTTTATGTTGCAATAAACATGTAAGAATAAGTGATCATTAAGATTTATTTTCTTATATAATACTGGTTTCGCAACATTAAAAATATTAAAAAGTAACGTCAAAAATATTTTGTTAATGTTTTTGAAGTAATGTAAGTGTACATTTGAAGTATGTTTTTAAGTTGCACAAAATTTGTTTAATCCTTATTGAACTTATAAATTTTATTAAATGTAATAAAATGATAGGTGTAGCTGAAAATCTTCATATGTAATTCATTAAAATAATATATACTTGATTATTCTTATCTTTAAAAAGTATATGTATAATTGTGTTCAATTATTTTATTATACATATTATACTATATGATATTATACTATATCATATGTTATCCATCCAACAAGCATATTTGTATATGAAAATATATTATCTCAGCATTATAAATGGAGCATAATTTCATTATTTGTAAATTTATAATATACATTCATAATAATTTATTATCTTTTTTATTGGAGATCCGAAAAAAAGCTAGATACATTATCAATTTTACTACTTGGAAGATTACGTTTTAATTGCTTCTGCTTCCCACCTTTCACGCGCTCATTAACATCTAAAGTTTCAAAATACTGTACGTTCCAAAACTTGATATCGTTATCATGTGAAGAAGATGCAATTAAAGAACCATCGCTATTAACATCAAGTGCTTCGATAGAAAGATCATGTTGTCCTACTATTCCAAGATGATTATGAGGAAACAAACTGCTAGCCCTGTAAATTAATATAACAAATACATATATCATTTGAATTAATATACGAGAAAAAATTATACAATAAATCTTAAACTATACCTAAGTATTCCATCTTCTCCACCTGTTATTACAACATTTTCAGTAATTGGAATCATACAGTTTATAGCTTTTTTAGTTAAATTCGGAAACTCATCTGAATGTAAACCAAATTCTCCCCAATTATATACATACAGTTTTCCTTTACTTGTACCCACCAAAAGTTTTGTTTCAGATTTAAATAAACCAAGACATGTCAGTTCCTCTTCATATTCTTCTGACTAATAAAAATTATAATTAGATGATATAATCTATTAAATTTATTTGCACTTACTTGGACATGCAGTTTCTTTCCTGGCATATTAAATGTTGTAAGACATCCATCTCCACTTGCACAAACTAAATATTTTGCTTCTCTGTTTGTTACTATAGCACTCACATACTCTTCCATTTTTTTAAATGTAAATATAGGCAGATTTTCTGAATCTCGAAGATCCCATACTTAAATATAAGTATAACGGATTCAATAAAATGAAAAAGAACAAAAAATCATACAAACATAACATACCTTTCACTACACCATTATCATCTCCAGTTGCGAACATATGATTTCCAATTACTGTCATTGTATATACTGGTTCCCTAAAATAGATCAAATATTAATATTACCGATAACTCTACTTCTTATTTATTTCAAATATAATATATAATTATATACATACTCGTGCGCATCTTCATAAAGTCTTATTAACTTTTCAGTTTGTACATCGGTAAGCATTATACATAAATCCTTAGCAGTTGAAAATAAAGTTGTGCCGGTGTCATTAAATTCTATGTCACGACATGCTTTCAGATGTAATTCTAAAGTTGACATCAGCTCTGTTTCTGTATCGTTGTATTTGTATCTATCAAAGAAATATACTTATGAAACTATTCAAAATTATTTTATGTTCACAACATGTCAATAATATGATGTTAATAAATGTAATATTTACAAATGTATATCTCCAACAATATTAGCTACAGCGATCATATTTGAATTAGGATGAAAACATATATCTACCACATGATCTTCTGTTGTAATAGCTGGAGGATGATTTGTATTTACATTTTTTGATCTAATTATTGCTTTTACAACTTCATCTTCCTCCTCATCTGAATTTAACAAAGTTGGTTCTGTACTATCACCTTTAAAAACAAATATTAATATTATTTCTTTATGACATCGCATATAACATCAAATAATAAAAAACATTAACAATATCATTAGATATTTGTTAATCGAGTTAATTAAATTAAAATTAAAGATATCAAATTATATAAAATTTACTTGTATAAATATTATTTAAATCAGCAAGTTCTTCATTAATGTCTGTATCATCACTACTGCTCAAACTGCTGTCATCTGATGATGTTTGTATACTATCATCACTTTCGTCGCTTTCTTCATTCTTTTCATTGTCAAAAGTAAAATTACCTAAATATTGCATATATCTCGTTAAAAATAAAGAAAAATATCTAATATGAACAAGTTGTACGATAGTTATTGTTGTGTAATAGTTGCGTAATGTACAAATAATAACATTAGAGAATAACAGTATGAAATAAATATTTACTTTATATTAACAGAATATATAAAAAAGCAAATATTTTTTTTTATTTAAGAAAAAGTACCTAGATGTCCCTTATCTGAACGCATGTTGCAAAAATGTAAAATACAATTCCTAACCCTTTTTGTACACGATACAATATCTGTGTATAAAATTTTTGAATAATAGATATACGTATTTATTTATCGAAATCTATGAAACCTATAAAAATTAATATTCCCTATAAGTTGCGCTATAAATGTAAAATATATAAATACATATTTCATCTTTCAAGTATGGAGAAAAAAAATCTTGTGCAACATAATTTATTATATTATTAAAATTTTTACTAATTTAATTAATAATATAAATATAAAATGATATAAAAAGGTATTTGATTTAATTATCATCAAAATTACTAAAATGTCTAGAAAATTACTAAAAACGTCTATCTCAGAGGGCGCCACTGTGCAGGAAAGCCCGCCATCGAGTTCCTTACCTAACTACAGCAACTGTAATCAGAATAGATGTAGCATGGTGAATCATGGCGCTACGTGATTTGAGAACGATATATTTTCATAATATATAAAAACGATTCTTTTGCGTAGCCAGTTTCATTACTTATTATAATTTTAATATGGAAACCCGAACGAACGAGCTACTAACAACAGGTCCTACAGCGACGATTAAAGAAGAGCCGCTTGATCAAACTGGCGCGAAGCAAGATATGCAACAATCTCAAGTGCAGGGCGTTTGCATTGAGGAAGAATGTGAACAACGTATCGAGTGTACAACCGAAGGCCAAGAAAATGAAACACGAGCATTTTTATCGAAATGTGTATTCTGTGGGAAAACATTTGCTTTCGGCGATGATCCGAAACTTTTGGAATGTTTACATGCAGCATGTTCGACGTGTGTTAATAGTAAACTCAATGATCACAACACATCGGTCGATGTGGATGTTTTGTGTAAGGCCTTGCTATCTGTCTATATTTTATAATTTTTACCAAATTTGTGAGATGTTTCCTTTCAGTAAATGATAATTAGTTTAATGATTTTGGATATCTTCTCTCTGTGAAACGATTTATCAAACAGAAGTTTAGTGTTGTTAACTTTCTTACTGATGAAAAGGATAAATGATAAAAAAACTATGCAAAGATTAACTTGATTTTTCAATGCATCAATCTGTCTGGAGTTTAATTTCGTTTGAAAATTGAAATTAACATTCAAAAAATTAGTAATATCAATTTACATCGCGGTAGTGTTCAACTTTTGTTTATCTTCCTGTATAATAATATCTGTAAATGTTAAAACATCTTATTAAACAACAGAAGTAGCAATACATATTTTCATGTTTATTTAAATCAACAATATATTCATGATACATCATGTAATTTTATATTAATATAATTCATACAATATTATTTTATATATAGATACATCGTATACATATAATAATTACGCCATATCTTTACATTGTTACAGTGGAAAGTAATGTGATTGCTTGTCAAATATGTAATGTCACTACTCAAGCAGAGAATTTAATTGAAAACCGATTTTTATCGAAATTTATAGAAGAAGATAATAGTCCAGGTACTGATGACGAGTCTAAAGAAACAGAAGAAGAGAAAAAATGTACCAGCTGTCATGATAATGCCAATGCTACAAGTTGGTGTGTAGAATGTGAAGAATTTATATGTCAAAACTGTGTTATGGTAATGAAAACAACGCTTAGTAATATGCTTATTAAATATATTTTTCTAGAAATGAAATAGCAATTATTTTGAATTTTTCTTTTCTGAAGGCACATCAGAGATTAAAAATAACAAAAGATCATACAATTAAACCAAAGGATGAAGTTGCCAATGATAGGGATAATGTTAAAAGGAATAACAAAAAAATACCTGGCTATTTATTTTGTACAATTCATTCACATGAACAATTATCTTTATTTTGTCAAACATGTGATAAACTTACTTGTAGAGATTGTCAGTTAAGTGAACACAGAGATCATAAGTACAAATTTATTCATGAAATTGCTGCTGAAACCCGTGCTTCTGTGTCAACTTTACTTAAAGAAGTGAGGTAACTCTTCTGTTTTTTTCTTTAAATGTATTTTCTATGAAAATTAAACTTACTTTTTCTTAAATTTGTACTGTTTACATTTTTTATGTTAACCTATTTTGCAGTTATAAACGAGTTTTATTAAAAAGCGCAATGAAAGTCATAGAAGATAGGCAAGTTCTTATTTTAGAAAAAAAGAAAAATTTAGTGCAAGACATAACGCAAATGGTGGTGCAGTAAGTTATTATGAAGTATATTTCAAGTTTAAATTTGGAATGTAATTTTTATGTAAAGATTACGTAATATCTTTTTACACAGGTTAACAAATGCAATTAATACAAGAGGAAAACAATTAGTTATGCGCTTAAATGAAGTTTGTGATCAAAAGCAAAATACATTAAATGAAAAGAAAGTTGCTTTAGATCAATTATCAAAACTTACTGATCATTGTATTCAATTTGTAACTCATGCCTTAAAAAAAGGTTCAGATATGGAATTACTTTATAGCAAAAAGTATGTATTTGAAATATTATATATAAATATAATATAAGTGTAAATATTCTATCACTTTCTTGCAGATCTGTTACAAGTCATTTACAAAGAATAAAAAGTAGAAGGGCTGATATTCCAAATCCAGAAATACCAGTTAGAATACATCTATCCTTGGAGAAAGTACCAGATTTGATAAAAGGTTAAATTAATAATAATAGGTGCTTAATTATATGTTATTAAATAGGTAGTTTATTATGGTATTGCTGTTAGTTAAAGCTATTTCATATATTTTTTTTATTAATTAGTAATTTAATAAATATTCGATTCGTACAATAGTAAATGTTTGACCTCTCTCTCTTTTTTTTTTAATTTTAGTGGTTTCGTCTATTGGAGCAATAGTAGTGGATGGTAGAGTATACCCTTCAATATCTCCATTGGGTGGAGTAAATACACCATCTATGTCATATAATGAAACACAGACAGATCAGAAGCAAACAACTAATTTGTCAAATGTACATATGGATGGTTCGTCCATAGCTGCACAATTACCTGTTGCGACACAACAATCTAATAGTATGCAACAAAATTCCTATCAACAAGTGCCTCTTCATGTAACATCACAGCAACAGCAAACACAGTCGCAAAATTATATGCAACACTATCCTATGAATAACATGCCACCTCGGTCATCACCGCAAGCACATCAACCGCGTGTACCATACCCAGTTAATTTTAACAACAGATTGCAGCAACCAATAATGATGCAACAACGTCCTTTGGGAAGTTGCCCTCAACAAGTAACGTCGTCTACGCATCCTCATCAACAAGTTCACATAGATCAACTTGGTCAAAACACAAGTTTACGTGGACTTCTTGCACATAATCCGCCACCTTTCCGATCTTCTACGAATCATGTGTCGTATCGATTACCACCTTATAGATATCCTTCGAACAATCCTCAACGACCAGTACCACCACCTGCATATCAACCAACAAATACATCCATGGTATCTGGTATAAGACTGCAGCAATGCAATCCAACATCTCCATCCACGCCACATATGAATTATCCCATGCAGCAACCACCTACAGCTCGTTGGCACATTCCCCAAAATGTCAATCCTTGTCTTCCTTTTTATACTTCCCGTCATCAATCGAATACACCTGCCATATCAGTTCCTACTAATGATACTTACAAGATAACATTAAAAAATCAACAATCAAATGTAAATCAAAAATATAATACACAAACGACTACTGCTTCTGATACTCCACCACAATTGCAAAGTTCAGTGACTGTTGGTCATACAGTTAGTTCGTCAGTACCTAAAACGCCTAGTCCTGTGCCTCCTGGAAAATCAGACGAAACTGAAAAAAGTTTGGACAAATTTTGCCAAAAATCTTTGAATGATTTAATGCTTACTATCGCAAAATTAGATAGTAATGGAATTGTAGTAATACCAGAAGCTCAACGAAATCAATTAGATTCTGCCCAAGTAGATAGTTCAACTGATGAAGGGTTGAATCCAATGACTGAGAATTCATCAGGTAACTGTTATTCAAAATTGTTATTCAAAATCAACTGTGCATCGTACGTATAAACTAAATATAATAAGCTAAATATTTATATAATTTATGTTCAATAGATAATTCAAAAAATACTGCAGCATCCATGACAAAGGATGACCCTAATGAAGACTGGTGTGCAGTTTGCATGGATGGAGGAGATGCAGTATTATGTTGTGATAAATGCCCAAAAGTCTTCCACTTATACTGTCATATTCCTAGTTTAAAATCGTTTCCTGAGTAGGTATATAAATAATATAACATACTGTTTATTGTTTAATTGCTAATGTAAAATTTTTTGCGCACTAGTGAAAGTGAAACTTGGCAATGTATGTTATGTACAAATGTACTAGATTGTTCAGATGATCCACCAAGTGAGAAAAGACCAAACGCAATGAGTGCAAAAGAATTACGAATTGCACAAAGAATTGTATTAGAACTTTATTGCCAATATGAGCAAAGCTTACCTTTTCGTGAAGTAGTATCTAGCGAGGTAAATTTATTTTATAAAAATTTTAAAGATATATAGGAAATATCGGGAATATAAAAGTCATTATTTTATTTATTGCTAATAGATAGTTGACTATCATCGTATCATAAAAAAGCCAATTGCATTAGATGTAATTAGAGATAAATTGAAACTTGAGCATCCAGACCATTACACAGATTTGAGACAAGTAATGGCAGACATCAGATTGATGTTCAAAAATGCTTTTACTTATAATCCTGTAAGTTTTGTTAAAGAATTAGAAGATATAAAATTTTTATAAAAATAAGCACGCCATTCTTATGAAATCATATATCTTTATTTTATTTAGGTTGAATCACAAGTGTATCAAGAAGCACGAAATTTAGAAGAGTTTTTTGAAAAATTATTATTAAAATGGGCACCAAATTACGCGTACGACGATCCTTTTCTTTCGGCTGACAAGGATGAAGATGAAGAAGTGTTCCCTCCTAATAGAAAATACCGTCGTATACTTACAGACTAATTTCTACTTTTCGTAAACACGTAAACAAATATATTATTTTTAAATTACATAGGAAAATTATATTTCAATATAATGGACATTTCTTAGTTATATTTAATATTGCTTCTTGCGTTTAATTAATTGATAAAGTACATTGATAAATATTGACGCGCACTAACAAAATAATTGAATAAATACATTTATAATTGTAGTATAGATTTCTTCACATTTTACGTTAAGTGAAGAAAATTTCACTTTATGCTTAATATTATATTCTTGCATGAATTTATAAATTAAAAATGAGAATATTTTATCTTATAAATTTAGTTGATTTAGTCATATAAAATATGTTAAATGTTGACTATCATTCGTGAATTTATCATAAATTTAGTTGAAAAATTTATCATTTAACTATTTCATTAATTGAATTATTAAAAAATAATTACATTAATTTTACACTAAAATATTTCAGTAAATATATAAGTATTTTTTTATGAAGTATTACGATTTTATACACACACACACACACACACATATAGATTGTTCTGTGTGTTGAGAAGTATTGCAGAATTGAATTAAGAATACAAAAATGGAAAAAAGAGATTTATATAAATATACGATTACAATTTTTGCATTTTCAACTCACTCTTGCAATATATCTACACAGAACATTCTGTATATTTGTATCATCATTCTAACAAAATTCTAGAAAATAGATGTTGGATTGTTTGTTGATAAAAAGTTAAAGTTCACTATGTTACAGTAAACTTACTGACTGAAAATTTTATAAACCAATATCATTTTTAAAACGTTTTGTTTTAAAAAAGCTGTTTAATTGTTAATATTCTGACGTATTTCTGGCTAAATACATGCTTGTTACATGACAGTATACAAATATCGAATTGTATTAACAATTTCAACATTTCAATCTTTTTTATGCTTATGTCTCATTTTATTATAATTTTATTATATTTAAATTGTCTTATATTAAAATATTTTAATTATTACATTTACTTGACAGTATCAAAATGTAGATGTAAATTTAACTATATGTTAAATTTCACGATATTGTATTACACCAAGTGGATGTACGATATGCAAAATAATCTTACATAAAATACACAAAATGGAATTTTTTTAAATTGTTTTACCGTTTCCATGATTGTAATTTTTAATAAAAATTATGCTCACAAAAGATTTCGTATTAAATTACTTTACTATGATAAAAAAATTAACAATTTTAAAATATATTGCATCATAATTTAAAAGATATATTAGAATATCAGAATATAATTTTATTATAAAAATGAAATTAATTCGTAATGGTTTTATAAATAATCTTACATAAAATACGCAAAATGGAATTTTTTTAAATTGTTTTACCGTTTCCATGATTGTAATTTTTAATAAAAATTATGCTCACAAAAGATTTCGTATTAAATTACTTTACTATGATAAAAAAATTAACAATTTTAAAATATATTGCATCATAATTTAAAAAATATATTAGAATATCAGAATATAATTTTATTATAAAAATGAAATTAATTCGTGATGGTTTTATAAATAATCTTACATAAAATACACAAAATGGAATTTTTTTAAATTGTTTCACCGTTTCCATGATTGTAATTTTTAATAAAAATTATGCTCACAAAAGATTTCGTATTAAATTACTTTACTATGAAAAATAAAAAAATTATTACTATGATAATTTATTTTACGTCATATTGCATTATATTCGTATAAATTTTAACAATAATAAAATATTAAAAAATTAATAGCGGTAAATATTATTGTCACGTACAAATTTTTAAGTATATATTTAAATATTTACTCGTTATTTAAAGTAATCTTTTTTATCATCGAAAGATTGTAGTCGTAATTGTTTTTATATTTATATTAAAGATACATTAAAGGTATATCTTAATTATTAGCAATAATTTATTATTTTTAAATAGTCTCGAATTTTATTCAATAATTTATTATTTTAAAGAGTTCTCTTTCCTTTTCTCTTCTCTTCCCTATCTCTATCTTACGCACTTTATTTATATATATGTACATATTATAATACACGATATATTTTAAATATTTTAAACAGTGAGAAATAATTGAGCATTTCTAATAAAGAATCATTGGTTCTTTCTGATTATGAGGGAAATATTTTTACGAATAACCAATCACATGCTAGTAATCAGTGTAGGTAACTGTCTTTTTACGTTACAAATTTAAATTGCATTTTACCCACACATTACACATATATACATTACTTTTGAACTGTCAGCCGGTTTTCTAAGCAAATATTTTGTTCAAAAACATTAATGAATGTAACAGATTTAATTTATAATGTACTTTATGTTACTTTTGTAACTCTTTTTTGTTTCAAGGTATATCAAAATATAAGTATTTTAGCTGATTAATTCATCTTTTTTCCCGATGATATCAATATATATGTACATATGTACGTGTGTGTAATTTTTCTTTTACTGTAATTGAAAATTTTTTAATAATTTTCTATTCTACCTTATTATAACTTTGAACGAAAGGCAAAATATTTTTTCTTAAGATGAATTTAAAAATATTAAATAAATTAGAAAGAATTAATAATGTTGTATGAGACTTTTTAAAAGCATAGAAATAATCTTATGCTTTTAAAAATGTCATGAAATAATTTATATTTTTGTGTTTATACATGTTCGTATATCATTGTGTATATAAATTATTGAAATATTTATACTTGAATGATATTTATGTGTTAAAATTCCATGCTCGTTCAAAACATGGACTTAGAAGCATCTGTAGTTGAGCGTTTACAAAAATTAAGACAGTGGCAGTTAGAGCAACAAGAACGATTATTAAAAGAACAACAGATACAAAGGCAAATATTAACACAGAAACAAGATTGTATGTATAAAGCACTTGAATTATCAATACAAGAACTTGATCTTAACAAAGACATATCAGATACAAATAATTCAAATGAATTTGTTGAAGATATTGGGATTAATAATGAAAATTTAATTACATTGCATGACAAGCTACAAATGAAAAAAAATTATGTACAAATAGTAAATAAAACTGATTCATGTCTTAATGAAAATATAGATGATAGTTTTAGAAATGTTATTTCACAACAAAAATTACCAACACAGAAGTTCATTGAAGATACAATTAATATTGAAAGTCAGATAAGAAAACAGTCAAAAGATGAGACAATGTGTAATATAAAAAATGAAATAAAAGCAGAAAAACAATTAGAACAATTCAGTATAGATGGAATAGCACCATTACCATCTGATAAAATTATTGTTAATCGTATTTCTATTGATGATATACCAATTTCCTCTCCTAAAAAAGATTTTCATACATTGCTCGAAGAAAGATTAAAAGACAGCGAGAATGATCATCTTGAGTTTAATACTGATTTAAAGAATAAAATTAAAAAGAAACCATTTTTAAGAAAGGGAGAAGGTTTAGCTCGATTTAAATTGAATCAACAATCACAACTTTCCACACAGAAAACAAAATTGCATACTAACAATACAAACAATACAAAATCTGGATCTAAATGTTCTACAAATGAAAATAAATGTAATAAAACTCAACGCTCAAAGAGTGCACAGTTGTCGAAAAAAACATATCATACAAATGCAGCCCAAAAACAATTATGCTTAAAGAATGTTTCATTACCAAAGAAGAAAGTTTGTACTAAATCTGAGTCCAATACTTCAACTACATATTTGAAAGATTATATTAATAAAATGAAAAATACAGTTGAATTAAATACTTCAGATTTTCATTCTGGAACTCAAAAAGAATTAGAAGAGGTACGAATATTTGAATTGTTGGAAGAAAAAGCAGAGAATTCTAGCTTTTGTTCTACATCTAGTGCAGTTACTGCATTCTTACAACAATCAACGCCATTTAAAGTAAGAAATGCTGGATATAAAACAGAAAATAGTTTGTATAATGCAGAACAAGTTATTCCAAAAAATAACATACCTAAAGAACAATTGGCTGTAAAGCCTAATAAAATGCATAAAAGTATGAAGTTCAATAAGGATATTGAATTTCATGATTTTTCACCTTTTGTAAATCAGAAGAGAGAATTTTTACAAGATGCTAGTGAGGATAATAAAATGAAATCAAATAGAAATAGATATATTCTATTGAGGGATCAAATTCAATCTGTGCATAACGAACAAAATTATTTTAACAAAATTAATGTCCCTATCATTGAAAATGATAAGAAAGAAGATGTTAGTCGTCATGTTAGATTTTCTGAATTTAATGAATACAAAACAATTGGATTAACAGATACATCGAGTATATCAACTGAGTCGTTAATAACAAAAAGTTTTTCAGATGAAAAGATTTGGAATGATTCTTCTGTAGAAGCATCTAACACGGAAATATTACCAGTATTTTTTGAAGTTTTACCACAATCTTCTGAAGTAATGGAAAGTAAAATGCACAAGACACAAATCTGTGAAGATATGATAGAGAATAATGATTTTATTCGTAACACAGATATCTGTCAATATGTTTGCCCTAAAGATGAATTATCAGATAGCGAGGACCAAAATTTTGATGATGAAACAAGTAATTTGCATAAATGTGATCAAAGTAATTTAACACCACAAAAGATCGATGACTTTTACAATATAGAAACATTAAAAGAACATACAGGATTTTGTGACAACAAAAAAACAGACGAATATGTAAATAATGATAATGTAGTTGAAGATCAAGAAAATATAAAAGACTTGCAAGAAACAGACGAAACCATTTTTAAATCAGAGCTTCTAAAAAATCGTTTGTTAGAACTTGAGCAAGAGATCAATATATTTCGCAAAGAAAATACAGCTTTATCTATGCAGCGTAAAAAATTACGCGAAGATTATCAAAATTTACGTAAAGAATACGCAGAAAAAGAAAAAAAGTTTGAAGAAAATAAAAAACAAATAGAAGACCGTTTACAAGAAGAAAGAAAAAAGCTAGCACGTGAAAAATTTGCATTAGAAAATAGAATACGAGATTCACAAGAAAAAGCTCAACAAAGTAAATTAGAAAGGCAAGAAATTCAGAATCTGAAGCAAGAAATAGAAAAATTGGTGGAAGAAATGCACATTAAGGAAAGTAGATGGAATGCAGCACAATCGAGACAAAGATGTCAAATGAGAATATTAAGAATAGAAAATTCAAAATTGAAACAAGAAATAGAGGAACTACAAAACTTAAAGAAAAATGTTAGAAATAAAGGCAGAACTGGAACTTCTACAAATACAAGAGCAATTCATCAAATTAATAAACGAATTAAAATGCAGTTTAAAGAGCCTCAAAAAATTAATGATGCTTCGTCAGATGATGATAAAAAACTGATAGAACCAATACTTAATGATCAGAATATAGATAAAGAAAAAGAACGTAATTGTAATGGTGATACATACAATATTATGAATGATAAACCACAAAAAAGTCAAACAAGTATATCAGATATTGTTAAAAAACGAAATCTATATGAAAATTTAATCAAAGAAGCAACATTAGATCTAACAGAAATTCCAGAAAAATTTAATGCTCTTGAAAATTTAAATGAATCAAGGTCAGATCCAAAAAAGGTAAATGGTCAAACAAATGCTACAGAAAGTAAATGTAAGGGATTACATAAAGAATGTGATGTATCTTTTAATCATAATAAGGACGATATTCAATTACATATGCAAAATGATTACAAATGTTTTGATGAAAATAATAAAAAAGATTTTTTAACATCATCAACAGCAGATAAACTACTTAATCTAGACATAGAGGAGAGATCTTCATCTTACAGAAATAATACTAATACTGATAAACAAAGTATGGTACAGATTGAACATACAGATGGCTCTATTGAATATCGATTTACAAATGGAAATATTAAGAAAGTATTTCCTGATCAAGGTATAACTAAATTAATGTATTATAATGGAGATGTTTGTGAAACTAATAGAGATGGAAGAATAAAGTATTTTTATGCATCAACACATACATGGCACACGACAATGCCAGATGGTTTAGAGATTTTAGAATTTGCCGAGTAAGTTTATTTTTATTACTTCATTTAATTATTCGATTGTAAAAATGATTTTAATGTAAAAATGATAAAAATTTATCATTCCGTGGGTTTTATTATTACTGTTTTTTTTATTATTTAGTGGTCAAGTAGAAAGAAGATTACTTAATGGTACAGTACAGGTATCATTTCCAGATGGTTCAGTGCGAATCTTAGAACTAGATGGTACTGAAAAATGGACATTGCCAGATGGAACATTAATTCAAATTCTTACTAATGGTGAAAAAATTTTTACTTTGCCAAATGGACAATGTGAAATACATACTAATACTCATAAGGTAATATTTTCATACTTTAATTTTAATGTTTTACAAGATATATGTATTCGATACTTTTATTAAATTTCAATACTATTATATATGATTTAGAGACGTGAATATCCTGATGGAACTATTAAATTCATTTATCTTGATGGTACACAAGAAACACGATATTCAAATGGAAGAATACGTTTTAAAGATAAAGATGGTAATCTTATAAGGGATTCTTATCAATAAAAACTATATTACACTTAGTAAAATTGAAAATAACATGCAATAATGAAATAGTGAAATTTTATTTAACATATATTTTTAATAATAACAAATAGTTAAGTAATTAAAATTATTATTATTATTGTAATTAGATGTAATATTTAAAATATATGTTGTATGTAAATTGAAATAAAGATTGAAATTTTTATCGTTAACATAAAGTATAATGTTGCTTCTAAATTGCAAGTATTTGATTCATAACCATAACAGAACAAATTATACGGTCGATGGCATTGCTTTTGAAATTTAGCAAGGAGATCGATCTGAACTATTCCACAGTCGGTTATACATATACTAAAAAAACAAATATTTGATTTTAATAGGAAATCTCAGTCACTGTTTAGATTCTAGATAGCGTTTACATTTAAGATTTTTATGAAATCCCACCTTTATGAAAATAGCGTAACGTGCGAGATGCTTTTATAGATAACTTATTGTGTATTTGGTTTCGAATAATGTTGATTTAAAAAATTTGATTGATAATTTATTATAACGATGTCTATACGTTCAAGTTTTAAGAAATGGATTGTAGGATTTAGCGCATTAGGTAGTGCGATGGTTTTTTATCCACATGAAAACGATAATGATAACCAATTGACACAAACGGATAAATCCAGGATATTTTCTACATCTTGGAATTATAACTGGGATAGGTTGTATTTATTGTTATTGTTATTATTATTATTATATACTAATAAAAATATTACTATCTTAAATAAATCATTAGATTTTGACACTATTTTATCACTATTTCATTAATAAATATTTGTTGATGTTATATATATCCTTTATACGATGTTATATATCCTTACATTCTAATTTGTTACTTTAATTTTATTGTTTAACTTATATGATTTTATTCGTAGGAGAGATCCAAAAAGTTTAGTAAAACCAATGAAAATGGACGATGAATTTAATCGGAATACATATAATAAACAATTGATAAATAAAACAGCAAAAGCTATACGTCATATAATTTTAATTCGTCATGGGCAATATAATACAGAAGCTAAAACAGATGCAGATGGAACACTTACAACTCTTGGTCAGTATCTTTAATATATATGTATGTAATAAAATGTACTATTGGAATCATAAATTGTTAAAATGTTATAAAGGTAGACGACAAGCTGAAGCAACAGGAAAACGATTGCAAGAATTAGGTTTCCCATATACTTCACTTATACATTCAACAATGACAAGGGCACAAGAAACTGCTAAAATTATAGAATCTTTTCTTAAAAACATAACAGTAAAGAATGATTCACTTCTTAATGAGGGTTCACCAATTCAAGCTGAGCCTGCATCATCTAATTGGAGAGCTGAAATAAATGTAAGAATATTATTGTACATATGAATTTAAAGTTCACATATATGTATTTCTTTAAAATTTGAAATTATACTTAGCTAAAATAATATTGAATAATATCGATGTATTTTAGTATTATAGAGATGGACCTAGAATAGAAGCTGCCTTTAGAAAATATTTTCATCGTGCAGATTTCAGTCAAGAAAAGGATTCTTATACAATTCTTGTTTGCCATGCAAATGTTATTAGATATTTTGTATGCAGGTAAACTACCCACTGACTCGTATTAAATGTTTCTTCATTTTCAATAACGTTTAACAGTGTTTTTTTTAATAGTGTAATATTTTTTTCAGAGCATTGCAATTTCCACCTGAAAGTTGGTTACGATTAAGTTTGAATCATGCCAGTATTACATGGATTACTATTTATCCTGATGGTATTGTGAAATTATGGGCATTTGGTGATTCAGGATATATGAATCCACAACTTTTGTCATAATTGAATTAAATACAACATATCATTTTATTTAATAAAGTTCATGTCATCTACATTTTATATCATTTGTATATAAATTTTACAAACATGTATCTTTTAAATACTAATTTTACCAGTGAAAGTTTATAATTCATTAATAATTGACAAGTTTGAACTATTAAAAATCAAGGACAATATATTTAAAGACAGATACAAAATCATACATATATTTATATTATATCTTTATTATTAGACACCTCTATCTAAACAAGATTTGTCTCTTATGTTCTCCTTGAAACAAAGCTATTTGCAAGTAAATATATAAATGTATATTTATTATGATTTATTTTGTGCATGAATACTTTTTTTATATGCATATTTACGATATGTAAATATCAAATCTAACATCATTCGTTAGATTTAATCATTTTTAGATTTTCGATTCATTTTATTAGATTTTTAAAGATATTTTGAAGAAACATCTATTCTAAGATTATAAACATCTAGTATATTTATTGTACATGTATATGCATATATGTTTGTGGAGTGAGGATAATTATGTTTTAATTATGTTTTAATTATTAAATTTACACCAAAATATGATTTTAACTTAATGTAATTTTCAATAACTTTTCAATAGAGTTGAATTTTTTTTTAACAGAAAAAGATAATTGATTTCAATATCGAGGAAATTATTTTAAATTTACCGGTAAATAGTATATAGAATACTAGAATTAGAATACTAGTATATTATATTTGATTCGATTTTACCGTTTTGATCTTATCGTCAATTTTGGAACATTCAATTTAAAGATATCTAACGTTTCTTTTTTCTTGGTAAAACGTATTTATTCTTTGTTTTTAACTACCATAAAAAGAAATAATATGTAGTTAGCGAATACGCAAAATACGTTCTACACATGAGCAGTATTGGTTTAAATCGTTAAAAAAATTTAGTTACGGTAATTTATTATAACAATGCCTGTTCGTTTAAATTTTAAAAAATGGATCGTCGGATTTGGTGCGATAGGTGGTGCAATGGTTTTTTATCCAAATGATAACGATCATATTCAATCGTCACAAAAACAACATTCTTGGATAATACCTCCTTCGTCTTGGAGCAAGTGGGACCATAATTGGGATAGGTTAGTTTTTTCTAATGTATAGTTATTTATAAAAATATTGATTTTACGATTCAATAATTATATATAATTAAAATCCTTTTTCATTAGATTTTCTTGTGTCAAGTTAAATAAATATAACAAATAAAGTTTTTATATTAAATATATTTTGTATGTATATATATAATTAAAACAAATATAATTTCAATATTTATAAATTTTACTTAATATTAGTAACCATTTCATCTGCTGTGTTATTTAAAAATTCAGTTTATAATTTATTGTACTTATTTGTAGACGACATCCAGAATGGTTAGCAAATATAGCTAAATTAGATAATGAAACTGATAAAGAATCGCGTAAAAAAAGATCAACTAAGAAACAATCAGGTGTGAAACATCATATAATTTTAATCCGTCATGGGCAATATAATACGAATGGTAAAACAGACTTGGATCGAACACTTACAAATCTTGGTTGGTATCTTTCATATATTATTTATTTACTTTATCATGTTATAATATTTTACATTTCATAAAAATACTAAATTTTTCATTTATTATGCAAAAATACGTGTTATAAAGGTAGACAACAGGCAGAAGCAACAGGAAAAAGATTACAGGAATTAGGATTGCCATATTCCTTGATTGTACAATCAACAATAGTCAGAGCTAAAGAAACTGCTAAAATTATAGAAAAATATCTTACAGATATAACAGTTAAAGAAGATTCTGTTCTTAGTGAAGGTATGCCAATTGCACCTGATCCACCAATTAATATCTGGAATTCCGAAGTAGTTGTAAGTATGCTGTATTATTACGAAAATCTTTACTTTTTTGTCCATCATATATTATAATATTATATTATTTTAGGTTTATGAAGATGGACCTAGAATAGAAGCTGCATTTAGAAAATATTTTCATCGTCCTGAACCAAGTCAAGAAAAAGATTCATATATTATTCTTGTTTGCCATGCAAATGTTATTAGATATTTTGTTTGCCGGTGATTAATCATATAAAAATGATATTCGCAATATTATCATGTTTGCTGTCGGGCTCGAAAATATTGCATGATCGTACATTTAGGGCAAAAAAAAATCACAAGCTCGATAGTGAACATATTAATATACAGAATTTAATATATTTGCATTATATGTTTTAGAGCATTGCAGTTTCCACCTGAAGGTTGGTTACGGCTAAGTTTAAATCATGGAAGTATTACATGGATATCTATTCGTCCTAATGGAAGAGTAACACTAAGGAATTTAGGTGATAGCGGACATATGAAACCACAGCTTATTTCATCTTATTAAAACTGAATGACACAACTTAATTTTTGTTTCAATAAAATCTTTTAAATTATTTACAATAAGTAATAGGAAAATGTTTTTATTTATTCATTTCTAGTTATCAATATTATAATTTCATCATGAACAATTTCAAGAAATATTTATTAAATATCAAAAACCATATTTGAAATTTGAAATAGTTTGAAAATTATGAATTATGTAATGCTACATTGTAGTTATAACGTGCCATGATTTATTTCCGCATATAGAAATTTACATTCTATAATATTGATGAGACAGACGTTTTTCCGGAATATGCTGTATCATTAATGTAATTTCATATACAATTTTATATCACAAATAATATATTAAAAATATCTTTTTATATTCTATATTGTAAATGCGTTTTTTTACAATTGCCAAAATTGTTTAATACCTAAGCACACGCACATATACAATTTCTTCTTTTATACAATAATACAAACACTTTCCAATTGCATTATATCATGCAAGTGATAATCTCATGGATTTCCTAGCATAATATCTTTGTAATGCTGCTTCAAATAGAGGCCCAACTGTCCTTTTTTCCCAAATTTTAGATCTCTCCCTCTTCTCTGCTTCTATTTTTTCTTTTACACTAATACTTGTTTTTTCAGTTTCGTCATCGTTTTTGCTATTTTCTGTTTTCTCAACATCTTTTGAATTTTCTATTTTGCTTTCTGTAAGACTTTTTTCATGTTTAGTATCTTCAGTTAGATGCTTTTGTCTTTTAGCATTAGGTTCTATTTTTTCAGATTCGCTTTCAACATCTTTATGCTTTTCAGATACAACAGTTTCTGTTTCGTTTTTTCTTTTTTGATGAATTTCATTATCTGTATCACTATCTTCTTCTATTTTTCTTTGCCTATATTGTCTATTTTTTTTTATCTCTTTACTTTTAATCTGTTCTTTGTTTGTGACATCTATTTCTTTATTTATATTTTCTGAATTATTATCTAAATCAGTTTTATGATCGTTTGTATTATTTTTAGTTTCAGATTTTTCTGAAGACTGAATAGTCTGTTCATACAAATGCCTATAAAATCCTGAAATATCTTGTTGTTTTCTAACATCTGCTATAGCTTCTAATCTATCCATTTTATTTTCCTCTTCCTCCATTTTCTTGAATTCTTCTAATTTTGCTCTATACGCAGAAGTAACAAAACTTTCTTTGTCTGCATACATTGTTCCTTCTGCTTCACGTTCTTTCTGAACCATTCTTTCTATTCTATATTCCTCCTCCTTCTTTCTACGTTCAGCAGCTTTTAAAAGATTTTGAATATACCTTGGTTTCTTTTTCTCAGTTTCTTTCGCAGTTTTGGATTGATCTTTTGTTCTTTCCATGTCATCGTATACTTCATCATATTGAAATATTGTTGGGTCTTCCTTTAAAGCCTTTTGCATATTTAATCTTACTTGCTTCTTTAATTTATTTTTTTCTCCCTCTGCTTGAAGAGCTTTTTTAACCCAATCTGTACCATCTTCCTCATCCGAATCATTATTATCACCAAATACATTATTGACTTTTGGAGCAACACGTTGTTGCTTTTTAGGTAAAATCAAACCATATCTGAAATTTTTTGTAATGATTAGTGGGTTTTTTTACTTTTCTACTTTCTTTTAGTTCGTTTTATCTAATATTTTAGATAACTTACTGTTTTTCTTCTTTGTTATTAGACATTGCTCGATATATTATTTATCAAAGTCTCATAAAATCGCGTCTCACAAGTAACCGAATAAAATTCTCAGATGCAAGATCATAACCTATTTTCGACAATATTTTTCAAAAAAAGTTCCAATGAAAGAGGCAAAGCTATACCTAATAAAAGATAAGAAAACAATACAGATGGAACCAACATAGAACAATAAATGGAACAATAAATTTAACGTGTATTTGTAAAAAATCTTAAAATATTTGAAACAAATGAACATGCACTTGATTTATCAACTTTTCATTCAGTGTTATTTCTCGAATCTACTTTAAATTATTTCTAAATGTCATTTAATTATATATTTCATATAAGTTATAAATCTTTTACCAACCCAACAAGAAACGAATTACTAGTTTACAAATTATTTCAACTATGTATATCTCTACATGTATCAGAGAAAAAAAGAGAAAGCGGAAAATTATTATTATCAAAAGTATTATTTATAATATGGCGTATAAATACGTAAGACTTGTACTAAACAAATGTTTTTATAATTTGAATTTCTGTAATTTTTATAAGAAATTGTTACAAAAGTTCCAAAATATATATATATATATAATATATATATATATGTAATATACAAAATGTATCAATAAATGTTTTTATTCTCTAATGAAAAAAAAATCTTTGTTAATGCGAATGTGGTATAAAGATGTATATATACATGTATGTATATATAAATAAGTACGATATATATAGTTTCTTAGTTTCCTACCCTACTCTGCCTACTCTGCCTACGCTCGTACTTGCGGACTTGCAGACGTCATCAGTCATCGGTATCTATGTTATATTGACATTTTATATACTGGTTGTGTAGATTGTCTTATTGAAGTAAAAAAATTTATAATATTTTTACGTTAACAAATATTCAAATATGGTACACGTAGGTACAATATATAATACAGTACCGTTATTTTTCTTATTCATTGGAGTTGTTAATGGTTTTGTTATAAATTCTGAGAACAAACTGGATGAAGATTTTATCATCCCACATTACACACATTATGAAGAGCTTCAACAATTGTTTAATTTACTGGTTCTAAAATATCCAAATTTGGCCAAAATGATTTCTATAGGAAAGTCTGTGGAAGGTAGAGATCTGTTAGTTCTTGAAATTTCTGAAAATGTTAAAGAACGGAAACTATGTGAGCCGATGGTGAAATATGTTGCTAATATGCATGGCGATGAAGCTGTTGGTAGAGAATTATTAGTTTATCTTGCTCAATATCTTTTGAATAATTACGGGAAAGATGAAAGAGTTACAAAATTAGTGAATGACACTGATATCTATCTTATGCCATCGATGAATCCTGATGGTTTTGAAAAATCAGTGGTAATGTTCTTATTTTCTATTATTTTTTTCTATATCTATATTGTCCATTTTCTATAAATCTATATATTGGTTTAATGTACTTTTGAACTTTTAGGAAGGGAACTGTAATTCCAAGGGCGATTTTTCTGGCCGTGAAAATGCAAATCATGTTGATTTAAATAGAAATTTTCCAGATCAATTTTACAAAAGAACTAATTATCTTCAAAAAGGAGGCAGTATATTGGATGGACGTCAAAATGAAACAATAGCTATGATGACTTGGATTGCTACAGAACCATTTGTATTATCGGGAAATCTTCATGGAGGTGCTGTTGTAGCAAGTTATCCCTATGATTCTGGGTAATATAATATAATAAGTATAGTATTCATATGATATAATATAATAAATAACTATAATATATTTATGAAAATTTTATTATATAATGTAATAATAAATGTAAAATCATATAACGTATTGATTTTTAGCAGTGCATTTCCTTGTTGTGTTGAAAGTAAAAGTCCAGACGATGAGTTATTCAAATATTTAGCACACACGTATGCAGACAATCATCCACAAATGCGTATAGGTAATGCATGCAGTCATGATGTTTTTCAAGGAGGTGTTATCAATGGTGCATATTGGTAAGCACACACATTTTGATTTGTTTTCCAAAAGTATCACTTATAAAAAAAATTTATTAAATTTTATTTCTTTCAGGTACGAAGTTATTGGAGGAATGCAAGACTTTAATTACGCTCGTTCTAATGCATTTGAAATAACATTTGAGCTTAGTTGTTGTAAATATCCAACTGCTTCAAATATGCCAAAATATTGGAGATTAAATAAGGAATCCCTTATAAAATATCTTGAGCAAGCCCATATTGGAATAAAAGGTTTCTAAATATTCATTAAATATAATTATTTATTAATAATTATGGTATATACTAATTTGTATTTTATAATCTCAGGTCTTGTAAGAGATACAAATGGTGAACCAATAGAAGCAGCCACTATCATTGTGCATGGAATTAACCATAATGTATCCACTACACATCGTGGAGAATATTGGCGTTTGTTACTACCTGGAACTTACAATATTCATGCAGAAGCATGGGGGTGAGTATACATAATATTGTAATGAAACTATTATTTTATTTAACAAAATCTGATTATGTAATTTTTCATAAGACATTACATATTTTATATGTAATTCTTTGATTGATTTTAGATATCTTCCAAGTGAACAAATAAATGTCACAGTAATATCAGGTGAACCATCTATTGTCAATTTTACATTAACACAGGACACTTATGATGATCAAGGTAATCAAGATTCACCTTTTGTTCACATGCTCCCACTTCCTGATCAGTATCTTGCACTGTATAAACTATTACCATCCTATGATGATATGAATTACTAGTTACATTTATATATATATATATATATATATATATATATATATATATATATATTAATATATTTTAATATTTTTCTTGTTTTTTTATTTATTTTTTCGTGAAATTGAAACGAAATTATTATTTTTTATGTTACATAAATTTATCATTTTTTTTTAGTGAATTATTAATTATTTTATCATGATGATTTTCATTTTACAGCACTGCTATGATTATACTATTATATCACAAGAGTATTTGATACTGTCATTTCCATACATGTTGTTATTATTTATCTTCTTGTTAATACAAACAAGTATAAAACAGATACACACAAGGTATGGAGAAAAAGATTAAATTTTCTGATTCGCAGAAAAACTATAATTTACAGTAAAAGTTATTTGTGGAATATGGTAATTGGAGCATAAAGATACACAGAACATAATTTTTTAAATCGTTTTTATTATTTTTATATTTATATTATTTTTTATTTGTTTTTTACATTTATTTGTTCTATATTGAATATGGGAAAAAATAAATGCAGAAGCATTAGAGCTTTATAGAGAAATGTTATATCAGTTATATATAGAAAAATATAATAAGCTTATAATTTTAAATAATTGATCTAAATGCTTTGTAAATATGAAGTTAAATCATATGTATTGTAAGAATCAAACAGTACCAAAAACATATCTTCCTATAACACTCATATTTTTTAGCTGAATAATTTTTATGTTATTGAACAAATAGAGATTTATTTCTTGTTTGAATGCTCTCTTTTATATTAATGAACAGTTACAAGAACAAATAACGTGATAGATAAAGTTTTTAAAAATAATTATAAACATTTCGTCTTAGTATTTTTTTTAAATTTCATGTGTTCATATGTTAAATGTTTATTTAAAGATACATATTACGAAAATCAATGAAAATTAAATTTTAATAAAGTCGAAAAGCTATAAATTAGAAATAGAAGGTTTATTTTATTTAGTTGAATTTAAAGAATATAATAATCTTATTTTTATGAAATGAACAAAATATATAAAAAAATATATGAAGTATGAAAAGTATATCTAAACATTTTTAGTATGCAATATAAATATCTATTATATAATTTTGTTTACATTAACAAAAATATGTAAAACAATGAGTGATGTTCATAATTACATTTGTAATTTGATGTATAGCATAATATAATCAAATTAAATGTACAATATCTAAAAAATTAAAAAATAAAGTATTATATTTGTTTCAAATAATGAGTTAGTTTTGTCCAATATTTTCCAGCCTTCTCCTATATTTTTCATCCATCAAGTAGTGTAACGTTTTAAATATTATTGTAATATATTATTTTCTATTTCGTTTCTTGGTTTTTTTATGTTCTCTATACCTTGTGTTGTTAATAATAGTTGTTAATAATATTTTTGAAATTTTATGTTTCATGTTTTTAATGATTTATTTTTCATTTTTCAATTTATATAAAAAATTTGTTAAAGAAAATATACTTGCAGATATTTTTTGTAAACTAGTAATTTTTATTTAAAACTTTATTTTTATAATCTTAATAAATTTTATTGGCAATTTTTATTGTAACATTATGTTAATTTATAGGAAAATTAAAATCAAATGAAGTTGAAGAATTTATCAGACCTATTGACAAGTATGGTTTTTTTCATAATACGGAATTCAAACATCATAATTACATAGCAATGGAAAATTACTTAAAAGAATTAAATTTGAATTATCCAAATATTACAAGACTTTATAGTATAGGAGAGTCTGTCAAAGGACGACAGTTGTATGTTATGGAAGTAACAGAAAATCCTGGAAAACATAGTCAAAATAAACCTGAAGTAAAATATATAGGAAACATGCATGGAAATGAAGTTGTTGGCAGAGAAGTTTTATTATTATTGTTAAAGTATCTCTGTGAAAATTTTGAAACTAACGAAAGAGTTACAAAAATATTAAAGAATGTGAGATTGCATGTAATGCCAAGTATGAATCCAGATGGTTACGAAATTTCTAAAGAAGGAACTATATATGGAGTTCGAGGAAGAGCTAATGCTAAAGGTGTTGATCTCAACAGAAATTTTCCTGATCAATATGAAACGAATGATGTATGAATTTTAATTTTAATTTTAATTTTGTTTCACTTTTAATATATTTAGTACATTTTGTATGTATTTATTAGATATTTACCAATTACCATTAATTTTAATTATTAGTTATATTTTTACATTTTGCAGTATAATAAAGAACAAGAACCTGAAACAAAAGCAGTAATGAATTGGATTGCAAGTATTCCATTTGTACTTTCTGCTAATTTTCATGGAGGAGCATTAGTAGCAAATTATCCATATGATAATATTGAAAATCTAAGTCCGGATGATAAAGTTTTTAAAGCTTTAGCATTAGCATATTCAAATGCTCATCCTTATATGCATCTTGGAGAACCATGTCCTTCATTTTTAAATGGACGAAATACAATACAAAGTATGCTAGAGAAAAGTTTCCCAAATGGTATAACTAATGGGGCTGCTTGGTATTCTGTTAGTGGAGGCATGCAAGATTATAATTACATTCATAGTAATGATTTTGAAATTACAATAGAAATGGGATGTACAAAATTTCCAAATGCAACTGAATTACCAGAATATTGGTTAGAAAATAGAGAATCTCTTTTGCGTCTAATTGAAATGGTATTCATATATATTAACATGTAACATGTTGTAGAAATAATTATTTCTTTTATTGCAATTAAACATATTTATTATTTTATTTATAGTCTCGTAAAGGAATACATGGAGTAATACATTCATCAATTGGAAATCCTATACCTAATGCTAAAATATCTGTAGAAGGAATTGAACATGACATCTATGCAGCTAATGATGGAGATTATTGGCGTCTTTTAGTTCCAGGCAAATACAATGTTACAGTTAATGCGGTAGGATATGAATCTCAAATGCAAACTGTAACAATAACAGATGGTGTTAATATTGGAGAAGGAGAAGTAACACTGGATTTCACGTTAATGCGCGATGATCCTGAACATTGGTACTATATAATATATAATTTTATGATTTTTTTAAGAGTAGAAAATACTTTAATACAATTCTTATAAGTATTACAATTTCCAGAATAATGATACTTATATATTGTTGAATGTTAAAAAGGATTGTATATGATAAGGAGTCATAAAAATTTCATTTTATGAAGAAATTTAAAAACTTCATGAAAGTAAATATTTTAATACGTTACAAAATATATAACTTTTATTTTATTATTTTATTTTATTTTATTTTTATAGAAACAGAACAAATTAGTAGAATGCTTCATTGTATAATAATTTAGTATTTTTCCTTATCATTGAATATTTTAATGAATAGATTTTTTTGAATTGCGTATTTATTTTCTTATATGAAAATATAAATTTTTGTTCCTTAAAATTTGACATACGTATATTTGTACTTCATGTATTAATTTTTTATTTTAGGTCATCTGCTTATGATTTTCGATTAATAGCAAATTTACAGAATATTTATTTAAAAAATGCTGAGTTAAGTGCTAGATTTAGTCAATTAGAAAATCATCAACCAAATATTGCAGAATTTCAAGCTGGGGAATCATTAGTTAGTATGGTTATTCATTCTTTAAAAGTTACATATGATGTGAGTATATTGTTTAAATAATAGATAGTCATTTACGTTAAATTTTATTTTTTTGGATTATAAAAAATGTTAAATAATTTATTATTACATAGATGGGTGCACCTGAAGAAAATAAATATCATATTGGTTTAATCGGAGGTTTATTTGCATCTCAACCAATGGGTAGAGAAATACTATTACGATTAGCAACTCATATATTGATGGGAAATCAAATTGGAAATCCTCCTATACAGAGAATATTGAATAATTCTGTATTACATTTTGTGCCAGGCATAGATCCAGGTTTTGATAATATAATAAATGTTCAAGAATGTAATCCCATTGTAGATGATGAAATAGGCAAAAGATTACTGTTACACAATAATAATGTAACTTCAGATAAATTGGATATAATTACTAATGCATTTAAAACAATATTATCTAGTGAAGAATATGACGCGATAATAATATTAGAAAGTGGAGCACTTGAAATCGGGTAATGAAAATTTAAATTATTGCACAGATATATAAAAAGACAAAATCTAATTGAAAATAATAATATCTTATATTTTTATTTTATAGCTATACAGATGATAGTTTAAATGTGTATAAAACTCTAGCTAAAAATTATGAACATTTAATACAGAAACGAACTTGCAATTTTTTCAACAATGATGTTAAAAAAGTACAGAAATATATACAAAATGAATATAAGATACCAGTAGTAAGTATAATGTTCATTAATGTATTAAATAATTTTTTTGTTTGTAATATTTGATTATAATTTATTTATCTATATTTCATATATTTTTAGATAAGTATCAATATGGCTTGTTGTAAATATCCACCTCCAGAATCTATTCCAACTATTTGGCGTGAAAATTTATTGCCCTTGAAACAACTTATTCAAAGCCTTATAACTGGTGTTCGAGCAATAGTAACAGACGTTGACCATGTTCCTTTAAGAGAAGCTGTAGTTACAGTTGGAACCAATAGCTACCATGTCTCCAAAAACATGGCTTATTTCAAAATTATTCTCCTTCCTGGTGAATATTCATTAACATTTTTCTGTGAAGGTTATATAGAACAATCTATAAAGGTTCATGTAAGTGATCAAAGCATAATTGATCTTCACATTAAATTGACGAAACATTATATAGACAAAGCAAAATACCAAAATTACGACAATGATCAAGAAACAAATATTATAAATCAAGTTTTGGTTGATTTGAATAATAAGTACTCACAATTATCAACTTTACATACTATTAGTAAATCGCAAACGGGTACTCGAATAATGTGTTTAGAAATTGGAGCTGAAAATAATTACAAACGCATTGGCCGACCATCTATAGCTTTTGTGGCTGGTATTTCAAGTGGTGCACCTGTGACAGCTAAAATTTTACTTCATTTTGCAACATATTTATTAGACCATTATCAAAAAGATACTAAAATTACAAATTATCTGGACAAATTTACGATATATATTGCACCAGATTTATCTCAAAATTCTAATGATAGTCAAACTTGCTCTTCATTCATTGTGGATAATTTACAATTTCCAATTAATGATAGATTAAGCACTAAAGCAAGCACAATAATTAAATGGTTTGAAAATATTAACGCCGTATTAGCAATAAATTTGAATATTGGTTCACAACATATTGAAATTCCATTTGCGGGAAAACACGGAAAAATATTTAAACAAATATACAATACCGATGATGATGATGTATTACAAGATTTAGCATTATTATATACGAAATATAATATTCACATGACTTCTAAAAATCCACAATGTAATTACAATCTAAATATATCTAATGGAATAATTCATGCTGGAATGGGTATAAGTGGTAAAAGAGAACATTCTTTGATAGATTATCTTTATTTAAATACGAGTACTTTAATGTTGGATGTATATGTTACTTGTTGTAACACAGATGATTCAAGAAATATATGGGAAGATAATAAAGATAGTTTATTAATAATGATAGAAAGGCTTAATGAAGGAATAAAAGGATATGTTCTTAACGAAAACAATGAACCGATCGAAAATGCTATTTTATCATACAATAAATCAATGCATCATGTCAAAAGTGGAACAAATGGGGCTTACTGGCTTTTATTTCAACCTGGTACTCATGTTATAAGTGCTAGCGCAATCGGATATATTCAACAGACTAAGATGTTTGTCACACCAGATGTACATAGCGTTTCACACATAATATTTAAATTAAAATATAACGACAACTTTTTAGGAATGCCTAGAATTGTTTTCATAATTCTCACAAGTAAGATGACCAATATCTTTATAAAATATACTTGTAACGACATAATACATTATTATAATAAATCAATTTTTACAGGTATCATATGTTTGGGAATTGTTGCTTGTTCTATTTTTATTTGTACCAATTGTAAATCTAAAAATTCACAAAAAAGTAATTGGAATAAATATACATTTAGTTTACTAAAAAATGGTACAAGCTTTTTTGATGATGATGAAAAAGAAATTGAAATATTTAGAAGACCATTAAATGGTAAATATCTAAAATGTAAAATCTGAAAATAAAAAAGTAGTGCATATAAAAATATTTTAAATAAATTTTATATAAATTTTGGAAGAACTTATTTTTCAGTTTCTCTTAACACTACTACGTTTAATTACTTTTGAAAGTACTTTTTATTAAAAATTTACAATCATTGAAAATTACATGAAGCTGCAGTCGCATTGTTATAGTGTTATGGTTTTGAAATACTTGTTAACATATGATTATATTATATTTTTTATAATTAATTTACATGTTTTTAGGTTATGTTCAAACTAATGAAGTTACAAAACCATATTTTGATGATGATAATATGTCAAGTTCGGAGGATGCCAGTGACTTAGAATTTATTAGACTAAGTAAAGAATGGAAAGAAGAGGCAGCTAAGGAACATGGATAATTCAATATTCACTTCTAAATAAAATATTTTGTTATCATACTTAAATTACAAAAATTAGAGAAAAAATTATTACTAGAAAAAAGAGGATAACAAATGTACTTAACAATAGAGTGTACTCTTGTTTACTTAATCAAATAATAATATTTAGCAATGATATTTATTAATCAGTAAATGATTTCTACAAAATGTTATTTTCTAAAAGTTTATCAATCTAGAGCATGATAAGAAATCATTTAATATAAAAAACGATTGTACTTAAAGTAACATAAGGATAAAACAGAATTTTATATGTATATGTAGCTAACATACTGCGTTCTATATTTTTATATATGACACAAGATTAATATTTTGTATATTATATATGATTTTATTGTGTATTATATGATTTTAAATTTAGTACAATAAATTGATGTAAATTTTTAAATATATAAAATATATCTTTTATGCATATTATCACATTTCTAAAATCATATTAAATTTATAACATTTTATGTACCTCTTACAGAACTTTTGAAATATGAAAAATTTTTTTATGAAAAAGTATTAATTATAATAATATATTAATTAATTATGATAATATATACTTATATTTAATTATTATATTTAATATAATATTTAATTATAATAATATATAATATATACTTATAAATAATTTTGAATAAAAAGCATATTATTTACTTAAGTGATTAAAGTTGTCTTTTAAATTACTTGAGTATATTATTAATTCGTATAATAAGTATAAATTTAATTTAATAATAGATCGATATATATATATATGTTGTATGTGTAGTATCAATATAATAAATTTATAATTCTAATATAATTAGAAGATTTAATACATAATATCATAAAGTAATATTTATATAAATTTTATTGTAAATAAAATTTTGATAAAGAATACATAGAGAAAGATACTAAATATACTCTACATTTTTATTTCTACATCTTATTCCTATATTGCAAATTTGGTTAGGATGATGCAAGTTTTGAACGTTAAAACTAATAATTTATACATGAAGTTCATTATATGGTTTTTCTACTTTTGTATGTAATTCTTAAAAGTAGGCAAGTATTAGTTTTATGAGAGACAGTTGATGATTTATTAATTACAAATTTGAAATATCATTAGATCAAACTGCATTCTGCAGCATGATACTAAAGTTTGAGTGGACAAACTGTTCGAGATTACAGATAGAATAGGCGTTGCTGTAGAGTGAATCACACAAGAATTTAATGATAGTTAATGTGAATAGTATTTTGTATTATTTAATTAAATTAAGATATATATACATTAATATCAATATAAAATATCTTATATGCGAATATATTCAAGAAATTATGTATATGGAAGTGAATAAAAATTTGCAACAGAATTTCGAACACGTGATATATATTTGACAATTTTTCTTCATTTTCTTCGTGCATTTGTGTAAATATTTTTTGGAAATAATTTTATAAAAGATTTTTACATTAAAATATTAAGCTTGGATTAAGCTTTTTAAAGAGGTAAGTTTTATTGTACGATTTTTATATTTTTTTAAGTAATATATAAAAATACTAAGATGCGCATACTTTACAATTTTTATTACTTTTGGGTTTTTCCAGACTTCATAGATAAAAAATGGCAAAGAGAATACAACCATCCTGGGTGCCACCAGAAAGAAAAAACAGCCCGATTCTTAGGTTATACAATAGCTTAACTAGAGAGAAAGAAATATTTATTCCACAATTTGGAAATCGTATATTATGGTATAGTTGTGGACCTACTGTTTATGATGCATCACATATGGGACATGCTAGGTATAAAATTACATATAAAATGATATATTTTAAGAATACATATTTTATTCAAATATCTTATGTTTATATATTTTTTTAAATATTTTTGTATTTTAGATCATATATATCTTTTGATATATTAAGGCGTGTGTTATCTGATTATTTTGGATATGATGTTTTGTACGTGATGAATATTACTGATATAGATGATAAAATTATAAAGAGGGCTAGACAAAATTATTTATATGAGAAATATATAGAAGAGAATCATACTCTTGATGAAATATTGGATGATGTGAAATATGTAATGTGTATTTTTGAAGATACAGTAAAGAACACAAACGATGCAGATAAAAAATGCATGTTAGAGATACTGTTGTCCAATGTGGAAAAAGCTATTGGAAATCTTGAAAATGCAGTGAAGCTTAAAGATGAAGCTAAAATAAAGGAATATCAAGAAGTACATATATTTTTTTTCATATTAGAATATAAGTAATAAGTTTATAAGTAGTAATAATATTATTAATTTTATATTCACGACAATAATATTATTAATTTTATTTAATAATTTATCTAAAGATACTATCTTTGTAACTTCTATGGATACAGTTATTATTAAAAATAGCACGAGATCCTTTGGCAGAATGGTTGGATAAAACAAAAGGAGCTACTATTACAGAACATTCAATTTTTACCAAATTGTCACAACATTGGGAAGTGGAATTTCATAAGGATATGGATTCTCTAAATGTAATATTAAGTATATTTTCTTCATTTCAATTTTACATACTTATTAATTGTACTGAAAAATTTATATTTTTTTAGGTATTAAGGCCAAATGTTTTGACAAGAGTTAGTGAATACATACATGAAATTATAGCATTTATTGAAAAAATCATAAAAAATGGAGTTGCATATGAAAGTAATGGTTCTGTATATTTTGATGTCGCTACCTTTGACAAACAGGATAAACATCATTACGCTAAACTTGTCCCAGAAGCATATGGTGATACATCAAGTTTGCAAGAAGGAGAAGGTAAAGATTCATTTTTTTTTTTTTTTTGAAGAAATAATTATATTAAATTTAAAATAAAAATGTTTTTATTAGGAGATTTAAGTAATTCAAAGGTGTCTGAAAAAAGATCACCAATTGATTTCGCGCTTTGGAAATGCTCAAAGGAAGGAGAACCTTCGTGGGAAAGTCCTTGGGGCAAAGGACGACCAGGTTGGCACATAGAATGTTCAGTTATGGCATCTATAATTTGTGGAGAAAGTTTAGATATTCATACTGGAGGAATAGATTTAAAATTTCCTCATCATGATAATGAAATAGCACAAGCAGAAGCATACTATAATAATTCCAATTGGGTTAGATATTTTCTTCATTCTGGTCATTTGACCATAGCAGGATGTAAAATGTCAAAATCGCTAAAAAATTTCATTACTATACAAGATGCATTAAAAAAACATTCAGCAAGACAACTTAGGCTTGCGTTTCTTTTGCATTCATGGAAGGATACATTAGATTATAGTGATGATACCATGCATATGGCCATTCAGTATGAAAAGTTCCTAAATGTAACTATAAATATTTGTGTATAATATTTGATGAATTCTTAATATTCAATAATATAAAGTATGTAAAACTTTTCATTTATATATATTACAGGAATTTTTTTTAAACGTAAAATGTAAAATTAGGTCTTTGGGTTCAGAGACAAACATTAATACTTTTACTAAATGGACGAAGTCTGAGGTGGAATTAAATGAAAAATTTCATCATGTCAAGGATTTAATACATAATGCATTATGTGGTAAGTAAACATTTATAAATATCGTGTATTGTAATTGTATATTAAATATATAATTTATTATTGTACATCGAATGAAATGATTGTAGACAATATTGATACAAGGAGTACGCTTGATGAGATTAGAGATCTTGTGACATATTGCAATATTTACACGAAAGAAATTAAACAACCGAATACATTATTGCTCAGAGATGTCGCAGTTTATATTACAAAAATATTTACTATATTTGGTGTCATATCATCGCACGATAATATTGGTTTTCCAGTTGACAACAGTACCACGAATTTAAATGTACGTTTTATATATTCTTATTTCCCTTTCATTTATATCTTGATTCTTTATTCACGAATTATTTATTAAAGGTCGAAGAGGTTGCTATGCCGTATCTCGAAATTCTGGCAAATTTCCGTGAAAAAGTTAGAAATCACGCTAAAGACTTAAAAGCCAGTAGTATTCTCGAGGAGTGCGATACATTACGTGATGATATTTTACCAAATATTGGAGTACGTTTGGAGGATAGTAACGAAGAAATTTGTAAAATTAAATTAGTAAATAGAGAAGAGCTATTGAAAGAGAAAATGCATAAGAAGCAAATGGAGTTGGAAAGAACGTTGGAAAAGGAAAAAAGGAAAGCGGAAGCTGCAGTAAAAGAAGCGCAGAAAAAGATTCCTCCTTCTGAGATGTTTAAGTTAGAGAAAAATAAATATTCTCAATTTGATAGCAATGTACGTATAATAGTGATACATTCCTTTTTATAATACTCAAGGAATTGTTTTGTTTAGGGTATACCAACGCGTTACATTGACGGTACTGAAATTAGTAAAGGACAGATGAAAAAGTTACAGAAATTGCAGCAAGCGCAAGAGAAGAGATACAACGAATATCTTGCATCCGTCAATGGTGTTTAAAATTCTTATCTACATAGTATTGATCTTGTGCATTGGAAAATTGGTTATTCGAAAAAAATTTTGTTATCATTTTTCTAAAATATTTATTTTCACTTTTTCTTTGTCATTTCATTATTTATTAATTTATTACTGTTTATGAACGTAACTATGCTCGCATGATATTTATGTTTGTACAGTATTTAATTAAACAGATTAATTTTATTTTAACACATTTTCTTACAATTTTCTACAAACTGCCAATTTATCGTTAAACGTATATTTCTAACATTTCTAATCGTATGAATTTCTAAATTATACAACAAACAAGTTTGATTTAATTTGGAAGATGTAATCATAAAAAGTTCATAAATTAATTCTCTCGATTAATTTTTTTCTCGCAAATGAAAATTTGATTCACGAACATCGAAATACTAGCGCCGCATCGTGCTGGAACTAAAAAAATCTATTATTGTTATCCTTGTTGTACATTAGTGTTTTCCTTGTCCATCGATGATATTGCCATCTAAGCACTTTTCAGATCCATTTGAAACTAAAAGGATAAAAGGAAATATTCAAGAGATGGCTGTACAGCTTTTTTATCTCTAAATAGTTGCTTTGAGTCTGATAGATGGCAGCATATAACTATGTTTATAGACAAGGAGAGCAATAGTGATTAGTTCAATGTTCAACAAGGACAGTAAACAGCGATTAGTTCTATCTTATTACTGCTACGTGGCGCTAGTATTTTGTGCCCGTAAATCGAGGAAATTTTTATTTGCAAAAAAAAAAAAATTAATTAAAGCGATTAATTTGTGAATCGTTACAGTTTCTAACAACGTGTTCAACTTTGTTCTTACATTCCACTTAACTTATTGATTTGCAAATAAATCGAAGCACTCCCACTAAATAATTAAATGTCATGAAATTGAACTTAACTGTGAATTGTATCATACTGTGTTTTTCTTTAAAATGAGTAAGTTAATTTTTTCAATGAAAATACAATACTGATTTATCATCTACTTTCATTTACTTTTGATCGTTTGATCATTTTTCATTGTATGTTTCAAAAACCAAGATAAGCGAAATGTTGAGAACTTCGCAGAGAACTTTCCTTTCTTTAGATTTGAAATGTAAACGAACAAAGAGACCCGTAAACAAGTAAACCAAGAATATAAACAAAGGAACAAAATTTCTAAATAATCGAAGGAAAAAACCAAAAGAGAAAGTGAACGTCGCGTGTGCAAGGACATTGGTTCGAACTTCTTCGAACTCACAACTACTTTCATGGTGAGCAGAATTACTTCTTCAGATTCTCGCTTCGAAATTTTATTAATGCAAAGTTCTCTGAGGATTGAAGTTAAAAGGATTGAGATTGGTCAATCTAGTCGACCATTAGTCGGATTGTTACACGTTCCATTACTTGTTTACAGGTCTCTTTGTTTGTTTACATTTCAAATCTAAAGAAACGAAAGTTCTCTGCGAAGTTCTCAACATTTCGCTTATCTTGGTTTTTGAAACATACAATGAAAAATGATCAAACGATCAAAAGTAAATGAAAGTAGATGATAAATCAGTATTGTATTTTCATTGAAAAAATTAACTTACTCATTTTAAAGAAAAACACAGTATGATACAATTCACAGTTAAGTTCAATTCCATGACAATGGATTGCCTAAATTCAACAATTACGTTTATTAAAATTCCTTAATACAAGTTAAAAGAATAACACTTGTAAATAATAAATGATCGTTAGTTAAATAATGGGATCGTTGTACGTTACACATCGAATTTATCGACTTAGATTTGAATCCTAAAATATTATTCGTAAAAATGATTGACGATGGTAACTTGGAAATTGTGGCACGTTCGTTGAAATATTTTAATCATTTACAAGCTACGCAAAGAGCTACGAGAACAAGTTAGGTGAGAAATCTTGAGAAACGGGAGGGCAAAGAGATTTTTACTTTTCCCTCCTGTATGTTAGACAAAATCGTATCGTCGTTTCAGAATTGGTCAACAATGAATTTAACAAAGCTGAACTAGCTAGAGCTGACTAGCTAAGACTTTAACTGAAGTTAAATCCGATTAAATACGATGTCTCGTGGTATTTCGCGACGATAATAATTTATTTGTTATCTAAGGATCCATCTGCAATTCAGTTTAAATATCGGAAGACACGAAGGAAATTGTACGTAATTTACACTGGATTGCGTAGTTTTTAGTTTAGCTTGGCATCGTTTTTTTTTCAAACGATATAGCACAGCGTGTATTAAAATAGTAGAGAATATTTCCGGATATTAATTTTGAAAACGAAATTAAGCTATCTGGGATCCTGTTGTACAGTATACGAACATTGTAAATTAATATCTACTACTTATCGATCGGTAATTACGCTTACGCGGAATTTATTCAAGATGATTAGATCGAGCAATTAGAAGAAAAATATGCCAGTTTATGGAAAGAGTTTATGGAAAATCAATCCTTGGTAGTGACAGTGGTGGAGAAAAGTTAACGACCTGATACACAGCGGATATGTATTTCGAAAAATGAATTTCCCCGTTACAACGATCGATAATTTAATAAATTTACAGTTTCTATTAATTTGCTGCAACAGTAATCGATTCACACGATTCGTGTAATTTATATATTCACGCCGGCTTTTGATTTACGAAGAAGAGTAAAAAAGTGCTCGTTGTCATCTCAAATCTTCAGTTTCAATTCCAACCACTGCACATGTTGCGATCTCATTCTAGGTGTTCAAATCGGTAACGCTGCGAATCGTATGAAAATGGTAAGCGGAAGTATATACGATACGAAAAAATCTAAAGCGACAGGCCTGCATCCGTGCCGTGGTGTCATTCAACCTTCGTTCGACACCATTTTCTTTTCTAAACAATGAATTAACGCATCCTTCGAATCGCGAGGAAATCAACGGGGGATGGAGAACAGTCGACAGATATTTTATCGACGTTGAACTGCCAAGCAGATAACGTCGTTGTTACTGCGTTAACAGATAAAATTACGTTTCAGGATCGTGCAGAATGTTTTGCGACACGTTGCCATTGGATACACCAGAGTCCTGAAACAAAATAAACTTCGCAAACGTTTCCATCCCAACCGGATGAATCTGACACGTGATGCTGTCCATTATTAAGGCATAATACCCCTTTCACAATGACGCGTGAGTCGGTGTGTGACAGCTTTATAAATGTAAAAGCGATATAATGCCCGACTTGCGGCGAACCAGACCGATATTCATCCCGCATTCAGAAACTGTGAAAACCGCGAGGCGAGGCAAACGGGTCGTGTATCGTGCGCTTTTCCAACTCAGGTATACGCAAAGTGTCTGATAATGTATCCCGTCATCAAAAACTTAGATGGCGGAATAATTAGAAAATATTTTATATTATTCGTCGTATCGTTGAGCTTTAACGTTTTAAACGAAGTGCCCTTAATTGCCATTTCCTTTCGTAGGCGTGGTTTGCAAAAAAAAAAAAAAGAAAAAATAAGAACTAGTCAGAACTTGAGAAAAATGGAGAAAGACGAAGATGAAAATTTATAATAATTGAGATATATGTATATATATATATATATATATATCGATGTTATAATAGGAGCTCGATACTCGAAACGGAATTACTGTGATCCAGATTGTATACCGGATTTTGCCAGACGATATTCTTTTCGTTGCGACGTATGGGAAAATGGAAAGGAAATGTGGCGGCAGGAAGAGAAAGAGAGACAGAGAGAAGGTAGAAAGAAAAAAGGAAAAAAACGAGTAAGTTGACGTTAACAATGCGTGACGGTTGGCGCAAAAAATATGCTCTCGAATATGAAGTCAAGAGCGGTAAAAAAGCAAACAGACTTTTCGCTCGAGTTCTTTCTTTTTTCACTTTCTCTCTCTCTCTCTCTCTCTCTCTCTCTTTCCTCTTTTACGTCTCATCTTTTTTCCACACTGACGGCGACGTGAATGAATACGTAAATTTTTTCGGAAAAAGTCCGATTTCCACACCCCAAAGTCGAAAGGTCTCGATTCTTGATTGACACCTGAATGTTCTCGTATGCATATATAAAGCCACCCTCTTTCTCCGATTTTCACCCTCCTTGTCGCTCTCGCGGCACACGGTGTCGTTTCGTTTGTCGGTTCTTCTCTCACCGTCGAATCGGAGTTCGGTAACTGTTGTAATTTAACGAGCACCACTTTTCTCGCTCGTTTTACCAGCCGTGTGTTCATACACACGTTCCTTTTTTTCCTTCTCCTGGTCTCTCTTTCACGCGCTGCCACTCTCTCTTTCTCTCTCTCTCTCTCTCTCTCGCCACTTCCGTAACGCCGTTGATCAGAATGCTTCCGAAGAGTAACCGAACGACCGATAGAAAGAGCTTCATAAAAGAACAGAAAAAAAAAAAAAAAAAAAAAAGAAAAAGAAGAGAAAAAAATACATATAGAACGATGGAAAGGTGAAACGCCATTGTATCGAGAGATCGACTTCGTTCGGTTCGTGAATCGAACCGCGTTAGCAAATTAGAATAGTACTGTGCACTCTGTAATCCGAACGACCAGTCGGTGTGTTATGTTGATCGCTCGCAACGGTTCTTCCTCGGATTCGTTGCAAACGGAATTTGTTGAAAACTGATCTCAATGGGACGATGGGATGAAATTAGCGGACGAAGAGGGGTGAATGGATGGATTCCCCGGATTGAACTCGATCTCGCAGGGATATCGATAATATCTCCTACAAGTTTTCAAAGAGAAAACTTGCAGATAAAAATAGAAATACAGCGGAGAGCATAACCGTACCAATAATAATGAAAAATTGTCAGAATAATTCTCAGACTGGTGTAACTTTGTCGAAAAAGACACGACAATACGCACTCGATCTCGTTCTCTTTGAAAGCGCGAAGCTTTCAAGTCGTTCGTTCCTTGCTTTTTTTGAAAATGACTTTACATCGGATGGAAAAAACGAAGGTGCTGTTCCTTATTTCAAATGTCAACTGTATGGTACAGCTCTTCGCTTGTAGATTTCTAAAATACGACACACACACACACACACACACACACACACACACACACACACACACACACACACACACAAACATATAATGGATTATTCCGAAAATGTCGCAACACACTTGTTTGTCTCGTTGAATTTGTACCACAATGTTTCAAAATTCAATCGTTTCATCGTCGATCAATGCAGGTATATATACGTATCGCTCGGTAATAATAGATTAGAGGAGAAACGTCGATTCATTGGTATCGCGAGCGAATTCCGATGGCAGGAAGATAACTAGGAGAGCAGACATAAATAATGTATTGTTCGGTATTCGAGGACAGGCATCGTAGAGCGTGTCAGCTCGTGTGGTATCGTGGGGTGCGTTCGAAGTGGGGTGGGCAGGAGGCCACGGAGCCCACTTTTATAACTCCATCGACGATTTTTAGCTACCCCTCTCTCGTCGTCGGTTTTTCGATTTACACCGCTTTCGAACTTTCACCGAACGTGCTCTCTTATCCTTTCTCTTTGATTTATTCCCTTTTCCCGCGGAGGAGTGAATTTTCGAAGCTTTCCCTCTAGCCGGCCGATTATTGCCGATTGTTGCGCCCTTTCGACTCGTCGGTCACGTTGAAACGATCACGTTCGGTAACAGTCGATGACAAATCGCCGATAGACATTGTTCGTCGTCGTCAGCTTGTTCAAATTGCTCGGCGACGAAGAATTTTTCGCGTTTCTTTCTTTCTTTCGCTCGTTCTTTTGTTTTTTTTTCTTTCTTTCTTTTTTTAGAGTTAACGACTTCTTCGATCGAACACGAATACTTGACTTTTGAATTGTGATTCAGAGATGAATCGCTTGTAATCGCGGCGTTCGTGCATTTCTCAGGCAGATGTACGAAAAAAAGTTTCGTCTTATCTAAAAAAGCGAAGAACATCTCTCGGTAATAATAGCGTAGCAATCGTTATAAAATGTTATAACCAAGCGAGAAACTATCGGATGATATCGATCATCCAGCACCCAGCCAATCGTAATTACGCGGCAATTGCTTGCAGCAGCTATAGAAGTTACTTGATCGTCTGTATCCGATCAAACGCCGCGCCGGTGTGTGTTTTTCCAGTGCAAAAACACCGTATAAATACAGCTTGTTAGAGGAGCTTGCCTCGAATCCGATTGCGTCTCGCGCCGTGTAATGGTACCCTTTTATGTTAATCGGGTAACCCTTCCGCGTTTAACCAGCTGCGCTCGAGCATTGTCTCCGCCAAGTTTTTTCCACTCTGTTTTTTTCTCCTCTTCTTTTTTTCCCTCGCATTGCCCGCGTGTTCTTCGTGAAACAAAACGCACGCACGCGCCCGACCCACGTGTCGCTACTCGCGCAGTTAGGCTGCGTTCCAGTTAGGGGTCAGTTTTTGCTGTTTCGTGGACCGCGATCGTAAGGATCGGCAAAAAAGGGGGTGGGTTGCCGGGAGGAAAGGTGGCGGAGGGTGAAGATTGGCTCGAATTAGAGAAAAAAAAAAGAGAGAAGGGAGAAATATCGAGCCCGAGATGAAAAGTAAGAGCGGTTGCAAATCGTAGTAACGCGCGATTTTCGTCGGTCGGTAATCCCGGCTCGACCCTTCGACATGTTTATTTCTATTTTGCACGTTAATCCGCGAAATTAATCGTGAAAGAAGCGAGTACATATTTCTTTTCTTCTCGTAGCGTATTAATGGTTTTTAATTTTAACTCTTGTTCTTTCAGAATCTGTTTCGGAAGCATTTTAATTCTATAGCCTTTTGTATTTGTATTTACGAAGGAAAATTCACTATATTAAATTAAATATATTAGAACAAAGAGACAAAGACAGCTACGTTTTGTTCAGACTTTTCGTAACGATATTTCACATTTCCATTCTTTCCTTCGTCTCCTTCCTTGTTTTCCTCTTTTCTTTTCTTTCTTCACATTTTTCGACAAAGATTTTGCATTTTGTAAGAGTAAAGATCGTTTTACAGATTACCGTTTACAGGGACCGAGTCAAAGAGTGTTCAACAACAAGTCTTTCTCTACATCTACAACGATACTGCATCTCGAGATAATAAATCAACGTCAAGACGAACGAAACGCAATGCGGAATTTCATCGAAAAATTCATATCGTCTGTGAAAAACGTGACGACAAAGGGTGTGACGATAATTCGCCGGGGAGGAGATACACGCTGCAGCGGGATATTCGAGATCGCGAAGACCAGCCTTCGAGCAAAGGGTGGGCAGACTTTAACCCTTTTACCCTCGAAGGCATGCGCACAGGAAAGTCTGCAATGCAACCTCGGTAATTGCTGCATCCGAGACAAAATGGTAGACGCTGGCGGAGTAGCGATGGCGGGGTCGTTGAATCTATCATAATCATGGCCAACATCTTGGGAATACCGAGGCGAAAACCGCGTTCTCTATTTTCATCGAGTATATGTCACAGTTTACCATCGATCGCCTATATACGTGCACGCGATGATGCACCTTCGGTTTGACTTTCTCCAGTGGTTTGGTGGTCGACGTCGTTTTCGTCTCGTTCGTTTTCGTGGCTTCCGATACGACTGTGTCTTTCGTGGTTGCAGCGCGACGCGTAAAGTCATGCTTCGTTGAAAGGAAGCAATTACCAGAGAGATTTAAGAAGGGCAAAGAGGATCACGACGTCTTTCCTCTTTCTTCCATTTCTTCTTTCGCTTTCTTCCATTTCTCTTTCTCTCTTCGTCCAAGTTCTCTCTCCCTTCCCTCCCTCTCTCTTCTTCGTCGAGTCTTCCTCTCCGGGGTTGATGGCGCGGCTTGCTCCGTAGTTAGCGGGGCGTGTCTTCAGTTTCTTTGAATTAAACATCATGCCTGCTTCAATCAGCCCATCCCTTCGCTTCCTTTCCATTCCTTCCTTCCTTTCGCCGGTCCAGCAGGGCGAATCTCGACTTCTCCTCTCCTCTCCTCTCCTCTCTCTCTTTCGTCGTTCGTCTTCTTCTTCTTCTCTATTGCACGACGACTCTACGGCACGTCTTCGTTCGAGAACGCCTCGAGCGGCAGGGTGAGAGGTCGAAAAGGTAAATCCAAAGGGGCCGCGTGGCCCCTCCTCCCTCCCTTCCTCCGCAAGACGCGCATCGCGTGGTATGTCTCTTTATAAATTTGTAATCAGTTGCTGCATCGGCTCTCCGCGTTCTATCGCTTTCATTCGCGGAACCACGGTGTCAGTTTCATCCTCGCAAGCTGTTTTTCAGCCGAGGTTTCCCGAAAGTAGCGAAGCTTCTTCGTCGAGGCGTATTTATCTTCGTCCGTTTTGTACGTTTTTTCTGCTGACCGCCGGTATTCGTACGATTTCCCGTAAATTTTCACTTTACCATCCGAAACGGCACGCAACACGCCACAAACGAACGGAACAATCTGCACGCGTATCCTTTTTCAAGCGTATCTATCGCAGAACTCTTGGCCTCTGTCGAAACGCGTCGACCGTTGCGTTTCCTGTGTGTTCCGCGCGGATCGAAATACACGTTACGATCGGTTGGGAAAAACGACTTGCAGGAAACGGAAAGGAATCACGCTGCTTCCTCTCCAGAGTTTTTATATAATTTACCACTTGGGGGCTGTAGGTACTTACTTGCGGCACTTTCTCAGATGGAAGAATGGAACCGTGTACGTAAATTCAACGTTAGAACTAGGAATGGTCCTTTCACAGGGCGTACATAATTCTTGGACTCAGGTGGCGTTGGCTCGACAGCCATGTTCATACACCCGCGAGCTTCTGGCACTTTGCTTTTACCGAAATTTATTCTCTGGCGCGTTTTACGGGTCTTGTAAACGGGACGGGATGCGCCGGCAATGTTGGACATGTCAAAGAGTGTAATATATACCGGGGCGTTTTGAAATTTAGATAGCCGATCCGAGTGGAAGGAATCTTAATAGACGCGACTGTCGAGAACTTGCCGAGAATTTTGGAGATACAGCTGTTCGAAGTGAGAAATGTCCTTTCACCTTTGGCCAAAACGTTCAGGCAAACTTCCACTGCGTTTGTACGTGCGTAAATTCGATAACTCGTCTTACATCTTAATTTCTGCGTATTTTTTTTTTTTTTTTTTTACAACGAAACTGTAACGTTCATCTTCTATGCTAAAATACTCTGACTAAGGAAATCATTGTTTTACGCGCGATATAAATATATATATAGCGGAGATCGGGGTGAGACGGCAATACTAAACAAAAGTAATTTTGCTACTGCATAATATACAAAGCAATCTTACATGCGTTAGAAGCAAACTACATGCACAAGAATGATAATCTGCGAGTATAACGTTGACCGTTTTACTCGAACATGACTTATCGTATCAGTTTAAACACACTCGAAGCACTTCGATGTATAATTTGAAACACTTCGACGTGTAAAAGAGCAAGAGCATCTTTGTTCAGGGGAAAAGGAAGCAGATTCAGCGTGGCTGGCGATTATCGAAATACTGTAGAGCAAATGATTAGCCGCGTCGACACGTGTTATGGAGATGAAGCGTCACGAAAATGATTTTCAGGGTGGCTTTCGAGAGGTGTACGCTTTCACAGGATATCAGGCTTTTTGTGTCAAATCGATCCGCACTCGATTGAGCGAGGGTGTCACGGCGGTGGACGGATACATAACACTTGGGGCGTTCCAAAAACGATGTTAAAGGGTGTCTGTTGCCGCCGTGTGTAAATTTTGTTAGGACCATACGCGTAGATTATCGTGCGCGCACATACGCATGCACACACACACACACATGTACGCGCGCGTGTATACCGCCGTTCATCGATCGGCTCTTTGTCGTTATAGAATTTTTAAGCGGCGATCACCGCTTCAATCCTTGCGGGGATAAACGACGATATTTCACTCTGACGAGTCCTGTCAATTTGTATACTTGTCGGGTGAACGACGACGCGAACAAAAATACAGAAAAATATACCGCACTAGACTGGCGCTATTGTTACGAGATCGATTAAAATACTATATCAACGAATCTTAATATTCAGTACGACCATATTTAACTTTAACTTTCTGTCTGAAACAGCTCCTCGCCAATTTTTTTTCATTAAACATAAATATCTCCTAATTGCAATATGCAATAAGGAACAAAATTCCAGAATACTCCATACAACGCGTGAAAATGTGCACACGTGCATATTTCTTTATTAACAGAATTAGAAGGATAATTTTGCTCGAACAACGGATTTTGCCTCCGTATGAGATCAACGATCACTGACGAAACGATTTCTTTCAAGAAAATGACAAACGAACTTACACGAATCAACATTAAACGCGTCTCCGCATCTGCGACGATGTTGTCTTACACATCTGTTCTGCGTTACCACCGACTATATCCATTGATGAACCAGCGGAAGAGGAGAGCCTCGCGAAGTGAAGTTCGACGAACCCTCCTCGACGGAAGCGGCAAGGTACAAGAAGCAGGCACGAGGCGAAAGGATTCATCCCTTCCAGCCGCGGACCCACGCGCGATCCGTGGGGTTGAAAAAAAAATGGGTTGGGTGATCGTGGGTGAGTCACTACTATCGGCTAGGGTGATAGCGGCCTAGGGTGGGCGCAGACTTTTTATCTATAGGGATTTGCAGTCGGAGTCTAGGTCCGGTTGCACCCTTATACCTAAACCCCCGCGAGCTAACGTCCGATCGACCCACAGAACTCGTGGGCTCGCAGCGAAAGAGCGAAGTGCAACGCGGACAGACGACGAAAGTTATTCATGAGATGCGCGTAACTGCTGCATCTCTCGATCGGTCGCCGATATTGGGAAGGGTTGCGGGAAAGAGGAGCAAAAAAGAAAAAAAAAAAAAAAAAAGAAAGGAAAAAGGAATTTGTCGTGGGGATATAGAAACATGGTTGCATCGTTACGCCGACACGTTGCAAAAATTCAAACGAACGCTTCTCCAATTATCATATAGATGGAAAAACTAGAAGCTAGCCGCCGCGCCGCGCTGCGGTACGTTTAAGGAAGAAAAGGGGAGGAATTAAAGCTGTAGACGCGCGGCCTAGAGGGCTTCCCCGTGCCAGACACAGTACGAAGCCAATGAAATTAACGAAAAAGAAGAGAAAGAGAGAGAGAGAGAGGAGAAAAAAGTAAAAATGAAAATCCTGGCAATGATCAGCGAAGGGTGGCAGGACGGAATAAAGAGGATCAGAAGAGGAGGCTGGCCGTGATTGCCACTTTCCGCTGACCCAGCCGATTCTTCTACGACCTTTGCTCCGGGGCCAATTGCTGGCACGAATAAAATTTAGATGAGTAACGAGGTCGACGATGCCATTTAACATTTTATAATCAGAGGCAATCCTGCACGCGGCTCTTGCAAGGACCCAGTTCAGCTCCCCCGAAACGACGAAGGAAAACCAATTCTCCCGTTACTTCTCTGGCGAGGTCTCTTCTCCCTTTAGATAGATAATACATTCTATTCTCGCTCTCTCGGTAGAAGTCACTAGAGAAAAAAGAAAAAAATAGAAAGAAGACCTCTAGACGATAATTCAGACCGTGGTACGAGCGTCGCTGGTATTGGAGATAGGCATTGGAGCCTATCCTAACCCTGGACAGGTCTGTTCACAGCATCGGGGCGCTACTCGCGGCGTCGGGTCTCGCAAGTAATTTCGCTTAAAAACGTAATTAGTGTGCGTCGAGATGGGGTTGAGGAAAAAAAATCGTTAGGGGGTAGCGGCGAAGTTTTTTTCATAGCGCTTGGGGTGCGGCAGACCAGGCGCTTCTCGCGGAAGGCCACCCTCCGCTTCGGACGAGAAAACTAGGGGAGCGCCACCCCTCGCCCCTCGAGCTACCCCCTTCGACCCTCTCTCCCTCCCGCCCGGACCCACCCGGGACCGCGTATCTTTTTTTCCTGATCAAATCTTTGGGGTGGACTTCTCGAGTGCTGCGGAGCAACTCGGCCGTAGGGTATCGAGCCGTACATCTTCTCGCTGCTCTGAAGAAGTTGAAAGGATAAAGAGAAGGAAGGGTGGAAAAGTGAATGAGAAAGAGAGAACGAGACAGAGAAGGAGAATAAGAAGAAGAAGAAGAAGAAGGATGAGGATAGTCGAGCGGATTGATAGGCAGAGAAGGAGCGAAGCGTTACCGGGGAATGGGAAACGAACCAGCTTCTTGCAGATAACCTCTCCGTGTTATTTGTATTTGACTTTGTACTCTCCAGCAAAGAGAAAATCAAAGACGCATAATGCGTGTGATTATGCCGCGTATGATGGCTCGCCGTTGCTTGCGAATTTGTATATTTTGATTGTACGTAGGATTGGAAAAAATTCGATGCTGATGGATAGGGTCGCGCATGTTGTACAAAATATGGCGTGAAATATTTTGTTATTGCAACGAGACACGACTGTTTCCCTCGCGTGATCGGAGAGTGATCTCTCTGAACGTTACTTTCGCTTTAAAAAATTAGAATATTCGTATTATTTTCTTGCGTTACCACTTCACAAATCAATTACGATTGTTACGATAGCTTCAACTTCCGGTACCTGTTTAACCGAAAACAGAAAATCAATAGAAACTTGAACAACGAAATTGGAAGTTCTCGCGTAAACCGTGGCTTGTAAACAACGATCAAAAATGAACTTTTTAAGAATACAATTGCTCGTTCTCTGCCAAGTTGTAATCTCAAGGATCATAACCATGACGATCAAATCAATATCTCCTCAACTTGTAATCTGTGCAAATTTCAATTGACACTGGAACATATTATCGTCCAATAGACATCAACTAAACACAAGTTAACAAGACAGTTTAACCTTTATAATAAATTGCAAGAATTAGGTCCAAATCGCTCAATAACTCGCGCGAGTGAGTTGATAGGTCTATAAAATAATGAAAATAAAGAAACGAAAGTTTGTCAGTTCGAAAAGAAATCGCAATTAAAATTAAGAAACGGTAATGGCCGACAATTATTACAGATTTGAAGTGACGAAATTATTTGGAAATTGAGTCTTCGGCTCGAGAATGTCCATCGTCGACGCAGGTCGCAGGTATCTGTAAATTCTGACTGGCAGAGTCAGAAACTGTCGTTTCGTTTGCCCCCGGGGGGGAGGGTCAAAACCGCGAACTTAAACGGCAGGCTCGAGAGAACGCCGTTCTCGAAATCGAAGTCGAAGATGGACGAAGTGTTCTATAATCGAACAGCTTTTGTATCTACCTTTAGAATATCTTTACCGAGATATCCGCTAATGGACTGTCATCTGGCCTCGCTCCGCTCGCGTTACTCCGCCGGTTTATTATTCATGGCCCGTTACTAAACCGTGAATATTTTCTCTCTGCCTCGTACCCTTTTTCGGTCGCGAAAGCGGGCGTCGCCTTTTTACGCGCGCATTATTTTTTATGCCTTATGCCGAGCACTCTCTTCACCCTGTTCTGTCGCCATCGGCTCACCCTCATCCTCCTCTCTCAGCCATGTCTTTCTTCGCTGCTTTCTCGTTTGTCTCTTCCACTACCGTCTGTCTCTGCCCCCCTCTTCCCCCGTCACCGTTCTAGCTGTTTTCATCGCTAAGCAGCCACCGTTTCACGGGAAAATTGTAACTTCAATTTCGAATTCTCCTTTTTTTTCGTCGACTCGCCGCGGCGTTTCGCAGATTTCGCCGAGACGAGCTTCAAAGACGAAATTCCCCGAGAGAAAGCGGAGAAAGCAACATCTGCCGAAGGAAGCCGGGTTCAGAATCTGCGTTCGTCAACTATTTATAACAGATCAAAAGTGATGAAATTTATAATTTCTTTCTTCTTTGCTAGAAACAACAGACGCTGAACAGCGTGTTTCGAAAGATCGGAATAATTTCTTCGTAAGATGTGACAAGTAAGAGCACAGTTTATAATTGTTATATAAAGTTTCTCTATTTTTACCTTTCGGACTTCAATCTGTCTGCAATGGAAAATTTTATGCTTCGATCGTCGGTAGTTCTAGTATCAAACCACTCGCTCTCTCACCTTCGTAGAAAACCGTACGACCCTGCATTATATCGGAGCAAGACTAGAAACTTGGTGGACAATTGGCGAGCCACGAATCTGCGAGAATTTATTTACAATCTGAAGGACTACAGCGCGTAGAGAGCTGTTAGTTAACAAACTAATTTCGTTTCTTCTTTCGATCCGCGAGATCTGCTCTCTCTCTCTCTCTCTCTTTGTCGGAGTGGAGGAAGGAAAGGAGGCGAGGAAGTATTTTGACCGACAGAGCTGGCTGACGGTGTTCTCCTCTGGTCCCTTAACATCCGGGCGATACGACGACGTTGGCTTCGCCTTGCAAGTGTGAGTGGTTTGCGCGCGAGAGGGTAGACGAGGAGAGAACGAAGAAGGGCGACGGAGAGGGATGGAGGGGACAGGGGAGCGGGGCACGGTAGCACGCGCGATTCCCCCTTCGAAGAAGTATCTTGCGTAATTAAGCAACGCAGCCGTAATGTATCCAGCGTGCAGGGGCGGCGATATTGCCCCCGGTACGGGCCGACGAGCCGAGGAGAGGGAAGCTGGAGGCCGCGCGAATCGAAGTACCGAGGGTTGCTACCGGGCAAGAGAGAAGAGATGGAAGGGTGAAGAGAAGAACTCCGCGGAAGAAGCCGAGCGAGACGAGAATGGACGGAGCTCTGGAGATACAGATGGGGACAAAGAGAGAGAGAGAGAGAGAGAGAGAGAGAGAGAGCAGGAGAGACGAAGAGCTAAATATACAAGTATAGAGAGAAAGAGAGGCAGAGAGAGTTAAATGTAGATAGGGAGAAGAAAAAAGAGAGAGAGAGAGAGAGAGAGAGACGGTGAGTGGTACGGAGGGTAAGGGGAGGATCGTTGGTTAGAGTGAGGGTAATGATATGCCGGAGCACCAGCGACGACTCCGACCCTTCATCGGCCGGAGTAGGAAGAGACCAAGAGGGGCCGGAGTCGCAGGCTCGTTTCAGCGGCTTTTTCTTTTCTCCTCGATCTCGTCTTATTTCCTCTTTTCTCGCTTTCTTCTCTCTCTTTTCTTTTCTTTTCTTTTCTTTTTTGTTTTATTTAATTCTGGAGCAGCAATTACAGCCACGAGACACTCGTGCCGCGATATCTTCGTCTTACCTTCTTTTTTTCTTTCTCCCCCTCCGAAACCCATTGGTGCATTCGTCGTTTTTCATTTTCTTCGTTGTTTCTTCCCTTGCCTTGATCTCCCCGCTTAGGACAGGTCCACGGCCCCGGGGGTGGACATCGTTGAGTGATTCGCGGAATAATTGTAATCAAAGTTCCTTGGTAGGGTATAAGAGATACAGGCTCGCACAACAGGAACGAGATTTGTTTCGGGAAGCGTTTCGAAATGGTCGAGTTAAAGGCGATTGCCAGAAATTTTGATTAAAAACTGAAAGAGAAATTGTCTATGTCTACATCTTCAGAAGGAACAAAGCTCCTAGCTCTATCCGCTTGATTTTTCCAGCGCCATTGTAAAAAGAAATCGGACGAACGCCGTTGCGTTTGAGATAGTTTTCAACGCGTCTGATAACGTCTGCCGCGTCTGTCGAAAGCGCCGGCTGTTCTACTGGCTGACCGAGTGAAATCGAACTGAATTGCGCGAATCGAACTGATGGAATCAGTCACCAGCTGCCAGCGAGATTTATCTAATTTACGAGGCTGTTAAGGGCGGTGATATTTAAACGAGGCCACCTATTCGCTCGTTCGTGTTCACTGAATTAATCTCGGAATCATTGGGCGTGAGAGGCGAGAGCGTCGAATCGAGTTACATCTGCTCGTTGCCACGACGGGGATAAATCACGTCTTTTTCATTCGGTTAAAGTCGTTTGCATATCGTTTGTTTAATTATATCGGACGAACAACGGGTCGTGTCTCGCTCTCCGATATAATCACGCTCGGATCGCGAGAAACGATTTTCGTGGCTCGCGGTTTCGTAAGAACGGCGACAGGAAGTGCCAGAAGGAAATTTGCCCGGATGGTTACGAAACAGAGGAATACGCCCGTGTGCATAAATCAGTCGATGAGTCGCGGTTTCGTGTATAGGTGCACGTGTAAGTCGTGTGCTTCGGTATCGGCCACTATTATGTAAATCAGCCGTGGCACACCGTGGTACCCACCCATAAACGATAAAATATCCGCTGTACAAGCGTTCCATTGTGAGCGATTCATAGCGGTCCTTCGAAATATAGCGCTGCAGAGGAGAGAAGACCGCCGTGTAGCGTGTGTAGCCCGATCGCTTGCAAATCACGAGAATTCGTTTTTGACGAAACGAGAGCTACAGCCACCGTGGAAAAAATTCGAAATTTCCAAGGCTCGCGAGAAATTTTCGTTCCTTTAACACTAGGTTTACCACGAGTTGACGTATAACTATTTTCGAACGTTTTCTCCGAAGCCAGAAGAACAGGGAAGATTAGATTCGCGATTTTATCTGTCTCGTAAGTGTAAGTAAAAATTAATCGAAACATTCTCAAGAAATACGGCTATTTATACAAGAATTTTCTTGAAGAAAATTGACGAAAAAGTTCTCTCAGAGGGGTCGAAAAATGACACTTTGCTAAACCTAGTGTTAATCGTCGCGAGAGTTTGAAACTTTATATTTCCCTCACTTTTATCGGCGAAAGTTTATTGTTTTTAATCTTTCGGCGGTTGTTGGAAATCTCCGAAACGTGAAATTTGAGATTCCCCTGATCTTCGCGACGCGATGTTCGGACAATTTGATTCGATCCTCGGAGAAATGCGATAATTCGCGGCGAATGCAGAATGTATACTTGCGAAACGTCCACAGAAATTTCGATGTTCGTATTTCGGTCGTCGAATCTTGCCCCATGGACAGATTCGGGAAACTTCAGTCTCTCAGGTTTAGAAATTTTTGATTTTTCGATAATCGCGAAACTTTTCTTTTTTTATTCTTCGTCCGAAAAGTGGACAGGAATTTAAATTCGGCGAGGACTTTGCGAATCACGAGCGTTTCACGGGGTGAAACTCCATCGCGTTCGAGGAACAAATTTTAGTTATCGTTCGATTGCACGAACTGTCGAACCGAATCGTGTTTACTTGCGCGCGAAAACTTTTGAAATTATGCGAATAAAACACGGAAAATCGTGCGCAGCACAGGGGTAGGGATCGGGTATACTTGCCGGCTTTGCAGACCCAGCAGCGGGCGGCAGTCCCGGCAGAAAAAAAATCAATGGCATCAATTCCATCGACATGCACAAATGTGTTCAAGTCCAAGGTCAACAGCCGTTTTGAAATCAATCTCTTCTATGGCAGTGAGAGCCACAAGGAACGTTCTGCTAGGGACGTTTTCCCTTTTATTTCAATATTTCATACGTTCTCCCCCTTACGATTTCATTTTAACAACAATATTAGCATTTTATCGAGTAACGTTAAAATTTCTTTTCCTCGTTCTCTTTCTTTTTTTTTTTTTTTTTTTTTCTTTTTTTTCTTATTGACGGATGTAATTCTTGGCGATACAGGTGTAATTATGTTTGTTTTTCCAACATAAAGCGCCCGATATTTTCAATGCATTAGATATTTTAAATATGCCGTTGAAATTATTAACGGGGTGAGTGTTTGAGATCGAGAGTTGGAGAGTTTCAAAGGGAAATATCGCAAAGTGAACGTCACCCCTTTTATAGGTGGACACGCGTTAACCATTCGAAGGTTGTTGTTGTTTTTAAAACCGGCGCTCATGTCCTTTGTTCACGGCCCGTGGCTTCGAAACCATGCCAATGTCGAATGAGAAAAACAATGACCTGTATTCTAATAAAAAAAATCAATCAGAATTATTCTATGTGAATAATAACTCGTAGCTAGTAGAAATACTTCCATACGTGATACGAACGAACGATATTTCCTTAATAAAATGAAAATACACGTTTAATCGATTTAATCGTGAGAATGATTAATAGAACAACATCTGTTATAACATGTTCTATTGTTTTTCGATACTGAAACTAGCTAGAGTCTTTTGAGTACGTACCTAAAAACCATAATCACTATGCTCTTGATAATTGTACAAAATCAACGATCAAGCTTCTGTCATCTACAGTGGCGGCCATTTAAATTTACGAAACAATCGGCGACATTTTAAATTGTTATAATTTCGTAACGACGAATCGTGGAGCTGGTTTCTCGCAATTCTGAATTCACTATTCGCAAAAAACGAATTTATATATATATCATGTGATAAGTAGAGAAGGTACTGTTCCTCCTTGAAAATGCGAAAAATAGATTCGTGTGTGTCTCTCGAAAATTTTTTTCACAACTGAAAAACTCCTGGTGGATTCGATAAGATTGAAGATGTCTGTTTCCAAAATTAACTGTGCAATTCCTCTTCGTTCCAAGTGAACTGAATTTTGAATATATCCGAAAACGACGAGTAGGTAGAATTTCTTCAATCTTTGTTGCTTAACCCTGCTATGTCAAAATTCAATAACTCAGCGGAAAAGAACCATACGGCGAATTTTATAGGATTGTTGCAAAGAGGAGCAAGGCTGTGATCTTCAGATTCACGGTAGATCCAGTCACGAAAGAAAATTTTTTTAATACTTGATACCGTGGCATTTGATTTCTTGTTATATAAATTACGGTGTTATTTAAATATCGTCATCTTGTTATATAAATTGTAATATTATTTAAATTGTAATATTATTTAAAATGTCGTCCACCAATCCCCCAGTAACAGCATAGGCTAGAATATGCATGAGTATTTTATCAAAATATATCTTTTTCAGACATATTACTAAGTGGGGGCAATAAAAAAGCAAATTTATACATAATAAGCTAAGATTAAGCTATTAGGTTCATACCCTGACGATAAATTTTTCACAATTTTTATGTAATTGGCGTAAACATCAAGGGTAATTAAATTTTATTTTGATTCAGCGCAACGTGGTAAGTTTGTGGCTGCCACTAACGTTATACATCTTCGACAACAAAATAAAATTCACTAATCTTTACTGCCACGCTTTATCAACCCATTTATTAACCACCACGCGTTTCTTAGCCGCTGCATTTCATTTAAAACCATACGATACGCGGTCATAGACGAACCTACAACTCACCAGAGCAGATCTGTCTGCTCTTTATTTCTTCCAGTTTTCTCGCTTCACGAGCGGCGAACATTCCATCGGCGAATAAATTCGAGGCAAGGTTCGAGAGAACCACGAAGGAACAGCGGCAGCTTACCGGTAAAAAATTTGCATCGTGTTGGTGGTGTTATACCTATCGATGAGGCGAGATGAGGCGAGGCGAGGTATCGCGAGGCGGCATCATCCCCCCATAAACATAATCCATAAAAAGGATGCTCGAAGGGAACCGCAGCAAGGAAATAGATCAAAACTAGGCCACGCGTGATCGCCACGCGAATTTACTGCATATTGCCTCTCTCGTTGCCTCTCTCGCGTTCTCTCCTCTGGCAACGGGCGTACCAGCGCCCGCGTCTCCTCGCGCAGCGTTCGATTTCGAGGCCCCCTGACCGATTTGCTTAGCGATGCTCGTTCTTCAAGGTGGAAACTCAAAGGCCGGGTAGTTAGTCGTTGGTCAACCCTGGTAATTGCGCGTAACCATGGAAATGCCTGTTTGTTTGGGGGCTCTTTTGGTCGTGGAGGCGAGGGCGCGCGCAGGGTGAAAGGGTACGCTTTTCGAGGCCACTGAATGCAAAGAAGGGTTGCAGAGGGTCGGTCGCGGAAGTCAAGGACGCATTCACTGACTTCAAGAAACTCGGCCACCGTTCTGCTCTCATTTTTTTTTTCGCTGCTTTTTTTTTTTTTTTTTTTTTTTTATGGTTGATGCTGCGTCGTTGCGTGCGAATGTCGGGAGAGGGATGATGAATGTGTGTCGAGGGTGCTCCCACCTTGTTGCGTGGAGTTTTCTGGCCTTCTTCTTTTTCTCTCTCTTGCGTTTAACGATTTGCTGAGATCCGATAGTGATCGAGATGCTTTCTCGAAGAAGGAATTTTCCTCATTGCCGATTCCTTTCGGTCTTTGGACTTTCAGGTGTTTAGCGATTTGGAAATGTAGTGGACTTTCGGGTTCCTTTTTCTCTGTCGTCGTTGAATTCGATTCCATGATTAAGTTGAAAGTTTCTCGGTAGAAAAATTAAAAACTCTGGTAGAGGAGTTGAAACTTTTGGTTTGGAAAAATTAAATGCAATTCGTTGTTGTCTTACGGGATTTTCCTCCAGCGAGTTCTCTTCGATTGTTTGAATTCTTGAAACACGATATTTGCGAACGCTTAAGAGAAAGCTTAAAGATATTCAGTATTGAAGACATGTCGTACGAACGAGCCGAGTTTACGACTGTCCTCTTCCTCGACGTTTACATTTCTCGATACGGGGAATACCTGCATCAAATTCAGCTGAATTTTTCAAACATGTATAACAGAATAACAGGTGTACCATTAAATAATCTAAAGCATTAATTTGAAGCATTTTTCGAAGAATTTTTCTTCGTACGTAACGAGGTTTAAGAAGACGAGAGCCAATTTTATTTCATCATTCATAGTTTCTTTGTGCTCGAATCACTCGGCGAGAGATACTAGGCAATACATCAATTTTCATCGAGTATTTTCGACTGCGGCACACTATTAAATCACGATCCATTACGCTATTAAACATGCGTTATTGTCTACGCCACTCTTTCTTCCTCTACGTTCGCATTGAAATCAAATTGATTTTCTTCAATATTTGTAGAAGCGGCGATCAACGACTGTCCGTCAGAAAAAGGAACACGCGCGAAATTCGAGAATTTCCCCGAACACGAATTCCGAAGGCAAGACTCCAAGCAGGAGTGAGATCACTTTTTCGAAATCCACCTCTCGCTTCGAAACGTCAAAGTATAATTCTGGTTTCGCCGTGGCGTTTTTTTTACGCGCCGGCCGATAAACATCGGTTGTGTAACGAGCGTATCGAAGAAAGCAGAACTATCGGAAGAAGAAAGTGGAAGAAAATGGAAGAGAAGGATGCTCGTGCTCGCTAATTTCGTATTCGTGCTCTGTTCAGTGCCCTGCGGAGGAACAAGGAAGCGGAACGTGTCGTTGGCGGGACGAGGAGGACCTATGAAGGACTATTGGAAGGGTGAAAAAAAAAGGGTCGAAAATGTGTTACCGCGAGTAAGGGAGAACGAGGTTGAAACCGAGAGAGGGAGAGAAAGAGAGAGAGAGAGAGAGAGGTATAGAGCGCGAAAAGGTTAGGAAAAAAAAAAAGAAAAAAGGAACGGCACAGAGAGAGGGGTAAAAACCGAGGCATCCCCACCCGGTGGGCCATCCGCCCCTGAAAAAAGAGTTAATATTGATCCGTTTTTTTATTTGAGTCACCCCCAGGTTTTTCACCCTCGCTATTTTTTCTTCCCTCGGCTGCAGGGATCGCCAAGCGTGGCCCGCTGGCACGACAGAGACGGAATTAGTGTTTCTATAGCAACTCTCTACCCCGTCCGTTCGTTTCCACGTCCGTCCGTCAGTCCGTTGGTCCGTTCGTCCGTGGAACGTCCGCTGCTACGAATTATCCCTCCTTGATTCTGGGACATCATCCTTGCCTCTCGCGTTTCCGACGCGATAAGGACGTCAGAGGCAGGCTGCGAAGAAATCGCGGCACTACGCGCTCACACGATGGCTCGATCACGCCGTGGATACGTACATGGTACATAATATATTCTACACGGTCGAAACGCGTAGACGTAAACGAGAATGTCGCGTTGTTCCTCGGAACAATTCCGCGAAACGAAAGGCGATCGATCGTTTCGTGATTCTCTAATTTCTACACGCTTTCTAGGTGCATGTGAATTTAACTCGACTGCCCTTTCTAAAGGGACTTCCTCTTTTTATAATCTGATGATTAAACAACGAATGTATACATTTTTGGTGTTGTACGATGATGCAATAGCGATGTATAATAGTATAATATCTGAACAGAGTGAAATCTATGAACGACGAAAGAATTTTATAGAAGAAGACACAGCCCGAGTCAATTTCTCGCTCGATAATTCACATGATACAAAGAATGATTCGCATCAACGCTTACACTTCTCGTTGCTTTTCACGAGAGAAAAATTAGAAAATGCCGGGTGGGTATTATTTTTCCAGAGATTGAAACTATGTGTTATACCTGTTCTAGCAGATCTGAAATCAATGGACGTTGATGATTGCTTTAAATTTGAACGAATGTCGAAAACAATTCTAACGTTGGTGTTAGAAAGATATAATCTAAAATATAGTATATAATATAAAATATAATAAAAAATACAATAAATAGTGTTGAAAAGATATAATCAACGAAATTTCGTGTTGAAAATACCACTTGAACGACTGTTTCCAATTGAAGCGATGACGCTTCTTAAGCAAATCGATCTTAAATAAATGACAGATGAACGTGTACATCTAAATTGTTTCTTTTACAAAAGAAATACACGAAAGAGCGAATGGTAGTCTGCCTAGACGCAGATGCAGAATCGCGAAAATACAGGCAGCGTGAAATAACGATGAATTACAGGGCCGTGTGATGGTAATACGCAATACGGGATCATTTCTAGGGACTGATGGATACGCGCGATGGTCTTTCACCATATACGGATATCCGGTATACGCGCGTAGTAGTAGTAGTCCACCTTCCGGTTGGAACGCAAACCACTCGCGACTCGCGAGGTGCAGTTAAATTCACCCTAAATCAAGAAATATGAAGCTCGCGCGATCATGCTTTTCGTATGTATCCTCGCGGGAGGGTTGGTTCCATTGGAATATCCTTCAGACCGGTAAGTCGATGCATATTTCAGAGACTCAGCCACTCTTTGTTCCGGAATATGCTCTGGGCGAGCTGGTTCTCTCCTCTTCTTCTCCTCTTCTCGTTCTTTTGCATTCCCTTTGACCAGGCTCCCTCCAGCCTAATAACACCCTTTTACCGATCTCTTTCTCTTTCTTCGCCGTGTCTCTCTCTCTCTTCGTCGCTCCGTCGAGTCCGTGGAATCTGTTTAATGCTCGCGATATCGGCTCCTCGGAGTTTTTCAGTTCTTCGCGCAGCCCGCAAAATCTAATTCACAAAGGAGAAGGGATAACCTTTTAAGCAACGCGTCGAACGCTCGTGGACAGTGTCACGTCTCTCTGTTTGCATATTTTCTCTCTCCCTTTCTGTTTCTTCTCTTTTTTTTCTTTCTTTCCTTTCCTTTCTTTCCCTTCTGTTTTTCTCTGAGCGGCCGCTGAGATCTGCCACTCGAAGCTGTTTGTATCGTTAATTGCGAAACACAGAGGGAAAAAGGTAACCAGGTCTTGTCGGCCTGTTTGCGACAAAAGGAAGTTGTAAGGAGGTGCGGCGTAGTATCGATTGACGGAGTAACGAGGAGGAGGCACACACCGTGGAGCCTCCGAGGAATTTTCGGATGACCGATCGGATCGATGGAAATTGAAAAAGAAGGGATAACGTCGGGATGAACGTTCTATTATCGTCGATTATCACGACTGTATTCAAAATATTTTCCTATTTCCCTTTCCACGAGTTCCAGCTGTCCATAAATTCCACAGTCGTTTGCCCTACTGAAAACTAGCACGCTCTACGTTTAAAAAATGAATAATCTCTTTTTCTCGATAATTTTTACTTTTACTGTTAATTATCCCGATTGTATTCAAAATATTTTCCTATTTCCCTTCCCACGAGTTCCAGCTGTCCATAAATTCCACAGTCGTTTGCCCTACTGAAAATGAACACGCTCTACGTTTAAAAGATGAACTGGGATAATCTCTTTTTCCCGATAATTGAAATTTTTACTCTTACTGTTAATTATCACGACTAGTGTTCAAAATATTTTCCTATTTCCCTTTCCACGACAATTCGAGCTACTCTGAAATTCCACGGTCACGCTTTACGTTTGATAAATATCTCACGGTCACTCAAAAATCTCGAAAGAGATGTCTACAAAGGGACAGTCTAGTCGTTACTTTCGCAACTTTCGGCAGAATCGAGCCCCCGCAAAAAAATCCGCCGCGTAAAAATGGACCGCGACGCGGAAAGAAGTTGAAACGGAAGAAATGAAATTCCGCATGGAAAACGTGGTCGTCCAGCGTTGGGATATGGGTCTGGCGTTGCCGTCTCACCAGAGAATTCGGTTAGTGTAACGCGATAAAGGAACGGGCGCCCGTAGTTTCTGTCCATTCGGTCCATTCCGATTCTTACAAGGGGTCTCCTTGCGCGGAGCCGTCGGTGAAACGTCAGAGCATTGCGGGTTGCAGGCTGCAGGGGTAACCATTCCACGGGGTGGGTGGATCTCGAGGGGTTTGACAACCCTTGGCAGCGCCGGTGTCACCTAAGCGGTGAACCCCTTGGATCGTTTCATGTTCGAATCCTCGTTTTTACGAGGGCCGAGCTTACTTTTACGCGGAACTTTACGTGGAAGCTGCCGCTTTTCCCGCAGCTACGTGATTGCGTGGCCAAACTGCGCTGTAACGCAGTGTCCGGGGATGTCTTTAAAATACACGTCTTTACGATGTCTCTCTGGCGGTTCGCCGGCTTTATCCCGAGTCCCTTTTCGTTGATTCGTGTGGTGAATTCGATCGGGCAGCTGGAAGTACGTCGAGAGACGATGAACGAACGCTTTAAACGGAAGACGGATGTGGCAGGGGACGCTCGATTTCCAAGATAAGGGTTGCATATTGTTTTTCAATTTGCTTGCACGTGTTTTTTTTTTGGTAAGATGAGTTAATTAACTTAATTCTGCAGAGAGTTTCAAAATGATTTGATTTTGATTTGATTTTGATTTGACATTGATTAATCGTGAAGTTCTTTGTCTTCGGCCGCTTGAACGAAACTCTAATTATAACCAAATAATACGTAACATGGTATAATATGATATGCATAAAAGAGGACGCGATAAAGAAACTTGTCGCAGACGAACGCGTACTTGAGCGATACTTCAAAGAGCGCGAACTTTAAAAATCGGCGACTTCCAAAAAAGTAGAAATTCGACGAATAAATACTTTGAAAGTAAGAACAAATCGTGTAACACATTGAGCAACACGTTCTGCAGGTAATTTCAAAATGGATGATTTTAGCATCTGTACGCTTTTTTTCTTTTATATAATTCCTCAGACAGTAAGAAAAGATTGTAAAGTTCTTTGCCCCCCCCCCCCCTGCTAAATGACGAAATAATAATAATAACCACGAAATAACATTGAAAAAGCATGAAAGAATGCAGCGAAGAAACTTGTCGCGGATAAGAGGAACGTTCAGCGATACTTTAAAGAACGCGGAAAGAAACTCTGAAAAATCCTTGCGAAAACAAGAAAACTTCGACGAGCAAATAGTTGAAGAAGAGCTGAGAAACCAAATCGACAGAGAGATGGAAAATAAGAAGGCTCTCGATTATGAAAAAAACTGAATATTGAAAATAATCGACGGATTGTCTATCTTGGATAACGGTTCGAAGTACATCCATTATTTTCCTCGTTAAACGAACGTTGATACCTATTCGGCGGATGCTATTTTCGAGAATAACCGAAACGATCCTCTCTGGAGAGAACATGGCACCTGTCACTTAGAAAGGTGGATTCTCCGTGGGCATTAGCGGACAAAGATGACAGGCGATAAATGCACACACGTACGTATAAATACTAATACATCGGCGAAGATAGGAAAGCAGGTGAAAACCAGCAGTGACGGACTACAGCGGTAACCAGGCGTTTCACCCGATTTTATCGGATGAATTTTCTAGTAAAGTAAAGCGGCGAGCCGGGCGCGCGCTTCTCTTTAAAACTAGCTTGAAACTCGCGGCGAAGCTGCGCCGATCATTTCGAACTCAATTTCCTGACATCCATCCTGTTCGTATCCGCGAGGCCATCGAATTTTGCAAATCGACGTCTTCTCGACTCGCGAGATTATCTCGTTATTTACTTCGTTGATTCACGCTCGAGTTAAACATATTTGATAACTCCGTGATGATTACTCCCGCGTTTTATTTACTTCGCTTCGTTATTACGAAAAATACATACAGCGAAGAGCAAGAGTGTAACTGCAACGCCGGTAATTTAAACTGTAGGTAACTATACATTTGCACGAATTCATATTTTTAAAATCATAATTGAAAAGGATGGTGTCTTGATGAAGAATTGTTTCGTTAAAAGTTACAATATATGTATATCATACATTTCTGTACCTTCAAGTTTCTCGTAGTCTAGTTGCTAAGTCCCTAGTCTAGTTGCTAGATGGAAAATATATAATGGCGTCTCGTATCACGAGTCCGATCACTTCGTGTAAGATTCAATTTCAAAATGTCAAAAGTTTGACGACCGAGATAATCTCATTGTTCGAAGAACTGTATTACTTGTTTATAAAGGTTGCAATGAAATATGTCATACGCATTTTTGTATCTTCAAATTTTTCGTAAATGTGTGGAAAGTCCCTAGTCTAGTTGCTAGATGGAAAATACATAATGGCGTCTTGTATCACGAGTAGAACGAGTCCGATTACTCCGTGTAAGATTCAGTTTCAAAATGTCAAAAGTTTGACGACCGAGATAATCTCATTGTTCGAAGAACTGTATTACTTATTTATAAAGGTTGCAATGAAATATGTCATACGCAATTTTTGTATCTTCAAATTTCTCGTAAATGTGTGAAAAGTCCCCAGTCTAGTTGCTAGATGGAAAATACATAATGGCGTCTCGTATCACGATTAGAATTCCGATTACTCGGTGCAAAGTTCAAGATTCAATTCGAAGGATGTCGAAGTGCTTTGGTGACTGAAATATAACAACTGATTGTCCGATGTTAGGATCGGTTCGTGACGCAAGGTCCGCCCGAAGGTCGCGCGAGTCGGTGCCTAGCGATTTTGATTGGTGGCAAAAGGATTCGCCATATGGTCTTCTACTTATCGTTAGATGTGCCACGAGAGAAGCCGAGGAGCATTCGACTGCCGAGAGGCAACGGTGCTTTCGAGGAACGGGGCCCATTTATTTGGCGTGTGCTGTATAATTAGGACTGGAGACCGGGGGCCTCACCGGAGCAGCTCATTGTTCTTTTTTCTCTCTTTTTCTTTCTTTTCTTTCATTTCTTTTTTCTTTCTTCCTCTGCCGCTAGCTGGAAAACGAGTTTCGAAAAATATATCGCTCGACTCCCCGTGCGGTCGTTCGAATTCGGATCCGCCACCTCTCCATCGTCCACTCGAAACGTATTTCCGGAAGTGTCCGGTCATCCAGCAAATGAAACCATTTCGACGGAAAGTGTATCATTTCTTTCTCTTCCCCCTTCTTTGTTTCTTTTTTTTGAAAGTTGCTACTCTCGCTCGCTCTTCGTTGGCGAGTAGTAAAGATATTTAGAAGAAAGTGAAATAAAGTAACGAACGAGTAATGAAGTATAGAAAGAACAAAGAAGAAGGAAGATAAGTCACGTTTCTTAATTTTGATACAATCCTGGGCAACTTGCACGCCCGAAATCACTTTTAAATTGTGCGTCTGATGAAAAATTATTTAATACGAAAGTTGTATGGTTTAAGGGAGGCGTATCAATTTTTCGTGTGTGTTGAGTTGTTTCGAAATCTGCAAGGTCATTTTAATTTCTTTTTCCTTTTTGTAATTGGATCGTATGATCATATTTCTCTCGTATATTTTTTTTTTATATATATCGTCGAATTTTACGTGCACTGAATTTCCAACGTTTTGAAAAAAATCGTCATAATTTTCGCAACGAGGGATCATAGAGCTTATTTTTGGCATTTCTGCGCTCATTTTTGATAAAAATATTTCCGTATTGTGCGGCAAGGTGGAAAGTAAAGATACTTCTTTTTCCACGAAAATGCTACAAGTTCAAACGTCTCTTGGAAAATTGAAAATTTTTAAGTTAGGTTAGATCTTCACGACTGATTCAACTACGAGTGTAAAAACTGAAAATTTCCTCTTTACAACAACCCTGTAAAATTTGTCGTACGACTGTTTTTTTTCGCTCAAAGTTATCGAACTTTGAGTCAACCGACAAAAATTGAAGAAATCTCGAAGATTTCACGTCGTTTCAGCAATTCTCTTATTGTCGAAGAGAAATTGTACAGCGGATTTCAGGGGATCCATCCTGGATTCAGCCGAAGAGAAAAATGTTTCGATATTTCGAGCGACGTGCACGTTTATAGCATCTTTACTTTCCTTATTTGCTACAGATGCAAAAACATTTTTCTGCGAATCCCGAATAGTCAAACTAGAAGCCTCCGCGCTTTAAAAAACCAGCGAGCCATCGCTGTACGACGAAGTTACAGCAGTTTTTGAGAAATGATTTTTCGAAGTGTGGTGCCGGCCGTTCACAAAATCAAAACTGCCTTTTTATTCGGCACGCTCGAAGCGGAAACGATAGTTTCGTGCAAGTGACTAAAAATACACGTGAGAGTTCCGTGAGAGTTCGTAGAAACTCGGAATGGACGTAAAATCGGAATATATTAGTGGGAGCGCGGCGTCACCCTCTCCGCCTTCTGTTTCGGCTCGCCTCCTAAATTCCGTAAACAGCCTAAATTTAAATGACTTCCCGTTTTACGGAAGTCGGTTTTATTCCCGACATATGGCCGAGCGAACAATGAAAAAAACGATCGACGCCGCTATTTCGAACATCGCGCACGAAACGGCGCGCGGCAGATCTCCTTCGGGCGTGACTTCCATCTCCGGGCATTAGGTTCGATTTCCATGCAAACGATGCCACAGAGAGAACCAAAAAACGAACAAACCGAACGAAATTGGCGAAGTTTTTGGATCTTTATTGGCCCGAATGGGGCTTGTCGATGCTACCCTGTATATATACCTGTTAAATCTGCTGTTTCCCTTCCGTTCTTCGCTATTCCGAATGAAATTTTCATTTCATTTCAATTCCACATATTTTAATCTGGACTGACTCTCGCAAAGGTATTTGAACATTTTTCGTCGCGAAATATTATACACGTACGGTATGTACAGCGAACAGCATGACGTGAAATTTTTCTTGCAAATAATTTTTTATCGTCGTTTACAACGAAATAGTGGAAAAGTAAATATTACAAGTTAACAGTAACAGGAATAATTTCTTTTAGCCGCGAACGTTTTCTCTGTTTATCTGTAACGAAGAAATAAAGATACATCGTTCACAGTTTTCCACCATGTTACATGTCATGAGAAGTCAAGTTTTAATAATGTTTACATTTTGGTAACGTTCTCATTTGAATAATGTTTACGTGAATGACGTCTTGTACTTAGAATGTTTAATACGCAGTTTACCGCTGTCTTTGCGAGGAATAAGATGAGCATTAAAAATGAAACGAGTTTCGCGTGGTCTAAGAGAAAGAATAATTCCTTTCGTAAATGATGGATTATCAACACGCCAGTTTGCAGAGAAATGTACCGTGTGTCGGTGATGACTGAGAAAGAAAGAAATATTGTCGAAATTCAGCAGGAAGGAGACCAAAGAAACTGAACAGCAACTGGAGAGAATGGAAAATTGCAAATTGAATGGAAAATAATATATGACTACGAACGAAACAAAATCGTCAACTATAGCAGCAAAATTGTGTATTATACACGCTATACACTACACGCGTTGCGTAGAATGAATTTTGAAATTTTATCAACAGTGTAATCAATATAACTATATCATATAAATATAATTATATTATATAATATAATATCAATATAACTATATCAATATAACTTAATCAATATAACTATATAATATAATATAATAATATAATAATATAACATATCAATATAACTGTATTATAATTTCATCAACAGTATATCAATATAACAAATATTATAGTATATAGTAATTAAAATATTTTACGTATACAATTACGTCTTCTATTATTAATATTTAGAAAAGAAAAATCGTACGACAATGACCGTATCACGTATCATTGTATTATAACTTTTATTTTCAAAATGCATCGTTTTTCTTTATTTCAAGATGTTTCTCGAAAACTGAAAATACTTTTTTTCTCGAAAATGAATCGTCATAGTACGCAAAAAACATTTTTTTTTTTTTCAGGACTGAATTTACGATTGATTTAAAGATCGATGCCTCCCTCTTTGCAGCAACCCCAGAACACTTGACTTGCGATTTCTTTTTCTTCTTTTTACGATTTCATTGAACTTTGAATATTAGATTTAAACGACGAAAATTCGAGTTCGTCAAAGTTCAATGAATAGGCAAAAACAAAAGAAAAAAAGAGAGAAACAGAATCGTAAGTTTTGAAGAACTGTTGTAAAGAAGAGCCTCCGATTTTCAAATCCAAGCGATGGTTTCAACCGTGAGCAAATTTTTTTCATCGTTTCCACGTACTATGACAAGTTGCGTAGCATTTTGTGGAAGAACAGTATCTTCATTTTTCCACTTGTTACGTAACCTGAAAGCATCTTAGAACAAAACGAACGATGAAATTTGAAAAAAGTGGAGGCTTCAAAAATTGAAACCGGAGTTTCACTACCGTGCGATTTTTCTTTCCTACACGAAATTATAACGAGTTTCAATACTTAGTGTCCGAATATTAACTAAGGGGGGGGTCACTGTATTGAGGGGGGTGGGGTGAAGAATCGAAATCCGATTTTCGAACGGCTTCATCGAGTATAAAGGCTGTATATCGTATACAACGTTCACACGTAATATACTCACAAAAAATTAGTACAAGCATTCGCGAGACACTTGGAAAGTTCCATTTGAAAATAAAAGCTTCCCGAAGATTTGAAATACTCTGTTTCACCGAGTGTCTCGTAAAAGAAAAAAGAAAAAAAAATAAAGGAGGAAGGGTAGTGGTAGTCGATGTCGAAAACATCGTTAAGTCCTCCCGGCGATATTTAAAAACATCGACGACGATCTTCAAACTGACGTTAATGGAGACAACTAGGCGAGGAAATTTCCCGGGAGTTCGGCGCAACTAGTTCGCCATAAATTTCCCATTGGTACACCGGCAGGCGGAGAGGCATTAGACAAAGACGTGAAATAATGACATCGTGTGCACGCCACGCGTCTTTCTAAAAAGCACACACGCTGATGAAACGGATGAGAGGGAGAGGGAGAGGGAGAGAGAGGCCAGAAGGAGCCCCTCTTCCTCCGTTCCATCGACGTGCCTCCTTGTTTTTTGTCTTTCTGGTAAAAAAAAAAAAAAAAAAAAAATAAAAAAACGCTCCTTTATAGCGGGGCAAAGCGCGCGTGCTGCCACGAAGAAAGAGGGATGAAAGGGATCCTGGACTGGTGGCACCCTCGGCCCTTAGGTGGCTCGCCGTTGACAATGCGCCAATCCGATGCAGCGCCCTAAGAAACGCGATACCATTTACTTTTCGGAGAAAACCCAAAATTACGTGAAATCCAGGCACGCATGAAAGTGTACCGTCCGGACTCACCGGCTTGCGATTATTATTTCGAAGGTGGAAAAGCGGTGCCACAGAGTGGATTTCCTAAGCGTGTGCTTAGGTTGAAGTACGGCCGCCTGTCAAGTTGTAATTGGTATTTATTTTCTATTTTCTAGCTTCGAGCGGGGAGACGAATGTTTCTATCTTCTAATTTCCAGTGGTAGAATTTGAGAATTTTTGTCGACCGTTTGAGCCGAATAAAATAAAGCTCTTGGAAAAAAAGAAAAAGAAAGAAACACTCTGAAGTCAGTGGTATGATATTTCTTCAGTGTTTACGATTATTTCGAAGGTGTCACAGAGTGGATATCCAAGCGTGTGCTTAGTTGAAGACCGCTTGTCAAGTTGTAATTGGTATTTATTTTCTATTTTCTAGCTTCGAATGCCGTGGTAGAATTCGAGGATTTTTCTTGATTTTTTTTTGAATTAAATAAAACAAGGCTTTCGAAAACAAAAAAAGAAAGCGCTCTGAAATCAGTAGTTAATATTTCTTCAGCCAATCATTCGCGATTTTTTACGATTATTTCGAAGGTGGAAAAGCAGTGCACAAAGAGTAGATTTCCAGAATGTGCAGTCGAAAAATACCACTTGCCAAGTTGTAATCGATATTTATTTTCTATTTTCTAGCTTCGAATGCCGTGGTAGAATTCGAGGATTTTTCTTGATTTTTTTTGAATTAAATAAAACAAGGCTTTCGAAAACAAAAAAAGAAAGCGCTCTGAAATCAGTAGCTAATATTTCTTCAGCCAATCACTCGCAATTTTTTACGATTATTTCGAAGAGCGGTGCACAAAGAGTGAATTTTCAGAATATGCAGTTGAAAAAATACCGCTTACCTGAATTGATATTTATTTTCTATTTTCTAGTTTCGAGTAACGCGATGGAATTTTTGCAATATAATTTCAGTGTATTTTTTCTTGATTTCTCGAATCAAATAAAATCGAGACTTTTGAGAGATGTCGCTTAATATTTTTTCAGCTCCCGGGTTTTGAAAGAGTCACTATAGTCCTGATGAACAAGAGACGTTTAACCCTCTCAAAGCCGAGAAACGTTCTCGATGAAGAAAAATCTATCGAATCGGATAAACGATTGGATAATGGAACCTCTTCAATCGAGTCCATTCCACGTTTCGTTTAATTGTTCCGTAAAAGTCGACGACCTGCGTTTATTGCCATCAATGTGTAACTGTTACAGTACAGTTTGAGTATGTTTACCTACTTTATACTGCTCCAGGTAGCGACCGTCGAGTTTTCCGGAATCTGACCTCGAAAACAGTTTTTCTCTCTCGATGAGCTCTGAAAAGAATGCTCGGCTTCCATCTTGGAGTTTTTCTTCATATCGCTCTTCACAAAAGCTTCGTAGCGTCAACAGTCTGCATGCTTTCTGGCGAGTACCATTTTTTAACAGAAAAGATGCAACATAATGGAAATGGAGATTCGAACTAGGCGTTCATTTATTTCAAAATGCAATTACGATTAGATCATAGCCAGAAAGAAGTCTTTTGTTACTATGCTACAGCCGAATTCGTGGTTGTATATTTCTGCGTATCGCTGTGAAAGCGATATATTTCTTAATCCGCTGTAACTGTAATTTCACTTGCTAATGAGAAAAGAAATTACGAATGACTCGAGTTCGTTAATTTTAGCTGCGAGCGAGAAGCCAATGACTGCCGTCGTGGTACAACAAGTGGACAAAATTAGAGATAATATAGATAGGACTACCCATGAGTAATATCGTTTTTCTTTCTTTCTTTTCAAATTTAACAAACATTATGGATTAATACTGTATTTAACTCTTGAGTAAAATAAAATTTTGCACAGTATCAAGAAACGACATTACTTACAGGTACCTCTAATGTTTTTTCAAAAATAATTTCTTGGTTTAAATCGTTCAGTCGCTCTTTCGATTTCGAACCCTTAGATCGTTGCTGGCTATGTTAATACTCGTTCGTTTTTCGAATTTTCTATCTTCTTTCTCAAACCTGCGAATCAACTTGACTCGGTATATTTCACTTAGGTATGACTTTCTGCTACTGAAAGAAAAGACGTTAAAAATTTACAATTTGCCTGCGTAGCGTGTGTGAAAAACTGAAAAGAATCTCTGATCCATCCCCCCTCCCCCCCCCAAAAAAATTTAATCCGTTTAGTATCTCATTTACGAAGCAACGTGTGTAATTAATATCCGATCCTATCCCTCAGCCATGCATTAAAGTGTCGTTTGGAATTTTCCCGAGGGTGAGGGAATACATAGAGCGCGCAACCAAACCAAACCAAACCAAATGAAAAACCAAAGGCAAACGAAAAAGTCTGTCGACTCATCGAGTAAGTCGACGTAGTAAGAAGTAGCAAACATCTATCCGGACAAAACGGGCGAACAACACTGGAAAAGGAAATTCCGTGGATTTTCATCGAGCAGGATCCATCGAGCCAGACTCGATCCTTTGCATCTGCCACGTGCCCCCACATTACAGCATAATGTGTCACTGTGCCACGCTCGGCTCTCCTCTCTTCTCCCCTTCTCCTCTTCTCTTTCTCTCGAGCGATTTTAACTGTGCCAGCGCGCAGCCACTCTTCTCTCACGCACGCACACACACACAGAGAGAGAGAGAGAGAGAACCTCACTCGTGTGTGGAATCCTAGATTTTGGAAACTCGTCGAATTGAATGGAGCGCGCGCAGCTGAATGCGTCTCGTGCAACGTTTCGTTCGAAAAAACGAGAGGAGCGAGACAGAGGGCGGACGGGCGACAGAGAGAGTGCTTCACGGGGGCAGTTTTTCAGTATATATATATATATATATATATATATCCACCCCTTTTCACCCTCCCTCTCTCCGATTTTTTCTTTATCTTTCTTTCCTTCTTTCGTTTTCCTGCAATATCGGGGCGTCGCCTGTTGCAAGATGCAACCTCGGATGAGTTGTGAAAATATTGACGCTTTGTGGGCCGCGACAGTTTATTCCTGGGTCCTCGTCTGTTCCGCGGTCCTTCAAGGGATAATAGACTCCGGATTTTCATTGATGCGCGCTCTCCCCTCCCCCCCCCCCTCCACTCCCGGGAAATATCGATGGATCGATGCTTTTCTATGGAATCTATTAACTCCGCCTGTGTTTCCACGTGTGTGACGGATGGCACTGCGTTCGACCGCAGCACGAATTTCAACGATCGAAGAACGTGACTTTCGTTAGATATTCGGGACGCGAAAATTGTTCAAACTCGTTTTACAATTTCGTAAAGAAAAGAAAAAAAAAAATGATCGCGTAGCAATAGAATATGTGCTTATTTCGAAGCTCCTCTACTTTCGAAATGTATTTCCTAATAAAGGAAAATGAAGAATCTTCTCTTCGAGGATACTGTAAATTGTCATAATAAAATGTAAAAATGTTTTCCCATGACCGAAACCAGCATTGACATTTGTAGAACGAAGCTTCTTCTTTTCAAACCTTTGATGTACTTTGTTCCTTTCCTTTTTTCCCCACCATTTTATTAAACTTTGAATATTAGGGATTGTTCACATTGTTATGTTTATTTTCAAAGTTTGATAAATCAAGTATAGAGCAAGTATTTGAGCAGTCAATTCAATGTACACTCAGTCGTGAAGAAGAATTTTTCAATGTTTTCACGTACGATGACGAATTTACAACGTTTTAGGAAAAACAAGTCTTCGCTTTACCATCTGCACATCTTGGAATGACATGAACGGTGAAGCTTGAAAGTAGAAGCTTCGGGGCTTAAAATAAGATCAGGTTCATTATTTTGCGACTTTATTTTTTCGCAAAAATTATGAGTTTCAATATTTAGTGTCTTAGAGTATTAATGGGAATAATTATTGACGTTTGATATGCGAGAAAAAAATTAGGAAACTTCAATTCGATAATTGCGCGTTTTAACTAAGAAATAATTTCTCATGCATACAGTAATTATCATTGCGTTTCTGTGTAAAATTTTTAACAAATTCTGCCAAACGTAATGTTTACTGTTATCGATGATATCATTTACCGGTTTGCTGCAAACTTTCACTTCTATGCTGTGACTCCCATTAATATTCAAAATATACTAAATGTTCAAACTAACCTTGAAATAAAGAAAAATCGTACAGCGATTCGTAAAGCATCTTGAAACGAAAGAAACCACGCGTTTTAAAAGTGGGGATGGGGCTTCGAGCTTTTGAAACGAGCCCGAGTTCATCATTCGTTATTATTGTGCGTTACACTTCTTCTTACAAAAAAATATTTACGACAGTTTCGATATTTCAATAGTCCAAATATCCCGTTGGGAATCCCTGCATCTAAGAGATATAAAAAAAAAGAGACATTATCGTATAAACTTTTCACACACGTCAATGATAATTGCTTGTACGTACCGTTGTGGACTGATCGAACAAGCCAGCCGTCCAAGGCAGCCATCTTGACGATTCGGGTTACAGAGGTTGACGTGAGAGTGAGAAAGGAGAAAGCACGAGAACGATTGAACAGTGAGATTTTAATAATAAAAATATTTTTGACAGACCAGTCAACTTGATGGAAACATTCATTACAATGAGTGGCGGTATATGATTCGCGAGAAAACCGCGGCATAGACATTCTTTTTTCTTTTTTTTTTTTTTTTGGTGAGAGTTGAAGAGGGGGTTGTTTCCGTGGGATCGATAAAATTACAAGTAAACACTGTATGATACAAAGAATCTCCATTTTCTTCTGCTCTCCTTCGTTTTTTCGTTTTCTTATTCCAATGCAGGAATAATTCCGACGATTGGCAGCGAATTAGCGCGATGTGATTATGACGACGACGACGACAATGATGATGATGATGATGATGATGACGATGATGATGATAATAATAATAATAATAATTAATAACTACAGGTAGAATACTATGATTAATTATTATTACTTAAAAAACGGTCTATATTCATATTTGTACGCGTAATATCTCTTCTTATAATACCCCATTTCATCTTCCTCTCTTTGCTATTTTTCTTATCTTTCTCTTTCTGTTTCTGTCCATTTCTCTCCTCTCTCTCTTTCTTTCCCATTCTTTTTCCTTTCCCCTTTTTACCCTTATCTATTTAGGAATACTATTTAAAATCAGTCTTGTGGTTGAGATATATTAGGTGTCTGGTGAGGTAGTGTCAGTTTCATAGTATACATCGAGTGCCACTTGATTCGTCGATACGCCACGTGTTCTCACGTGTTCTCTCTTTTTTTTTCTCTCTCTTTCGCTGAACATCGCATAAATCCTCGATCGATCGTACACGACCGGTGCCTCGAACGAACAACGATCCTAACGATCCTCTCGCCATCTTGTTCGTGACACGCGGAGACTTTTGCACGCATTGTTTGCAGACGTCTGTATGTGTGTGTGTGTGTGTGTGTGTGTGTTTGCGCGTGCAAAATTTCCGCAAACAGTTGGGCAAACAATTTCGTAGATTTCTGGAAGGGTTTCGTCGGTCTAATCTTCCAGCGATAACGTTAACGCGATTCGAGAGTGTACAAAAGACAATGTACAATGCTATCAAATCACTGTCAAGTTTTAACAATGCAATGTCAAAGTTTGCGAGGCGGCGAACGTGAACTCAAAATAGGGAAGTTTTGGAACACTGAGATACATATGTAAAATTGCTCCAGAAATCTCGTGTGCCTTGGATACATGTCTGCGTACAATGTTAATCTAAATCGGTGTCGTTGGGTGAACGAAAGACAAAACAGTGATTGATTGATTAATAATTCTCGATACAAGGAAAAATTAAACGAAAAAAACAGAAACTGGCTTCGAATCACCACGAATGATAATCGACGATCCAACGACACCAGATTCGCTCACGACTCGTCATCTTTCGACGGAACAAAGATCGAACGTCCGTATGAACTAGCGACGGGTTGCTCGAAACATTGAAATCTCGAAAGCCCCTTAAAAAACCCCCCCTCCCCACGAAAGTTTCGGGAGTTTCGAGAATTCGGAACTTTCGTACTTTCCTCCTCGTGATTCGAAACTCTCCGGGGAAGAGAGCGTTGTAAATAAGATCAATGGATAAAGAGTCGCGAATGAAGTTCGCAGTGCGAATAAAAAAAAAATGTTTGAGTATTCTGAACGTTCGGTGCGAGAGTATCTTTCCGCGAACGCGATTTTTGTCTTTAAGGTTCAATCAAGCGCGAATCGATCGTGAATCTAAAACGACGAATAAGTAAATATTCGAAAGTATTCGAAAAAGAGAAAAAAAAGAGAAATCTCATTGCACGGTATACTTCGAAAGATTTTTCGGTGCGTATAGTCGAGTTTCGACCAAAAAAAAAAAAAAAAAAAACAAAAAGAAGTAGATTAGAGTTCGGACGTCAAACAAAAGGATCTCGCTTAGATACTTTCGCACGTTAGTTGCAAAAGTTTTCGTTTGTCCGTGGCTAATAAAAATTCGCACAAAAAGTAACCTATCGAGTACCCAGAGAGTTTTTGAAACAAGAGCATCTCCTCCCGTGAAACTTGCAAGAGAGTTCTCTTTCGAAATCTCGCGAAGTTTCAACCTCTCGAGTGAATTGAAAAGAGAAAAGAAAAATAATTAGTTTCGAGCCCCCCCCCCCCCCCGGTCCGTAGCGAGAGCCGTGCACAACAGATCGACGGGTGTTTCGAACGTCACTATACGAATTTTCATCAAGCAGCCTTCTCGTACGTTTTTTTTCTTTTTGTTTTTTGTTTTTTTTTTCTTTTTTTTTTTTTACTAGAGTAGCGAGAATAATATCGTCCGTTCGTAAATACCGCGGAACACTGTTAACCAACGTTTCAGTAGGTTTATATAGGCATTAAAATTTGAATTTGTACCGTTTGTGTGTGTGGCGACGTTCGCGCGTCTTCTTCTTGCTCGATGCACTTTCACACAGGAGAGAAACAGGTGAAAGACGGCGTTCTCATACGTTTCTCGTTCTCGATACACCCTATACACCGAGAGAGCGGTGTAACGAACAAACACCCGCGGTATAATAACGACGAGCGCATCTTACGCGAGCAGCTTATTATATTATTATTGTTATTCGAATTCGCGCGCGAACGATCGACCGGCTCCGTGCATACGTGATTAGCGCGTCTGCGTTGACTGTACAAAATTATAACTATATACGTATATATAGCTCTAGTTACATAGATACAGAGAGAAGTATACACCGTGTAGGTACATAATTTTTCATTATAATCGAGTATTCGAGCGACCGGCAGTGACAGACGCACAGACTCGAACAACGCGTGCCAACTTCCTTCCAACTCGCTCTTTCGTTCGAAGTTGGCCAGGCAATAATAATAATGATAATGATGATGATGATGATGATGATGATAATAATAATAATAATAATAATAATAATAATAATAATAATAATAATGATAATGATAATAATAATAATAATTTCATCGTTCGTCACGTCATACATAATATAAATTAATCGACGTAATGATACAATACGTAATCGTCGATAGAGAGGATCACAAGGATCGTCTATCGTAAGGATCACATTATAATCGTGACGATTATCATCATTTATACCCGATCTCTCTCTCTCTCTCTCTCTCTCTCGTAATGTGCATAACGTGTATACATTCGACTCGAGTCTCACGTCCGTTCACACCGTGTGATTCACCCATGTTCTACACCTTAACGGGGTAAAAAACACATCGTTATTCGACACAACATGTTATAATTTGACACGAACATATAGTAATAGTAATTGTATGTCTACATACGTTATTTTTTTTCTTTTCCATCCCTTGCACATTAAGATTAAAATGACAACAACGATAATAATGATTATTACGACAGTATGTAAGGACAAGCGATAATTCTATTTTTTTTTCTTTTTCCTTCTTTTTTTCATTTTTTTTTTCTTTTCTTTTCTTTCTTTAATACAAATAGGCAATTTCGACGCGACGAGATTTCCTTTCCGTTTTTTCTTTAATCCTTAAATCGTTAATACTCTCCCCTATAGTCTTTCAATATCTTCAGTTATTATTCTCGGGTGATTCTGGTCTGTTTATAAAGAAACATAGAAAACAATTGGCCCGTATAACGTAGAAAACTACTGGGCCGACAGGAACGTAATTTCACCAGTATCATTTCGGAACTAACAACCATTAACTAGGAATCGATCTCTTTCAAGGTACCATTGTTTCAGAAATTCGTCGTCGAGTAGAATCTATCGTCCACGAACGGAAATTGATTTGAAACAAGAAAGAAGAGAAAAAAAAAATTAGAAAAGAGAAAAACAAGATCCTTCCTATCATCGGACTTGCGTTGATTTCTGTTCTGTTTCTCGTTTCCTTTTCTTTTTTTTCTTTCTCGGACTGTCAATTTTTTTTACCGTTCAGTTCTTTCTTCGTTCGGGGTTTTCTGTCTCCATTCGTCGATGTAGATTTTACAAGATGACGGCGGTGCGTATATAAAACTATATAGAATAGAGCGCAGTTCTGTCTCTATTGAACATCCATTTAAATTCGATCGTTCAACTATTCGATCGATATCGTGCGAAACATCGCCAACGCGAGCGTACCGTGCTTCTATCCCATTTGAAATATCAAAAGACTAGTTCTTCTTTCACGAATATACATATACATATACATGTGTGTGTGCGTGTGTGTGTGTGTGCGCTATTTCGAAAAGCGAATGAAGAAGTAAAAATATCGTTGCGCGTACGTGAATGGTTATACCAACAACGGCGATTTGTGACGATATTAGAGAATAACTCGTATCTATAAAACTCTTTCAATTAACGATTTTTAGTTCTTCGTAAACGGTCGCAGTTAAGGATTTCCTCAGCCAATGAATCTTTTACTTCTTCAATACGATTATCTTATAGAATGCTCAACTCTTTGATGAGAATCGATGAATTCTCAAAAGATAGCACGTGTGTGATAAAAGAAGTTAATACGAAGAAAAGTTTCACCGAGATCGCAACAGTCGAACGTGTTAAAATAAACGTTACACTAAACAGATTACATTAGACAGATACATACATACATATATACATGTATATATACATATGTATATATATATATGTATATGTATAGAGATCAACTCGATGGAACATAACTACACGTGAAAAGTAAATACGGTAATCAGGAACATGACATTATTGCGGCATTGTATAGTTGTCCAGTGGAATCTATGTTTAGCAGAACGTTTATTTTAACACGTTCGACTGGTGCAAAAGTGGGGTAGATGACTCCATCGAGAAATCCGCTGTTTCTCAACGATCTCGGCGAAACTTTTCTTCGTATTAACTTCTTTCATCACATACGTGCTATCTTTTGAGAATTCGCCGATTCTCATCAAAGAGTTGAGCATTCTATAAGAAAATCGTATTGAAGAAGTAAAAGATTCATTGGCTGAGGAAATCCTTAACTGCGACCGTTTACGAAGAACTAAAAATCGTTAATTGAAAGAGTTTTATAGATACGAGTTATTCTCTAATATCGTCACAAATCGCCGTTGTTGGTATAACCATTCGTGTACGCGCAACGATATTTTTTCCCTTCTTCATTCGCTTTTCGAAACAGCAGTCACTAGCATTAGTTAAGTTAGAAGTTCACGTCCGTCCTTGATCGATAATAAATTATCATCATCATCACTGCGAATTTGTACGCTGTGCGCGTAGTTTTATACATGTCGTTAAAAACAGAAAAGGAAAAAAAAAGAAAATAAATGAAACTTAAATAAAAAATCTAAACGTGTAAAAATCCGCAGTTTAAGCATCGCCGTAAGCATGTACTGGTATAATTCGATCGAAAAACGAACCGAAGAATGTACGGTACGCTCGTACGCTGCGCAAAAAAAAAAAAAAAAAGGAAAGTTGCGTCTTCTACGATATTCCTTCGTCTTCTGTATCGCTTTATACCGAGGATGGGTTCTTCTATATATGTACAATATATAATAGCTGGGATTATTCAGGGTGGTTTTTGCTCTTTTGCCGGGGTACGGAGGTCGGATCCTGCTGACCTCTGTCGCCCTACTCGAACGTCGAAATCAATTAACGCTTTCCCGAAAGACGAACGAACGAACGAACGAACGAAAAATGGAGAAGGGAAATATGTTCTTTTATTTAAAGCGAGTGGAATATTCGATCGCGACGAGCAAGGCGTAAAAAAAGAAAATAACAGAACCGAACGATCGTAAAAATTACACAACCGAACAGTTCGACTTCGGTTCTCGTAAATTTTTGAATTTCTCATTGGCGATTAATCTTTCAAGGGACAAACGGAGCATTCTTCAAACGAAGATTAAAATTTCGAGGGGGGGAGAGAATTGGAGGGAGGTGGGCAATTTTCGTTGGGAATTTGAAATTCTTCGCGACGCGTACGAATACTCGTTCGTTGAATTGTATGTGACTCATACTGTAAATTAACTTAATAATTCGCGCTTTTAATGATCTTGCATACACAAAGAGCACACCATCCGTCAAAGATCATCGAAGCTTCTCACTTTAAAGCTCGTCGTATTTTAAATCATGTGTGTAACTTAAATTATACGTAGTTCAAGTTCCAGTCCCACAGGATTTCAGAGTAAGAAATAAAAAAATAAATACGATATATTTTACGTACGTAGTATTTTTATCGTGAGTTTCTCCCGAGAATCTTCAAAGAAAGTGAAACTTCTTGGCGGATAGAACAAGAGCGAGAAAGGAAAGAGAGCTCGAGACTGTCTCCTAACACGTGTATAAGAGAGCAGGCAGTTCGAAAGAGGGAGGAAGAGGGGGGAGGGGGCGGCAAGTGGGCTGGAAAATGCTCTCGAAAGCTCGGAACGTGAATAACGAGTGAAAAGTGCGGATAGAGCAACCATGGGGACCATTGCGAAAGAATGTGGCGAAAGTGTAACGCAACGGGGGACACGACGTTGTCTCTGTGCGACATTTTCACCTTCGAAGACGAAAACCCATCGATTAATTTCCAAACTTGTGTCCCTTCCGCGTGTCGACAGGTTTCTGGTCTTTCTTCTTCTTTACATTCTTTTAAAAACCGAATCGATTTTTTTTTTTTTTTTTTGGAATACTTGATCGAATTCACGGCCCCCCCCACCACTTTTCGATCGTCCGGTGTTAACAATTGTAAAAAAGAAAAAAGTCAAGAACTTGACACTTTTCGTTACGAGACGAAATCACGGGGAAAATCACCGAAATGCAGCAAGTTCTAACCTAGAAATAACCCTGAAACAAAGACAATCAGGGTTTTTGGAAATTGGTCTTTCGAACCATCGAACCTTCCTTCGTTTCCCTTTTTGCAAAATTGGCTCTACGAAATGAATAAAGGGAAAAACGGGGGCAATTTGTGTCCCCGGTAGTATTTACAAAATTGGGGACAACTCGCACAAAATCCAGACGAGGAAAACGTTCCTCCTCTCTCTCTCTCTCTCTCTCTCTGTCTTGTCCTTTTGTGCAATCGACAAACCGATCCCGAAGGAGGGTATGTAGAGTACACATCGGTTACTTGTATTTCTTTCTTTGGCTCTGTTTCTTCTCAGTTCAGAGCTCGAGAAAGACGAGATGAGAAACGGGAGGAAGAGGAGAGAGAAAGAGAGAAAGAGAGAAAGAGAGAGAGAGAGAGGGAGCAGTTAGACCCGGAAGAGGGAAGCGAATGACGTTAACTCGCGTCACCGAAAAACGTCCTGGGACTGACCCAGGATATGGAACAATGAGGTAAAATGGCCTCGAAGCACGCCGATGAAATTTGCATGCCGGCCGGTGAACATAAATCAGAGGGCCATTGAGACAGGAGTTGGCATTGGTTCTACCCGGTAGAAAGTCAACGACGGGACGAGACGGACGGGACACGACCACGTTTTATCTCGTTTCTCGGAGAGAGACGACCACCGGCTGCGAATTTTCGGCACGCGGCCGTGTATCATTGCGAAAACTGGTTCGCGCGAAACAGACGGTCCCCGTTGCCCGACCCAACAAAAGATCGTTTCCTTCGAACATAACCGGCTGCCCGTTAGAAAAAAGACGGAAATCGGAGAAGAAGACACGGGGCTGGTCCTTCACCGATTGTGCCGCGAAACGAACGAACGAACAAGAGAAACACGAAGGATCCTTCGTTTCACGGGAGAAGGATCCTTCGATCCCCCTCCGTTCGAAGGAGCCACTCGCAGGTCTCGATCATTGTACGAATTAATGCGAACCGAGATCTCACGGATGGAAGATCGCCTTACCGGGTTGCTTGTGTTTTTTTTTCCTTCTTTTTTCTTTTTGCAAAGGCGAATCGTAAGGGTTTTTGATACCTCGAGTTCTTGCGCGAGACGTATTTTTTTTCCTTTTTTTTTTTTTTTTTTTGGACGTGGGTAATCGAAGAATTGTTAAATACGGAGATCATCAGATCGTAGCTTCAATTTGCCCTTGTCTTTCAATTTTTCTGATACAATTATTTACTTCAAACTTGTAACTATCAGTTTAGATACAAGGTATCAGAAACATTCTATTGTAATTTTCACTTGTCGTAAAGTAAAAATTGTAACTATTTTTTTTACTGTAAAAATATACTTTAAATTGTGTGCTATTATCATCCATCGTAATTTTTGCTTGTCGACGTTCAATTCGAAGTTACACGCTTAAATTTGAAACACGAGTCCGGAAATTTCGTGGGATTGCAACTTGCTCTTGCTTTTAAGACGAAGCTTGTCGTGATCATAGTGCCACGAATGTGACTCGAATATTGCAAGACAAGGAGTTAAATCGAACTTCAATTATATAAGTTACATTATATAATTATACAAATATCGGATGCGAGTTTTCTCCTTTTTTTTCCCTTGCCAAGTATGAATGAAAATTAACCTGTTAACGAAAATCGTGACGTTAGAAAAACGCGTTGAACGTGAAACAGAAAGGAGAAACAACTCGAGCTCGTTCCCAGTGATGCAAAATCATGGTGACAGTGTTGGAAAACGTGAGTTGGACGTTCAACGAACTTGCTCGCACGATGGCGTTATAAATGAAATTTTTCGTAATAGACATCAACGCGGTGTGCAGTGATCCCGGTGTTTCCCGGTATTACAGAAGGAAAAGGAAAAATAAAAAAAAAAAGACAAAAGTGAAAGGGAAAAAGAATAAAAGAGAAATTAATAGTCGGTGGAAATCGTAAACGATAAAGAGAAAACTAAAAACGAAGTGTAAAAAGAAAAGAGCCAAAAGGAGAAAAAAAGAAAAGCACAATGGTGTGTCGACAGTTTGACAAATCGGTGAACCGTAAGAGCGACAGAGGACCGACGAAACGATATCACTCCCCCCCCCCCCGCCCCACTACTTTACTGTTAGAGGAACTTGTATACCAATACATTCATTCCGTAGTTTCTAATTTTATTTTCGATTCCCGTTCGACTCAATCACGCGTGTACGTATGTACGTGTCGAGGGGGCAATCACACTTCCATTTACACGGAACAAACGCATGTGTCAGCAAGCTACATAGACATATAGCTTGTTGTTTTTCTCACTTTCTCTCTCTTCTTCTTCTCTTTTTTCTTTTTTTTTTTTTAAATCATTGATACCTAACTATGTAATAATTAATATCTATCTAAAGTCATCGTCACGATTCTGGTTCGAGAAACGAAACACGCGAGACTACAACGACCAACTAAACACATGTTTTTTTTTTTATTTTTCGTTTTGCTCTCTCCATCGTTCCGAAACTATATATACAGGCTATTAAACAAAAAGAAAAAAAATTCCGGCTTCACTCGAATCTATACTCGTACGTGTATGTATATATATATATATATATATATATATATATATAAATTCTTTCTTGTATTTTTTTTTTTTCTTCCTCGACAAAGAATCGCTTCCCTGAATGTTTGTTTTGTTTTTTTTTTTTCACGGTTTAAAGGATGTTCACGGAGAGAGGATGTTCGTGGACCTATACGCTAGAGCTTTCTCTCTCTCTCTCTCTCTAATTCCTCGTACAATAATAATTTATAATTATCTATGATAATATAATATATATATATATTTATAAAAAGCATCTTAACAATAGTGACTGTGAACCGGTGCGTGGAGGATTCAGCGTGAGGATTCAATTCGATTTTTTGTGTGAGCTTTGCCGGAAGCTCGATTCGGCGGAGCTTGCTACCCAGTTGTCATCCCGATCACACACACACACACACACACACACACACACACATATATATATATATTTATATATATATATATTTGTTCCTCTTATTCTTTCCCTTTCCTTTCCTTACCCTAAGAACTCTGCAACAGCACCATTCCTCCTGCTCTTTGGGTAGACGCGTCGAACCGAGCGAAAGTACAGCGTGAGTTTTTCCCTGTACGTAGCCGCGTCGTCTACGTACCCCTAAAGATTCCACTAGGACGCGTGGCCGACATTAGCCGCGGCGGGGTTCCCAAGGGACGTGAAGTGATGCACGTACTTATTGCGGTGATTCCGAAGAAAGACCGTGTTCGAGCTGGACGTTTCCGAGGCGTTCAGGTCCTCGTCGTCGTCGTCCTCCTCGTGGATGGTGTCGCTGCTGGGGCTGCGACTGAGCGGCGAGTCGCCGACGCTGTTCGACTGAGAGTGCGGTCTGCACTGAGAGTTCATGCCCGTTGACATGGACAGGTCTTCCGGCTCGGTTTGCTCCGGCAGATCCACGGGTATACCGGACAGATTCAACGGTATCGGCATAGCGGCGGGACTGACGACGGGACTCGGTAACTGACGACGCGCCGGTCTCACCGACGTGCTCGCCTTTTTACTGACGTGCAACGTAGCTGCCTCCGGCTCGTCCACCTCCACGTCGATGTCGATGTCGATGTCCTCGTCGAGATCGTCGCTGGCCAATGACGGCGAGGCGACCTGCGATCTCGCCGTCATTTGACCAGAATTCACGTTGTTGTTGCCGGTGCCGCATTTGTGGTGCATCAGATGGTGCCTTCGTCTGAACCGCATCTGACACTGTTCGCATTCGAACGGTTTCTCGCCTTTGTGGATCAGCAGATGAGCCTTCAGCTGGTTCGAGTCGCTGAACTTGGCCGCGCACAGCTCGCACGCGTACGGCCGCTCGCCGGTGTGCACGCGCAAATGGCGGCGCAGGTTCGCCACTTGGACGAATTGACGGTCACAGTGGCTACAGTGGTAGGGCTTCTCGCCCGTGTGCAGCCGCATGTGCGTTTTTAAGTGGTGGTCCCGCGTGAATCTACAACAACAACAACAACAACAACACATTGACATTTCTTTCTTAGCGAGTTGAAACACATTCGGCACATTCGGCTATCGCTATCGAAGTCTCTAATCGTTCAACGATCAGATCAAGCTCTGCTTCGTTTCTCTTAGTTACGAATACACAGTGAGATAACACAGATAGTAGAGAAGAAAATACGATATACAGCGTATATAGTTTGGCAAGTTGGTACGAACAAAATTGGTACGAAAGAGAAATTCCAGGCGCAGCGGAATGACGTCGAAAGTATATATTTGACCTTTGATCGACGGAATAAATATCTCGATACTGCTTTCTTCAAAGCTGCTATACGCTGACTCTTATCCGCGGCGTCGTTTTTTTTTCAGATACGTTTCAAATGGAAATATCCTGCCCGCAGATTTGCATCTTCGGCATTCTGAATAAAGAACAGTGGCACAAAGCGAACGCGAGGCGAGGAAATAAGGGGAGGGGACAGGAGGAGACCGTCAATAGGATGGAATTCACGGTGAAGTTTACTTTTCAATGACTTTAACTCCCCCCACCCCGCCTTGTCCGTTTTTATCAAAGCTGGCAAACTAACGCCGCGTTATCTCGAAGGAATTTCTACACGTTGCAGGAAACACTTGAATTCTCTATCCGAGAAATATTCTAGCTGCATATATTCAGTATATAGATAAATAACGGTTCGATACAACTCGGTGTGCTAAACACACACACACACACACACACACACACACACACACACACACACACACACACACAGGGAATTCTCTCTCTTTCTGAACTCACCTTTTATGACATTCCGGGCACTCGAACGGTTTCTCGCCGGTGTGGGTGCGTTCGTGGTTCTGCAGCACGTGCTTATAACCGAAGGATCTGGAGCACACGCCACAGGTGAACACCTTGTCTCGTCCGTCTTTGTTCGCCTCGAGGCTGATCGAGCTGAGCGGGCTAAGAGGCGCCGAGCCCTCTATCGGTTGCTGCACGCTCTCCGCTTTCGACTTTGGCGCTTTTCTCTTCGTCGATCTCTTCGTGATTCGGTCGCCGCTGCTGCTGCTCACAATGTTGTTGTTGTTGTTGTTGTTGTTATTATTGTTGTTGTTGTTGTTGTTATTGGCAGTGGCGCGCCTGGAGGTTGACTTGGTGCTCAACGCGGGCGACACCGGCCCCGGCGAGTGATGAAGCGGCGACGGAGGCGAGGACGCGGTCGGCGGTGCCCAGCCACCGAACAGTGCCTGATGATGGTGTCCGTAGAGAGACGGACTGGCGGCTAGAGTGGCGTGCAGCGACACGGGAATCCCTGCAGCCATCAGAGCCGCTGTTCTACTTGCAGCCAATAATTGCTGTGGCGTGAGCATAGACAAACCTGCCGGCGCGTTACCCATCCCGCTGAACACTACTTGCGACCTGTTGTTCAACGGCGGCGAGAGCGGCTGCTTCTCCGATTCTTGCTTCATGTCGAGGTGTTGCCCGGTCAAGAGTCCTGCGACAAATTTCATTTCGTGCGTGGTTGGTAGGAAAACAAGGAAATTTTCAGCTTCAGTCGGAGGAATCGCTCGCTATCTACGTTTCTCACACTTTCCCTTCGCTATATACATATATATAGTGAAACAAATATTAGAAAGATCGAAGAATTTTAGAAAACAACTAGCAGCCATCTTCCTAACGACGAAACTAATGAAAAACCGATTAGCACACACTTTTAGGATATTTGTCCGAGCAGCTGTGACGAGCAAGCATTTCACAAGAAATCGCGCGCGACGCGGCCCGCCGAGAACGGGGACGAGAGATGCGCGAAAAAGGACGGCCACGTTTCGTACGTGTACGGAATCGTACGGCGGAGAGGAGTCTTCTCGTCCCGCGTGCTCCGCCGCGTCTGTCCTTATTCTCCTCCTCGTCACTCGCTCGCAACCCTCCCACACACACGTTGCTCCTCACACGTGAGCGAGAAAGCGCAACGGTCCTCCTCCATTCACTATCACACTCTCGCACGGCGACGGTTTCATTCATAAGCCTCGACTTCCCACCCACGTCACCACGATGTACCCGCCTCTCTTCGACTTGAGGCCAACGACTCTGTGAAAGTGCAAGCCGTGCCCGGCCGCACTCTGCGTGCGTGCACAACCTTTCCACGTGGTCTTTCGCGTGGACACGCGTCGAATTTCTCCGCGACATCGCCGCGAAAATCGGCATCACGAAGCACCCCTCGATCGAAGCCTAACCTCTTGACCCGCTGGAATCACGCACGTCGAGAATTTTTCGCCCGAAAATTGCAACGTTTCCTCAGTTTTAAGCGTATTTAACGCCAGAACTACCGACAGTTAAGACGAAGTTATTTCAACCGAAATTATCCTGATTTTTGATAAATAAAAATAAAACAAAATTCATTGCATCGTTGCGGGGAAGAAATTGTAACATGAAATCTTGAAATAAAATTGTATAAACCAGTCATTTTGACTGGTGTGGTAGTTCTAGTGTTAAATACAATTTCCGGCAAAGCGAATAATGAATTTGTTACTTCTTAGTATTATTGTGTACGGTTTGGTCGCTCGTTATGGTCCGCGAAGCCAGTTGCCAGCGAGAAGCGGAAATTTTTTTTCCGCGCGACAGTTTCGAATTTCCAGAAATTCTACCGACGGAAAATCGGATCGCGAGGAAGTTCTCTTCCCCTCGCGAACGAATATTTTCAGGATTTTTCGCGTACAGATTGTTAAAATCGATTTTTTTTCTTTTTTTTTTTAGACTTCGTCGAATGTACGATCCTCCGAGAGCTCGGAGCTCCATTGTTTCCCGGTTCGAGAAACAGCGATACAGCGATATTGGAAATCGGTACTTTTAAATGTTAAAGATCCTCGAGTTCTCTTCTTCTTTTTCTTTTTTTTTCTTTTTTCTTTTTGGTTTAATTAGGGCGATTTTGGTAAAAGAAAATAAAGGATAATTTTAATATTCACGAAAAAAAAGAGAGAGAAAAAAAAGGAGAGCAACCCTCGTATTGGGGTTACACCTTCCGATGATTGCTTATCCGCGTGATCGGCGAGGCTCGACGAATCGGGGTAATTGAATTAATAAGAGGCTGGCTTTACGAAATTAGCGGATGCAAGGGATATTACGACAACGACGAAATAATAATTCGAACCGGTGCCATTTACATCGTCGAGAGCGATCATCGTTCTCCTTGTCTTCGAGTCTTGCTTCTTACTCGTGGAGGAGTATAAATCAACATCGAGAATCAAATCGTATAATTAGTCCGGGGGACTACTACTCTGTCTAATTATTCGTGGCAATCTACACGCGAGACGAGACGAAGTTTAATTTAAGAAGAAGAAAAAAAAAAAAAAAGAAAAGAGAAAACAATGAATCAAACGACCACGGTTCGGCCACTTGCTAATTAATGGACCGTTTTAGAAGAGGGACCCGGGCACGTAATGAGACCCCCGGTTGAATCAATAAGGGCGCGTAAGATCTATTCTCCTTCCTTCTCTCACCCCCTAAACCTTACCTCCCTTAACGGTGGCCTAAGATTCTTACAGCCTACAATTGCCGTTTCCCGGCAACACGACCAAGAAGTACCGCCCCTGCTCCCATCCCCATCCTAATTGGTCACAACCCCCAATATTCCGTTCCGAAGCTACGATCCCTTTCCCCTTAAGCTGCGAATAAGAATTTCTTCCTTCGCCGCTGGCCTCCTTTGCCACATTTACGAACGTAAATTCAATAAAGAACACTTTCAATTTCGTTACACCATGTAGAATTTCTTTTCCTTTCTTTTCTTTCGCGTGATCTTTCGACGAATCTATTTTCGACAAAATGTAGCTAAGTTCACGCCGGTTATTCCTGCGATCTTTCCATAATTTAACGAAAGGTGTATACAATTCGCTTGTATCTCGATCGATCGAAAAAAATTAATGGAAAATTAACGTTTCACTACGAATGAAACCGACGACGTATCGACATCGTCGTCCGATTTTCAATGCAGACGGTCACGAGACGGTTCGTTTCGTAAGCTCTTCTTCGTGATTCACGCACTTAAGAGAAAAATAGAAAAAGAAAAAGAAAAAACAAAAATGTCCGCATCGTAGACAAAAAGCGTTGAATGAAATCTCACCTGTTTAATCCCCGTGATCTCCCAAATAATCGGAGTGTGCGTCGGCCGAACGCGCGATACAAGCTGGCGCGCGCATATATATAACACACACACACACATATATATATATATATATATATATACGCCGTCACACAGTTTGTTTATAACCTAGAAAACGCGTTCGCGGAGATCGTGGTAAACGTCAGCAAAACACTTCGCGTTTTCGAGCATTTTCGCGGTTGCAGTACGCGCGGCTGTTTATTTTCGGACGACGAAAACGAACGCGGGTTGCAACGAACGCGGCGAGCGCTGATTTTCCCGAACTTCGTTCTCTTCCTCTTTCCCCCTGCCGTCGACTAATTTCACGTCCTCCTGGCTTATCGATGTTTACAACGTGTCACAACACGAGCGTGTCGCCGCGAGCGCTTTTAGACTTTGGCGCCGGTCCAGTCGCCGCTAACTAACTGTCGCCCTAAACTAGAAAAACCTTATACGTTCGTTTCTCTTTTTCTTTTCTTTCTCTCTTTCTTTCTTCTATTCTTTTTTCTTTTTTTTTTTTTTTTTTTCTTTTCTTTTTCTTCCCCGCCGAGAGTGCACGTTCTCGCGCGCGGATGTGCGCGACGAATAAACCCGATTGCGCAACGTCGTACCTCGTTCCAACGTATAAAACAAAGGAAAAGATACGTGGTATCACCTTGGCTGTACGTCAAAACAAACGCGGAACGAGAGGCCGCGGCGAGAGAGCCTTTTGTTTTTTCACCGGATGTGACGCTATATACGTGACGTTACACGTACGACGAATCTCGCACGCCGTGAAAACATTTTCACTGGCTGATCCGCTTGCCGTTGCGACGTATTTCTAAACGTCTAACCGTTTCTTACGTTTGTTTCGTTTGATAATTCAACGGCACCAAACAGCGCTCGAATCAGTAGAAGTCAGAAAGTCGTCTGCCTACGAAGTGTCGAAGTACTTCGAACCCTCCATTGCTTCCCATGATTCCCCCCCCCCCCTCATTGCCGTTGAAACAAATGCGGCGAGGTTTAACCGGGATGGTTTTTAATTGCGTTTCATCAAGCTGCGCGGCATTTCAGATTGCAGAGAAGCGGCGGTTTTACCTGCGTTTATCTGCGCCTCCTGAAGGTAAGACAGTGCCATTCTACGATCCGTGACGCGTGTTTTCACTGTAACACTCCATCCACTTCTCTGCACAACGCGCGAACACTTCCGACGACGACGACGACGACGACGACAGCAGGCAACGCGGGATATATAGACGAAACACGTATATGTACATATATGTATGTATATACGTATAACCTGACGAACGAACGAGCGGCACTGCACAAACAGAGCGTGGTCGAACGGAACGAGTTCGGATGTTGTTTCTGTGTGTGTGTATGTGTGTGTGAGTGTGTGTGTGTGTGTGTGTGTGTGTGTGTGTGTGTTTCCGATGCTGGACCGGAAACTGAAAATTCTTCCTTCAAGTGCCGCCAAGTGGGACAGTTAGACGCGATGAAAAACCACACGGCGGATCATCGATCGAACTTCTCTCTTCGATTGCGACGATTCTCTTCTTTGCTACGATTATACATATATATATATATATATGTATATACACGTGTATATATATCTTTTGACGATTTCGCGTCTCTCTGTCTCGACGTCCTCGGCGAAACTGGCGCGTGTCCCGGCGGTGCTCAGCCTGACCCCGAGAGCAGCAACGAAGTGAGGAAAACAAGAAAAAAAAAGGGAAAAAAAGGGAGGAAAACAAGAACAGAAGAGGGGGGGGGAGAAACAAAGTGTACGCAAAAACGTGTTACTATTCTACTATAAACAACAAACGTCGCCGTCCGACCACGAGGAACGACGACAACCGACGTTACTCCGGGCTGACCTAACCCAATACTAACTGACAATCGAGTCGCGCTCACTGTAGTCAAACATCCCCCACCCTTAGCCCTCGGTCTCCCTACTACGTGCTGTTTCGCCCCACCAGCGCCGGGCTTCTCTACCCTCTCGAATCGCAACCCTAGATGCGCGAGTCGCGGAGACGGCGTTGCCTCGCCGTGGGGGACGAAGCCAGTCTGACACGCGTGTCAGACGAAGACAGAAAGGGTGGAAGACGTGTAAGGGTGGCCGCGAGAGAGAGAGAGAGAGAGAGAGAGGAGAGGAGAATACACACACTCGACGTATGGAGAATACGACGTGTCCTCGGTGACATGACGAACGAGGACAGAACACACGCATACACACGTACAGAAAGAGAAAGAGAGAGAGAGAGAGAGAGAGAGAGAGAGAGAGTGTGACAGGGTGAACCTGCGGCCGTGATCTTTATGGGTGGGGGTCGTTTGCGAGTGTAGCAGGCAAGACTGTATACTTCTCTATCGTGTCACGATGGACGAGAACGGCCGCAGAAGGCGGGTAAATCGGTGAAACCTGTGCGAGAAGAGACAGGGAGTGGACGTGACGTGACGTGACGTGACGCGGAGCGGAGAGGGAGAGAAACCGAGCGCCAGCGATATCCTCTGCAACTATAAAGCGGAAACCCCGTGCGACGCCGACGACGCTCTCTCACCCTTTCGGATCGCGAGAGCTACAAGGACGATGAAAAAGAAGAAAGAAAGAAAGAAAGAAAAAAAATAAACCAGGCAAAAGGGTGTAAAAGGAGATTGTTACTAAAGGCGGTCCTTTCTCCGCGCTACAGTCATTCTCTTAATGCATACACCAGCTCTTCTCTCTCTCTCTCTCTCTCTCTCTGTCTGTAGAGAGTAGTCGTTCGCCTCGAGAGAAACGTCCTCGTCGTAGAAATTTCTTTTCGTTCTTCGATCCTCGCGACGCTCACGCGTTTCGTTTCAACCTGAGGAAATTATTAGTCTCCTTTTCTTTCCGTCTATGGGTTGAAATTTTTTTGTCTCTTCTATCTCTTATTTTATTCTCTCGCGGAGATCGCTCGGATCTACGCTTTACGCGTTGATCGAATGTTTGATCGCCACCCATTCGAGCCTCGTGACTCGATACTTTATTTATTATTCTTGCTTGAGATTCGCAAATCCCTGGCTGTTCCCGTTTTTACATCGAGTTTGTACGCGAGTACACGAACGAGTTTCGTGAGACTTTAACGCCAGTCTTAATAATTCACCGGCGGTCGATAAAGATCCCGGTGTCTACAAACCGCTACCGTCTCCTTTGAAACTCGCGTCGCGACGATACACGACGCGGCGCATTAAACATTCACGAACGGCGCGTACGCTGATTACGCGTGAAACACGCGGAAAAGAAAGGAGAAACACGTAAGTGCGCCTACCTATGAAATCTCTCGTATTTTGGGAAGCAAACTTTCCGAATTGTACATTTAAAATCTATGTGACTCTGTATCTATATCAATGGGATATGATATTATGATAAATACACATCGCTGAATCGACGAATGATAATTCCCATATACGGATCAACTGGCTGTTGGTTCGTGACAGGTTACGTTTGTGAATTTAACCAACAAGATCGGGGTTGAAAATAATCGAAAAGCGAGGAGAGAGAAAGAGAGAGAGAGAGACAAAAAATATTCCGGCAACGAAAAAAAAGAGAGGTAAAAAGATACAAAAAAAAAAAAAAAAATCTCTCGCTGCTCGTTTGTTTACGGTTTCTCGATGCGTTTTCCACGTAGCGCGTCCTTTTCAACAATCAAACGCGCGCCGCCCGAACAATGCAATTTACGCAGGCGACAGCGCGCACCGGTATCGCGACGAAACGTCGAGAATTCCTCGTCGGCAGCGACTTCCGTCCAACGATAACGCGCGCATCGCGCAAAACGCACAATAGTCTAAAAAAGCACAGAGCTCCTACTGTTTTCTTTCCTTTTTTTTTCTTTTTTTTCTCTCTCTCTCTCTCTCGAAAAAGAACGAAACGCGCTCCCCTCTCCTTTTTTTCGTGTTCACGAAAACATCGACGTAACCCCCCTCGGGCTCGGGGTTTTCTCTCCTCTTTTCTTTTTTTTTTCCGTTTCTCTTTTTTTCTCCTCTCGGGGGTGAAAAGTAGGAGACACGCGCGCGTGCACTCTCCTTCTCTCACCTGCCCGCGCGCGAGCGTGCGCTACGCGTGCCTGCAGCCAGAAACTTACTACGGGATCGGAGCGCACACGCTCGTGCGCGCGATAAAAAAAAAAGAAAAGAAAAAAGAGACCTAGAAAGAATGCCCCCCTTTCTGTATAGGCGCAGCCTTTCAGGTGTGTTTATGTGTGTCTGTGCAAGCGTGGTCGAGATGCGCGTACGCTCTCCACTCTGTCAGTCTGTTGTTCGCAGATCTGAGATACGTGTGTGTGTGTGTGTGTGTGTGTGTACTAAGGGAAAGAGAGAAGAGGGCCAGTAACGTGTCCCGATCGAGAGACGGAATCTCGATATACGTGGTTGGCGAATTAGCGGAGAAATTTCTCTTTCTTTCTCCCTACGATTTGTTCATTTTCTCTCTTTGGAATGCATTGGCAGCATTTTTTTTTTTTTTTTTTTTTCTTCGATGTTCGGTCGTTCGAGTACACGCAGTAAAATTGTTCACTTGGAAGTGAAGATTGAAACTGATAAGAGTAAGTTTCATTGAACTGCATAAACCAGATGCTACGTGTGTAATAAAATTCGATAATGCGAGTTGATTTGGGGAAAAATAATGCTGGCGGATTAAATCCGAAGAAGAACGAGAGGAGAAAAATTGAAAGGAAAATGATATATACTATACTCGCGATGGTCGAGATAATGAGAACGAATAGGAAAGGAAAAGTTTTTCAAAGCGGGTACTTATCTGCTGGGCAGTGTTGAGAAATTATTTACAATGACAAGATTAGTGAGAATTATTGTTATTCTTATCTATCGAATGTGAAAGCGTGAGGCTTTGCCTGATGTTTGGCCATTGTGCGCCAGGTGAACCTTGTAACCCTTTCAGGGGATACCTGTTATGCACGGTTTGTTCTCTATGATTTGGCGCGGTGAACTGAAGAGTCAGAGTCGTTTGACACCATTTCCTTCGGAGCGTTTTACTCTGCAATTTATTTCAGAAGGTAGCACATACTCGTACGAAATGAGCAAACTTGACTTTGTTACGTCACTTTGTTCTATTTACCGCGTAGTAAACGTGGGTTCAAATAATTTTTTTTTTTTTTTTCGATTTCAAGTGACAGTTAACACGGATCTCCTTTTACGATCTCGTTTAAAAAGCGAGAGTTAAAAATCTAACGATCATTTGCTCGATCCTTAATTAAATCTCAACATTATTCGCAGTTAATCGAAAATAACAACTGATGAAGTGAAACTGCGAATTGACAGAAATATAGAAGTTCTTGACCGGTGTTCGGTGCTATAAATCCGTAATCTCAACAAAAAAAAATATTTGCTCTGACAATATTTCGTTGATAGGAAAATAGACCTAGATGTTAAATCGTAGTTAGAGCACAATCTCTAACCTCGGTGAATGTTTTACTTTCTTTCAACCTTGACGCTGTTACTACAGGCTGCAATGGTGTCTGGTTGTAATCTATAAGTTCAAATTAGTCGTAAACTTTTCGGAGCAGCGTTTATACTGTCCTTGTTTTTCGCGCACAGATTTAATTATATATATATCTCGAAAGTTAATAACTTCTCGACATAGACGATTAATCGAAACGGTTTATTTTTTGTTTCAACTATTTTCTTACAAACGTCATAGATTATCATTTGTACACTTTATGCACCTTGATCACAAACGCTTGGTCAAAGACTGGGAAACACATGTATAACCGATGATACATAAATAAGAGAAATCACAAGGTACTGCAAGAGACTGATACGCGCAATTAAAATTGCTCCAATTTCGTACGAAAACTTTGCGTGTGAAACTTTTGTGACGCTTCGTCTCCCTTTAAAATTTCGTTACGAAACGACGTCGGTTTTGCATTTTCAAACTTGTTGCTCTTGGGGGGGGAGGGAGTTGTTACGAGCGCAAATTATCAGGTCGAAAACATTTAGGGCTAAATTACGGTCGACAAAACTATGGTTTTCGAACAGGCGAAAAATACGGTCCCTCTTTCTTGCGACAGTACGTAAAACGGGATTAGATTTTTGATTTAGTTCTTCGGTTGGGCGACGGTCTTCGATTGTCTATTTGTCGAGCGAAGATACTTTTACCAATGTGCCGTCTTTTGCCATTTCTTAAAAATGGTGACCCCGTAAATAAACGTGCCTCGTTGTTGTCACACTTTGCTCGCTTTTAAATAGATTTATGGTGCTGTTTAACACGAACGTCTCTCTCTTTCTCTCTCTTTTTATTTTTGAAGACTCTACTAGTATTTACAGATGACGTGCAAGTGGCGAACCCTGTTGAGAAACTCGAAATTCCAAGAAACCACGCACGTGCAGAAATAATGATTTTCGATCAGAGGAATTAGCCACGTCCGAGGATGAATGATAAAAATTTCCCACTGAGGAACCGAAGAGGAGGATTTCCATCGTCTTTATATTTACGGTGTAAAGTTATAAGGAGCTTTGCGTTCGATCCTTAGCAAGAAAAAACCACGGTGCAGTTTGCTGGCCCCCTCCGCCCTTCCTCTTAAGAGGATTTCTTCTGTGCCTGTGGCGGCTGATTCGGCCTATCGAATCGCATTCCGCAATCACCGATCAGATTGATGCGTCCGATCGATTTGCGATTCTCGTAATTTGATTACGATTGTGATTTTATTGGGACGAAAAAGAGGAAAGAAAAAAAGAAAAAAGAAAAAAAGAAGCTAAGTACAGTAATAGACAGTAGAATTCGACACGATACTCTGCGAAATTTTACTTGACGAATGACTGGAGTTAAACAAATTTCATTTCGTTTTGTTTCTTCTCGCCTTAGACAAAGCGACACGGGATGGTTAGTCCGATGTTCTCCAAAAATATCTGCCTCGCTCCTCGTGGAGAGGTGCAAACATACTGATCCTGTATAATCTCGATAATCCAACGTGCTGCGTGAAAGCAACGTAAAGCACCACTCGTCTCCACCGGAGGAGCACAAAAATACACGGCGTCCCTTTTCTTCCGTGTCCTTCCAGAGTGTTTTTTCTTTTCCAGGCAGGAAAATGTACCGCACACCTCGTTACACTTGTCACAAAATGATAATATCGAAATCGGCATGTATAATTTCTCAACACCGCGCAGTATAATTTTTTTTATTGTTTTTCTGTTATTTTTCTCCTCGTGTCGTGATGCATGAAAAGTATCACGTAGAGTACACTGTGTGTAATTTTATAAAACAATAAAAGACAATGTCTGTATCTCTGGAGAGAATGGTGATGAAAAATTTTGAATCGTAAGAGAATGATACGCGTATGAAGTTTGACTCGACTAATGCGAAAGATTTTTAAAGAAATTGAGCTCAGTCGGATAATTGCCGACAACAGCGCGAATTCTTTTCTAAAATTCCTTCACGGCACGATTCTACACGGCGTCAAATGAAATAAAAAAGATAACTGAAATTATGAAAAATATGGACAACTCGTTTAATTTCAGTTTACCCATTATTCTCGCTCTTTTCCCCCCCCATGAAATATAATCGTTTAGAAATACTCATTTCGAGTATTATTTGGAATAATTGCCGTGAATTGTTTAACAAAAATGAAAAGGATAATCAATTTCAAAGGAATCATGCAGAGAAGGAATTCTTTAATAACACTGATGTTTGCGTTTTAACCACGATCGGGAACAAATAATTATTCATTCTCGATGAAGAAAACGTGATAATAAATCATCTGAATTGTACAGCAATTTTTAGAGGATGCTTCTTCGATCTTTAAATTCATAGCGAATCTTGGCAATAAAAAGAATACTTCAGTGTTCCGTTTGTATCTATAGCATTTCCCCATTTACAATACAGTATCTTTACTTTCCCATTTACGATACAAAGACGCTTTTGTGGAAAAATGTGGACTTATTATTGGTGAAAGTTCTACGCTTCGAAACGAGTCCACATTCACTGCTGTGCGATTTCTTGTCTACAGAAAATTGCAACAAGTTCAAATGTCGTCAACTTTTCGAACATTGGAAATATCATTCCTGGAAGCATCGTTCCAAGAGACGGGGAAACGAAATTTAATTAATGAAAACTCTATAGTGGCGCTGCTATTATTGTATATTATCAAAAAAGGATAAGGTGTATTCCTTCGATCTTTGCAAATTCATCCCTCAAGAAGCTGAACATTTCGAAATCGCTAGACATACTTTTTAAAAATTTACCCGATTACCGGTATTACGTTCCGTCAAATGAAAACTATATCAAAGTTAAGCGATCGCGTTTTCCCGGAGAAACGAAACGATCGGTTTTTGCGAGTGTTTTCTTTTCTTTCTTTCTTTCTTTCTTTTTTTTCACGTAGAACGCGGAAGTCCTAACGGAAGAACTGGGACACTCGCGCTGGTCCAATTTATGCAAACCAATCTACCTTGAAATCCGTCCATTGTCAGGCCGGAACCGCTTTACATAGGAAGCGGTGCTACAGATTAAATCGATATCTTGATCTGCGGTTGACGAGCAACCGTTGGTCACGGTTTTTCGCCACAAAGAACCGTACAAGTCAGCTCCGACGATTTTCCGTTGCGTTTCTCGAGTGGACGTTCTCTCTCTCTCTCTCTCTCTCTCTCTCTTCGATCGGTGACCGTTAGACACCGGTAGATAAAGATCGCAGAGTTCAGCTTTTTTCCGTGTATTTAAATACGAGCCCTATGTCTAGGAATAATTGAAAACCTCTATTCCGTTATTCCGTCTTTTTTTAACATAATAACGATTCGAAAGGCGATTCGAATCGTCGATTCAGCGTTTCATCTGCCCTCGAACCGAGAGGGAGTCGTCGTTGCTCCGATGCTTCTTTTTCTCTGTTTCGAATTCTCGAAAGATTTTTCACGATTTCGTTGTCGCAACGCAACTGTACTTTTTATGCACGATCTGAAAGCTTGAACTGAATGGAATGGGAAATTTTCCCCAACAACAGGAAGGTAGAAACAGAACGTTGCGACGAACGTCTTGGACTTGGGTGAAAAAGTTTGGTTAGAATGTTTAATTAGCGATGAATGACACACATACACTTGTGTTGAATTTCCGATATTTGGGAAACTAACCATCACGTGTGTGCCTGTTTGAAATTTCATTTTAATCGAACACGTAGAAGAGCAATGACTGTAACAATTGCTAAACAAAGTTCTTAGTAGACGAAGTAGTAGACATAGTCAATCCAAAAATTTGTTCCAGACGCGCGAGTATTTGCAGCTATTGGTTTTATCTTTATGAAAATATATATATATATATATATATATATATATATTAGCAATACTTGCTTTCCATAAATAGTTTACTATACACAAAGTACGTGGCAGTAATTTCCAATAATGAATTATAATACAAAACATACAATTTTTCGATACACTTGTAATTCTAATGCTTAACCGCTTATTCTATGTTCTTTTTTCTTAGTTTGGTGAATGCTTTTATAATATGTTACATCGTGTCAGATGTGAAGCATTGAAAGCATTATTATGTAATTTGTTTATTGAGCTTCACTTTGAAGAATTAAAAATTGAAAATTCAATTTCATACACCGTATGGACTATAGTTTGCTTTTTTCTTTCAAATCGAAACTGTAATTCCTATGAGTGCAACTTGATGATTATAATGGCGGGGAAAATATTGTTAGAAACTTGCGAATAGATTAGAAAAATTATCTAATCAGTATGTTTTTGATTCTCGAATTTTCACATTACTCGTATAACTTATATATTATCGGAAATCGTGCGTTACTTTCGCATGTAGTAAAGCATTGAATGAAGAAAAAAACAGATTTTGTTGATCCGTCATCGATTGTTTTTCCACAGAAATATTGCGTGTCAATTCTCTTTTGATCCACTGTACGAAAATCATCATCTAGAGCAGGAATGAGCAACCCGCGGGTCGCATGCGTGTTTTATTTCTGTAATCTTTTTATGCTAGGTTTATTTTGTTAACAAAGAGATCATTTGAATTCGTCATTGTTTGTATTATTATAAGTTTCTTACATGCGGCTCGCACAACATTTTTAAAAATTTGTAACTGGCTCGTTGTAAAAAAATTGCAAAAAAATTGCTCATCCCTGATCTAGAGTTTTACTCTCGCAATGCTACTCTCGCTATCAGCGCTAGAGCGTTCTCGTGACATCAAGCGCGATTTCTTCGAAATTCGAAGCTGTTAAACGCAGTCCAACTACAAGAAGGCATTCGCACTCACTCATTTTTTCTTTCTTTCGCTAGCATACCACGTTCGATATTTCAAAAACTATTAGTCGATACAATCGACGCACGATTCGTGCCTCGCGTGCGCACGCGTATCTCTATCTTGAATCATACGAAATCGATCTTTTATTTTTATTCTTTTGGGGAGATTAAATTTTCGGTGATTAACTCCGAACCTCGCTCGATTTTTCTCGAACCGCAACGAACGTTCAGCGAGACAACGAACACCAACGAGACAATGAAAAACGTGCGATTCACTCGAGCAAATATTTAAGAACGGGCTGGCGGGAGCCTCGGTTGATAAACCGTGCGCTGGATAAAGAGAAAAAATTCTGTCGATTAGGAGCTGGCTAAAGTCCCAGGTCGAAAACCACTGTCGACGAAACAATTACGTCTTTATACTGTATGGTATGTATTAAGAAACAGGCGCCGCGTTATGTTTGCTTGAACCTTAGATACCAAGATAGAAGCGCGTGGCCCCAAACACGGGATTGTCGGCTATTTTCGTCGGTTTTTATCGATCAAGTAAAATTTAGCGCAACCTTATTAAAGAGTCGTCTAATCATCCGGCTCCGATACCGCCTAATGACCAACCCTAATAATACCGATCCCGTATTAATTTCGTGTTGACCCATCGGCGAACATGTGGCGTGCGAATAGACTCGGTGGAGACGAGGCTGGACACACCAGCTGGTCTAGCAGGAACGTCGTAACTTTCATTTTTTCGCGGGGCCTTTTCTATCTTCTATCTTCGCCGCGGTCTTCGAATTTTTTTTTTCGCATAATTTCACTTTAGCCTCTGACGGTTGTTACACTCTATCTTCTATCGAGAGGATTTCCAGCATATAATTAGAGCGAGAAATGAAGAAGCTAATGAATGGCTAGTCATTTTTTCATTCGAGTTTCCTTTAAATTCAATTTAACATTAAAATTCTCTTAAATCACGCTGATTAGTAATATGGTTATTTTTATCTTATAATAATTATTATTTCATTTTATAATTAACGATAATCGTTTTTCATTAAATTTCTCTAAAATTAAATTTCTAATATTGGAAATTCTCTTAAACTTGAATGCAAGATATGATCAAAGAAACTAGACCCGTATATACAGCGTTCTGGCTTTTATATCGAAAAAGTAATACTGCGGTTTCAATGTACAAAGTCGCAGAAGATTTAGCGAGAACAAGTAGGTATAGAAAGAGAATAAGAGAATGAGAAGTATGAGCATAACTGTGGTATGAACTCAAGCGCCAAAGGTAAAGCGTAACTATTATAGTACGATGCTATCTCTATAATACGAAACTATCCTCGACGAGCGAACGTGACATGAAAAAAAAAGTGGTTAAATGAAAAAAAAATTTCATACGTATTACACGAAAGATTTAGTACGTAAGTCGACGTAGAAAAAGGAAAAAGAAAAAAATAATCTATTCATGTTTTACTTTCTTCTATTAGTATCTAACGTAGTGCACTGATCATTGAGTTAATTTCATAGTAATTAAATACCAGACAGTATATATGGTGCTCTCGAAGTTACCGACCGACGTTTATTTTTCCACCGTTTAACAAATAATTCTGACGTTTAAGTCTGCCTTTCTTCGCAGCCAAGAGAACCAAAAAAAAAAAAAAAAAAAAAAAAAAACGTAGGAAAAAAATGATCTCGTTCGTTGAAGAGAAACGACCATATTTTCGGCATATCGATGCCTCGAGCACGCACAAAAGAAAATTATCCGGTGCCGGTTTACGCGATGCGGCGCGGCGTCTAAGCGGATAGAAACGCACCCTAAAATTCTTTTTTCTCCAACCCTCGAAGATCCCTTCGTTTTGCCTCGCGTCCACTCGCGACTTCCGATTAACCGAGAATCCGTCCCGAGGTGAAATCCCCTCCCGGGTCAGGGGGATGAAGGTCGCGCAAGGTATCGAGAAGTTAGCGTAACAGTTGACCGTGGCACACCTGGCCAGTTAACAGAGCCATCGATCTGGATTGGACGTTCGTCGCGACGAGACCGTTGGTCAGTCCGTTCGTCGTTTTGTTGCCACGGATTCGTTCCTATTCGGGGAAGGAGCGAGGGGGGAGGGAGGAAGGAGGTTGCCAAAAAAAATGGCAATGGCGTTCCTTTCGAAAGGAACGGTTTTGGAGTTGGAGTTTAAGAAAAGATCCATCTATACCAGAACATACCGGGTAAACAGTTTCGTTTTGTCAACCGTTGCTGACAAAATCAGCCGAGTTCGTTGGCGTTTCAACGTTCGATGCGTCACTGTTCCATTAACGACGAGGCTTTTGTGTGAACTGGGTGTCCTAATCAAACGATGGTTCCGGCATTAGCCACAGCCACGTTGGAGCACTGTTATCATTTTCCATGTTGGAGTTCGCGATTAACCGTCTTATCATCAGTAGACAGAGTTTCTGGAAAAGTTCAATTGAAACGAAAGCGATTCTCTTGGGAAACGATGTCGGTTTCTCTTTCTTCTCGTTTCCAACGGCTGCGAACGATACGATCGGCAATTACTTTTTTGGCGATCGAAAAAAGACTTGGTTTTTCCGTGAGACCTTACTCTTCTTTTTTTTCCCCCCGCCTCGAGCGTACGCGAGCGTAGTACGTTTATATACGCTCGTCGTACCGAAACGGGCTATTTTTACCCGGAAACGTATGCAAGACGGGAAGAAGTACGATTAGAATCGTCCACCCCTCTCTTTTTCTCTGTCTCCTGCTCCAGTTTCCTCTCTCTCTCTCTCTCTCTTTTCTTTCCGGGATAGCGTGGTTCTGCGTAACAAGGGCCTAACAGAGCTGTCAATCCATCGATAAATTGAATGGAGGACCTAAAACCACCCTACATTTTCTGCCGTCCTTCACCCCCTTTCATCTCACTGTACTCCGCGTACTCTTACACCCCATCGGCGGTGGTGGCGGCGATCCGAGGCTCTCGCACGATATTTTTTCTTCTCTCTCTCTCTCTCTCTCTCTCTCTCTCTTTCTCTTCTCCTCGTAACAAAAACGTCTGTCTCTGCGTTTGACGTGTGATTCGGCTACCCCTGCTGAAGAGATTTAAGGAAGCAGAAAAGTGACCGAACGCGAACTGGTAGCATCCCTCCTCAGTCGGTTGCCCGAAACGGCAATTTCCAATTTCAATTGTGACAGTGACTCGCGGAATTGTTTATATATTTTTACAACTATCGTTCGTATACCGTGTAAGCTTTTGCTGCAGACAATGATATTTGCAACGAATTCGCACGTACATTTTTCGACTGGTTCCAACTTCACCGACAAATGGATGGGATATTTGTTTCAATACTTAGCCCGACTACTCGATTTTTTTTTTCTTTTTTTCTTTGCTAAAAATAGTTAGTCATCTGTTTCCGACTTTCGACAACATCCAGATTTTGCATTTGGAAATTTCGCAGGTGATATCGCATTGAACTTTCCTCGTGAGAAACGTTCAAATGTTCTCTCTCTCTCTCTCTCTCTCTGAGCTCATTTCGGTTCTAACGAAAGTCACGAGTCGAACGAATTCTCCTTTCACTCTCTCTCTCTCTCTCTCTCTCTTTCACCGTTCCTGCATTTCCGTTCCGCACTCGCCGCCATCGCAGCTGTAGCACGACTCGCAACGCACGTCGAATTAGTCGTTGGCGTTGTACGAATAAAGCGATCTCTCGCTCACCGCTTCCCCTTTCTTTTACCTTACCCTTCGGAAATATTGGTCAAACCTGCCCCACCACCAGGGAGGCAACGATCGGGCAACGGGGGTGGTAGGCAGGGCGCTGAAGGGTGCAGATATCCAGAAAGGGCAACCCCTGCACACACGAGCCCGCACCCCGCCTCGAATTACTCACCAGTGCCTTCCCTTTACCATCCCGATTTTACCCGAAAAATCCAAAAACGAGGGGATTTGTTGTTCGTGTACGCGGAAGGAACGCGTTGCGTGGGGTCGTTGACTACCTCTTTCTCCTCTCTCTCTCTCTCTCTCGCCGTCCTACACTCTGCATCCCCCGTGTGGTCGACGACCACGGAGGTTTCTCTTGTAACCGGGACTCTCATTCTCTCGTGCTCAGTTATTTCGGAATACGCTATCTGATGACTATTTTCCAACGAAAATCGCCTCAACTTATTCAACTATAGGGTTAACCCGTTCGAGAGTGTTTTTTTTCTTTTCTTTTCAACAATCGTAGAGAACAGTGTAGTAACGTAAGCAATTGTAGAAATGTAACCTTTCTTGTAAGTTAAGTATGGTTTAAATTGGTTTACAGATCACGATAATTAGAGAAAACTAATTTTTTACATAGTACTCGTAGGTATTCTAAATATATTCAATATATATCATTTAGATCATCTATTCTTCGAGATTGTTATATATTCTGAAGTTGAAGTTAAAACTCGTTTGGCGATCTTCTTATTTTTAGCACTTACCTTGGTAGAATTGTTGAAATCATTTTAGAAAATTTTTATCGAACGTGTATAGTTTCAAAATCTCAAACAAATTGAATTCACTTTTCGAAACTGTCACTTTCGAGCTGTTAGCGTGGAAAATTCTATGGAAATCAATGACGATCGAAAATTCTTCCGATATTTTTGTTTAGAACGTTGTCGCTCGCTTTTTGCTTTTTAATTTAGTTAATACAAAGTCGACTGATTAACCAATCAGTGACACGTCGTTTTCAACAAGAACAACCTGACACCTGACTACCTTCCGTTATCAATGCGATATCGTGCTCGCTGAAGATTAAATTTAACGAGTTTTCTAACGACGGTCGACACGAAATTATGCGATATACCTGTTTCCACACTCGGCCCATCGACGTCCGCCCGACGGCGGCAATAAATTAAACGCGTAATAGCGGTTTCGTTGCGGCGTTTGCTTGGATTTATGCGCCATTAACATAAGACAGGTGCGTGTCTCGTTGCGCGGAGGGCAAACTCTCCTCGAAACTCGCGCGATTTCATCGAGGATTAATAACACGTTCCTGGGGAGGGAGATCTCGATGCAGCAACGTCGAGAAAAAACGGACAACGTGCAATCGCGCTCGATCCTAACGACTTAATCGATGGTAACGATTCGCATGATCGATGCTTTCACCCGCAGCGAAACCGTGTCACACTTGTGTGGTCCACCCTTTGCGTTTTCATCCGATACGTTTCATCCGCGCGCCGTTCGTTCTTCTTTCGCCTCAGGCTTTCTCGCATGGTTTTCTTTGACAGGCTCTCGCATTGTCGAGTTCGCGCGAACCCGCGCCAGAAGAATGCGAACCCGCGGACGGGAAAACTGCCACGGTCGATTTAATTTCTCGCTGATTTGGAGCTTCGAAAGGCCTACGTGACCGGCTACGGGCCTTCGACTTTCTCAACCGATTCGCGCGAACTCGAGCTCGTCGAATCCGAGCCGGCATTCGGGGGCGATTCGTTCGCCGCGACCTATGGAAATCATCGGACAGAGTTTTACCAGCTTTCGCTGTTTATTGTTATCTGTTTACTATTAATTATTAATATAATAATAATATATAATATTAATATATGTAGTATCGAAATCATTGTGTATAGTTATATATTTAGTTACTTTTACTTTTAATAGATGGCCTGTGTGCTGAGGATGCGTGAATGAAAAGTATGAATGTGATGTGAGAGGCACAGCGTTGGCACTGAGCGCTTTTCTTTTTTTTTTTTAAAGAAAGAAGAAAGTCGTGCGTGTCAAGAGAGAGTCGAAAAAGAGTGTTGAATGAGTGTGGTAAAAAGAGTAATTTGCGTTGTATATTAATTGTGTCGTTTAAGTTTATTCGAATTATTGTTGTTTGAGTTGTCTATCTTGTATTTATCATTTGTTGTTTTGTTTCCGTTTTCTTTATTATTTAATATAATAAATCATCTAAATTATATCCCTACATATATAATAATAATATAATAATAATGTATATATATATAATTATAATAATATATATAATAATAATATAATAATATTACATTAGTGTATAATAATAATATATAATATTACATTAGTGTATAATAAAATGTACGATATTATACCATTGTTGTGTAATAATAATATCGTGTAATATTAATATTTTGTATTTTTTGTAAATATATATCGATAATTGTATAATATTATTGTGTAACATTTCATAATAATATAGAATATTGTAGATTAGTCGTAGATGTAATATTGTATGTTACATGGGGAAGGAACAAGGTAAAATTTTGTTAGCTGAGTATATATACAATAGTATAATAGTATGATGGATTTATAATCTCTGAAGAGATATTTATTTATGAAATATATTCTTCGTTATTGGTAAGAAAAAAATTAACACGTTATTAATTCTCGAGCGAGGGATCCAGAAATTCCAAATCCAGGGCTTCTAATTTAAAAAATATTATATTTGTTTTTTGACGAATTGATAATATTTACTATAAAATCTTCATAATAATGTTCTACCCTTGACATCATCTCTTCTAAAAATATTTTTATATTCGCGTACACTCAGAACCACTGTCTGCTCAGCAAACTTTGCGAAATATCAGTGGAAATATTACGTTCTTGATATAAAATTGTTTGTACCAAATGAGATATTTTTGCAATTTGGCAGTTTTCTGTATTTTATTTCGTTTCCTTAGTTTACTGGAAAAAATTAAGGAAACAAATTTTTATCACTTCTTCGTATTCGCTGGATCGAAAGGATTAATTTCGCAGTATCGTTAAGGATATATTGAAGAATTGATATTTATAATTAGCACTTATATCGACAATGATCTTAAATCACAGCAGAGACTTCAAACTTCAAAGAAAGTTTGCGACGTGCGGAGAATATCCGACTGTATACTTTTTTTTTACATCTGTCAGGTGTTAAGTTTATAAAATTAACCGGTTGAGCGGACACCAATGAGCGCTTTCTATTCTTCTTTTTTCTTTTTTTTTTAAATTTTGACGGTTTCAACGAGCGACGGTTCCAGAACGAAGCTTTGAAAGCAAGAGGAAAAGAGGGACACGAGAAAAATTGACTTTTCGAGGGAGCTCTATTATTAAGTTGGATGGAACAATGTTGGTACGTAGTTGTACGAGACGAGTTGTCACTGTCACGGTGTTGTATGGATCGTCGGAGATCCAGCAAGTAGGCGAGCGAAAAAGAAAAAAAACAAAAAGAGGAGGAAAAAAAATTTGAATATGTTGGAATCCGAGCGGGGACCGGCAAAACGAGTTCGATCCCCGCCGGTGATCTCCTCGCCGGTGCGAAATTACTCTTATTGAAGGAAGAATCGACGTTCGTTATTTCAACGTTCCTTAAGTCGAAGTAGAAAAATATCAAACTAGGGTACTTTTTATACTTGTTTTTATTCTCGAAGAATCGCAATAAGATCGTGAATAATTTCGCTAAACTCGCGATAAATACATTAACGATACTGCGAATTTTCCGCACAATCAAATATCTCAGATCGTTTTATTTTAGATCTTTCAGAATCTGTTTTCGTCGTTTCAACGTTTCTTGCTGTAATAGAAAAATATCGGAGCAGGAACTTGTTTTTATTCTCGAAGAATCGCAATAAGATCGTGAATAATTTCGCTAAACTCGCGATAAATACATTAACGATACTGCGAATTTTCCGCACAATCAAATATCTCAGATCGTTTTATTTTAGATCTTTCAGAATCTGTTTTCGTCGTTTCAACGTTTCTTGCTGTAATAGAAAAATATCGGAGCAGGAACTTGTTTTTATTCTCGAAGAATCGCAATAAGATCGTGAATAATTTCGCTAAACTCGCGATAAATACATTAACGATACTGCGAATTTTCCGCACAATCAAATATCTCAGATCGTTTTATTTTAGATCTTTCAGAATCTGTTTTCGTCGTTACAACGTTTCTTGCTGTAATAGAAAAATATCGGAGCAGGAACTTGTTTCTATTTTCGAAGAATCGCAATGAGATCGTGAATAATTTCGCTAAACTCGCGATAAATACATTAACGATACTGCGAATTTTCCGCACAATCAAATATCTCAGATCGTTTTATTTTAGATCTTTCAGAATCTGTTTTCGTCGTTTCAACGTTTCTTGCTGTAATAGAAAAATATCGGAGCAGGAACTTGTTTCTATTTTCGCAGAATCGCAATGAGATCGTGAATAATTTCGCTAAACCCGCGATAAATACATTAACTATTAACGATACTGCGAATTTTCCGCACGATCAAATATCTCAGATTTCATCTTTCAGACTCGACTTGCATCGTTTCAACGTTTCTTACTGTAATAGGAAAACAGGAAGAATCGTAAGATCGCGAGAAATACAAATGGACTTCGTCTTTCTCACGAAACGATTTCAACTTTCGATATTTGATTTGAATTGAGATCGTCATCGCGAAGAAAAGAAGAAGATTCTTTCACGTTTGCCTGAAAAATTTGAGAAACAACTGTTTCTCAACAGCTACGAGAAAATGATTCGACAATAACAAGTGTGGTAAGCATTCTGAACGATCGTTCGAACGTATCGTCCATCGAAAAGTCGATCGTTCACTTCACGTTGAGAGAGTGTCACATTCCGGACGATTTCTCTCTCGATCGACCTGCCGTCTCATCTCTTCGACAATGCCTCGACAATGTCGAGTCGAAAGGTCGGCCATGTGTCGGCCGTGCAAGCTACTTTTATTTATAAACGCCGAAAGAAGAGGAACTCGCCTCCCGAGTTTCCTTCCACTTGGTACCTTCAGGTCCTTAACAGTTTTCTCGCATGGGCACACCTCAAGAGGCGCCTGTTCTCGTGACGAGGAGAAAGAGAGGAAAGAAAGAGAGAGAGAGAGAGAGAGAGAGAGAGAGAGAGATCAACCCTCGCAGCTGTACAATCGTCGCCCACGGTGCAAGGTTCATTTAACTCGGCAAATACACAACTCTTTAACGTTGTGTCGCGTTGGACGTCACCCTGCCAGGCTAACTAATGGACACTGACAAATGCTGGTTCCCGGAGGATTCCGGGGCTTGGGGCTCCTCCGCACCTTCGCATTCTACTTTTGTAGACCTCGCGGTTCACGTCGTTGCTTCTGTCAGCGTTGCTTCTGTTCCCCGACCTGTAAACTCGCTGCGTGCTTCTTGCATCCGTGCAAAGGATCGTTTTCGAGAGCAGCTCCTGTAATGGATGTTCCGGCGTTGAGAAACGATTTTGATAATCGACCTCTTCTTCGCCTGTTTCTCGAGTACTCTGGGCATTCTCGCTTCTCTCGTCAGCAGTTTCGAAATCGTTCGGAATCGAGTTGGCAACTTTTGGAAATTTAATCGTGCCAATTTTTCATCGCATCGTGTGTGACATTAACCCCTTATAGCGATACGTGGAATAACGAACAACATCGTTGTTAGCTACGTTAATTTATTCTCTCTCCATTTGAAGGCGCATTTCATCATTTCTGGCGGCGCATAGAGCAAGTGCTTTAGAGTTAGAGCAGGTATTAGATATAGCGTTACTATTATTATTTATTAGAGTAAGCTATTTTTTTTAACGCGTTATGTGTCTATGAACACTTTTCTGTGAAGCTCACTTGAGAAAATTCTTTTCTCAAATCTTACTGTCAAGCCTATGTCAACGTGGCCCTTTCTTTTTGGTATTTTTCGCTTCACAACGTTTTCAGTCGTTTTAGCCCAAAAGCATTGGAGCTGTTTTTCGAGCAACTTCGCCCAATCATCTTCAACAACAAGACAACCTCGATCATCAAAAATCAGCGTGTACATGCACGCGCGCATAGCAGCGACGATCAACTAAAATTACAAGCCTTCGTTTCCGCCATCCGTCGGTTCGCAGCCGAAACTCAATCGCGTCCGTGGCCGCCAGATAAAACGTAATACGCGTTCGCGCTTTCGAACGAGAGAGAGAGAGAGAGAGAGAAAGAGAGAGCAGAACAATGTTCTCGACGACGAGAGGGACGATGTTCCTGAAAACGTTGGATCCTCTAAGCAGCTCTACACGCTGTACTCGGCCCTTTTCCCATTCACCGACTCATCCTCCGTCGCGTCGTTTCTGTCGTGCAGCCGGTGCACACACGCGCGCCAACGACGATCCACGCGACCAGCAACAGGCTGTCGACGTTTCTTTCCTTCCATCGGGACATCCCGTGCCCGTACACACTCGTGCCGATGGATCATTTTATTGCGTTCGTGCTCTCGGAAGCAGAAAGCCGCTGGTTCTCTGCACGCCACCGGTTATCGGTTCTTCTCGTCTTCTTCCTTCCACTCGCGCGACAGCTTCCTCTTCCTCTTTTTCTTTTTCTGCCTCCTATTCTTCGTCTCTCCTTCTCCTTCACGTTCACGATTATATTCGTTCTTTTTTCTTTCTTTTTTTTTTTTTTTCTTAGCGCGATCGCGCTGTTCAGATCTCGCGTTCGAGGTAGGCACAGAAATGAAAAAACAGACGCACCTTTGAGGAAAAATACTGACGCTGAATGTGTATCTTCGATCATTTAATTCTTCCTCGCCTTTCGCTGTCGGATTCGATTTTCCAACCTCTTCAACTGTGAACTTCGACGAGAGAATGAAAGAGATAATTTTGTTCGATTCATGGTTACAGTTTTAGTGTCACGCGATCGTGCTGCTTTCAGATTTTTCGTGCGACGACCTTGAATTTCGAAGTCAAAATTTCCTTTTTTTCTTTTTTGCATTGTATTCTACTCATCGAGAAGGTAAAACTTTTTCAAGGAACTATAGGTTGCAACCTAATAGTTCTCTTGAAAAATGGCAAAAAGCATTGCGGACGCGTGCGTGCTAACAGCGACTTTAAGGTTCTGGACGTGTGGACATATTGCGTAATGTTTATATTTGGAATAATGTTACCGGCCGATAGCCTATTAATCGGCTACTATTTACCACTATCGGTCGGTAAAGTGTTAACTGTTAGTTTTGTCATTTAGACTCACACTGAGACTGCAACAAATCAAATGTTAGTGAAACCGAATACGAAAATTACGTAAAAATATCGACATCCACGCGTTTGGAACTATAAAGTCGCTGTTAGCACGCACGCGTCTGCAACGTTGAATGATTGAGAAACTTTTCTACCATTTTCCAAAACAGCTATTAATTCGCAACCTATGGTTTCTTCTTGATAAATAGAGTATAACGCATATACTCTATTAACATAGATATATTACGTAATGTTTATATTTGGAATAATGTTAACTGTTAGTTTTGTCATTTAGACTCACACTGAGACTGCAACTATGACAAATCAAACGTTAGTGAAACTTAATAAGAATATTACGTAAAAATATCGACATCCACGCGTTTGGAACTATAAAGTCGCTGTTAGCACGCACGCGTCTGCAACGTTGAATGATTGAGAAACTTTTCTACCATTTTCCAAAACAGCTATTAATTCGCAACCTATGGTTTCTTCTTGATAAATAGAGTATAACGCATATACTCTATTAACATAGATATATTACGTAATGTTTATATTTGGAATAATGTTAACTGTTAGTTTTGTCATTTAGACTCACACTGAGACTGCAACTATGACAAATCAAACGTTAGTGAAACTTAATAAGAATATTACGTAAAAATATCGACATCTACGCGTTTAGAACTATAAAGTCGCTGTTAGCACGCACGCGTCTGCAACGTTGAATGATTAAGAAACTTTTCTACCATTTTCCAAAAGAGCTATTAATTCGCAACCTATGGTTTCTTCTTGATAAATAGAGTATAACGCAGAAAAAAAAAATTTTGACCTTGAAATTCAATTTTGCGACAGGTTCTTTACACGTGTATTTCCATTAAATCGATAGCCACGAACTTTTCATCCCACTCTGTACAATGCGCTCGGTTTCGATTGTAGTGACGTATCGTCGCCAGTCGAAGCTTCCTCTCTTAATTACTTTCTTTTCTATTAAATTTTCGATTAATCACGCGCGTAAATTTTTACTTTACGTACTTTTATTTCTACTTTTATTGGCATTTTTCGCAGTTACATGGCACTGCCCAACACGAGTTTCTTCATAGCTCTGAAACGGATATACTCGTACGCATAAGTACCTACGTAAGACGATGCTTACGCCGCGCGAACACTCCCTGTTTTCACGAATGGAACAGGATGGGGACGAGATAGGTTCTCTGGCGCGACAGGGTGAACTTCAAACGAGCCGGACCGTGCCACTTCTCCACCAGGAAGCGGTCGAGTGGGCCGTATGGATCTCGTCGAACTGTCTGAATTTTTGAGCAGACCAACATTCACGAGAGAGACCCGATCGGGTCTGTTTCCGGACGACTCGTTTTCGTGTTTTCTTGCTTTTGGTTTTCTCTCCTTTTTCTCTGAAGGAAAACTTGCTTTTTAGGGGCTAGAGGGAGGAAAGGAGACCGTTGTTGAAATCGCGTGTACGATAATCGTGTCGAGATATTACGGTGAATTTGTAGTTTAGCGATTTTTTCTTAATTTACTATTTCCTTTTTCTTTCTTTTAAGTAACAAGAACTATATAACTTGGACTATATAATCATATAACTCTATATATATATATATATATATATATATATATATATAAAACTCAGACTATATAATTATATGACTCTGTGCCCGATTGATTTCTTTTGTTTCAGCGACAAAACGAGCCTCTCGTTGAAAAAAAGAAAATGGCCAAAATTGGGCGAAGCCGCTAAATTAGAAACTTGTTGACCGATTTTTAAGGAACGAGTGATTATTTTTAAATTTCGCTGCTTAAATATTCTAAATAACTCGATACAACGTTCCAGAAGATCTCGGAAAAAAAAATCTAGGCGCGTTCAAGTTACAAACCTAATCTAAACTGAACGCACTTTAAATACATAATTTTATGAAAAATAACATTCCATCGATCTTGGAGAAAACTAGGCACACCTAAACGCATTTTAAATATCGTTACTCGTCCTCTATCCTCCGTTTTCGCTTTCATCACATTTCGTGCGCGTCTTAATCCACACGAGACGGTCGCCCCCACAAAGAAACAGGGGAAAAAGTACGACGCGACAAAAGGCCCCGAAAATCCAGAACGAATACATTGCACGCGCGTTGCATAAATATTATTAAGTTTGATCATCGAAGCGGCATGCCCGGCAGCGGCATCTGCCCGATCGCTGGATCTCCGAATCTTCGGATCGGATATAAAATTTGACAGTATCGGGGATGGATGGCTTTGTGATGGTATTTTCTTTTTTTTTTTTCCTTTTTCTCTCTTTTTTTTTTACTCGTTTCTTCGTTGCGACGCGGTCCGAACACGTGCCGCAGATACACTTCATTGTTGGCAAAAAGTCTCGAGAGAGAAAGAGAGAGAGAGGAAAGTGGAACGTTTGATTCGGTGACTCGGGCATTCCTTCCGATCGAGGAGCACCTTTTTCTTTTTCTTTTTTTTTTCATTTTCTCTTTTTACTTTGACTCTCGTCTTAGACGGCTTAACGTATTTTCCAATACGTTTCACTCTCGCTCAAAAGGGAGCATTGTATACTTTTTATTGTTTATTGATCGCACTTGTACAAATGTTTATAGACAATTTCTTGAGCAGATTCATTGTTAATTAAGATTTTGATAAAAGTGTGATACAGCGTGATTGTAATTCATGTAGAGTGAGGCACGTAACTTTATTAAGCAAATTCTTCAAGTTCAAAACTTTATTAACCTTATCAACAAAAATTGTTCACTACAAAAGGGGCCATGATATGACTGTTTTTCTGTAGATAAAGGTGTTCAACCTCATTTCAAGATAATCTTTTTTAACTGGAATGTATTTTTTGCTTCATTAATCGACATTCTCTCTATAAAAAAAAAAAGATATTAACTTATGTATGTTGGAAAACTTGGTTTGAGATTTTAAAACTCAATTCTATCAACAAAAATTGTTCAATACAGAAGCCATGATATGACTGTTTTTTTGTAGATAAAGGTATTCAACCTCATTTCAAGATAATCTTTTTTAACTGGAATGATGTATTTTTTGCTTCATTAATCGACATTCTCTCTATAAAAAAAAAAAGATATTAACTTATGTATGTTGGAAAACTTGGTTTGAGATTTTAAAACTCAGTTCTATCAATAAAAATTGTTCAATACAGAAGGGGCCATGATATGACTGTTTTTCTGTAGATAAAGGTATTCAACCTCATTTCAAGATAATCTTTTTTAACTGGAATGTATTTTTTGCTTCATTAATCGACATTCTCTCTATAAAAAAAAAGATATTAACTTATGTATGTTGGAAAACTTGGTTTGAGATTTTAAAACTCAGTTCTGTGAAATCTATCATATAAAAGACAAAGAGACACTACGTTTTCACGTGTAGATTTTATAAAATTAAAGTTAAAATATCTCCTAAACGATTAACTTTTCGAAAAAACAAGTAGGTTAACTTTTCTTTTTATAAAAATTAAAAAGTTGCATCGATTCATGTATAAAGAAATACAAGGTTCCGTTTAAAAAAAAAAGTGTAGGTGATCTTGAAATCTTCGAAAATTCCTCCAGTTATTAAAAAAAAAAAAAAGAATTACAGCTCACTCAGTAATAAACAATTTTAGTTAAACAAAGTCTTTTCATATCTTCAAAACACAACGGAGATATTCAAGTTACGTGGTTCAGTTTCTGTAGAAAATGGAAATTACATTACGATAAATAGTCAGTCGTTCGTGAAATGGCGTATAACGAACAAAAAGTGATCGAAGATCAAAGGAGTGAATAATAATGTCTAAAAATCGGTTCACCTACGGTGGTACACCTATGAATCTTACAATATTTTTTTTGTGAAAACAAGTGATACAGCAATTTCCATAATAACGAGGTGTATAATAATAGTGTAAATAAGGCCTATATAATCTATCATATATCCAAGCAGAGTGTAAAATATTTTTAATGGCAATATTTTTAGAGGCAAGCGTTCTTTCCTAATCTCGACGCGACATCGTTCGATAACATTCCAGTAGTTAGAAAACGATATTTTGTAATTTTTCTAACGACATACCGCCATCAAACACGCCGGTGAGACTACAAGTTGTGTCGTTGCTTCTTTGACTCTCGAATTCTTATATTTCTTATTGTTCAATTATTATTGCTTTTTTTTTCATTTTTGTCTCATTTTGTTTTCTTTTTTTTCGTTCAATAATTTTTCGTTCAATGACTCGTTATTGAAAATCGTTCACGCACAATTGCTCGCACACGCAACGCTATTGAATTATTTATATTAAGAGCAGAGATTTTGTTTTCGCGAAAGATATCGTGAAAAGAACTCCGTTATAAGCATTTTTGATCCACATCTTTCCCTTAAGTAAACAGAGTAGCTCTTAACAAGCTCGCCTAACAAACATGTCTCGCGCTTTCTTCACTTTTGTCGACAAATCCCGCGCAGTACAATACCAATAGCAATGGGTGATGATACCTGAATTTTAATCTCGTTCGAAATGTAATATTCACCGCGATCTGAGCGAACTGAGAAAGAAATCAAAGAAATCCCACCGCCAGCTGTCAATTTGGCAAAATGGAGACGTCACGATTCAGCGATCGACACGACAGATCGCGGTGGACAAAGGATCCTGCGAACGCGTTACGTAAAATTATACCAAGCCGGGGACAGGATGCGGAAGCACGAATCTAGCCTCCTGAGTTAGATCGTAGATCGTGGATCTCTCTCGCACGCGCGTGGGCGATTTCGAATCCGGCACAATGCAACGCTTGTGGTGGCCGGCCATCGCACCTGCTCGGCCGCGAATATCAAGAAACAAATATCAACGACTCCTCTGCGAAGAGTTTCGAATGAAAAAAAAAGGAAAAAGGAGTTTGACAAGAGGCTACAAACTGTCTCCCGATAACTTTATCCATTATCTCCTCTGACGACCGTGGATTTAATTGTTGAAAGCTAGATCGTTTGCAGAAGTATCGTGCACACTTCGTTTCTGAATCGTTGATGGAAAATTGAGAACAAACTCCGACGAGAGAGAAAAGGAAGAATAAAAAAAAAGGAGGAAAAAAAAATGGAACTTCATATTTGAACGAGGAGGGTGTGTGTGTGTGTGTGTGTGTTTCTTTTATAGGAAACTATAGATAGAGTAATCGATCGTAAGATGGCCGATAAACGGCATCGATTCAAGCGAACCCTTTCCTCGTGTATATATCGACCACCCTCCGACCAATCAAAGCGCCTGATTTATTTAACCCTTCCCAAACGCGTCGATCCCAACTTTATCGGGGCTCTCCAACCCTTTGCGGCGTCTGTGCTTCTTTTTCGGTGTAATTATGCATGCCAGGCAAGCTTTCGCCCGCTGGATTGGCTAAAAGAAGGAAAAGGGGCGTGCACGTTTCACCCCTTTTTACCCCTGTCTCGACGGCGCCTTTCATTTTACTCCCTTAACCCTTTCGAAGGTAAGCTGCCCATTAAGCAATTAAGCGTCTCGAGTGTCTCGTCGTTGCCAAACAGGAGACAGAAGACGGAGAGAGCATTTCGTGGGAAAGGAAAATAAATTTCTTTTTCCAATAGGTTTCAACGTTTCAGTTCAGAGATTGCGGAGAGTTAATTTTCGAACGTTTTTTTTTTTTCAGAATATTTTCTTGAAAACTCGCAAATCGCAAAAAAAGTCAGTCTTAACCTTCGTTCGAAGCTGCTTTTAAGAGTTATTCAAATGCAATAGGACTCCACTATTTTTTTTTTTTTTAGTTAATATCCGATTAGACGAACTTTTGCCGGTTGCATTCATTTCGTTGATTCTGAACTCTTATTATTATAAAAATCATTGAAGGTAATTATTGCATGAACGAAAAATCAACAGGTGGTGAGAATCACATCCTACTGAAACGATTTTTTTATTGATTTTCTAGCGGCTCACATTTGAAAGAAATAATTGTTGAAACACAGCGAGAAGAATCACGTTCGAAGACTTAGATTCAATTAAAAATTAATAAAGTTAGTTTTCCCTCGTATTTTGATGTTTAATTAAAAAAGAAAAGAAAAGAAAAGAAAATGAGTGGAAAGAAACTTTCGGCCCATCCTGTATAAATTACAATCATTTGTTTTTACCCGACGAGTTCACACAGACGCGTTTCTACGCAAAAAGAAAGATCCAATGACACACGCATCGAAAGTCACGGCAATTCGAAAGAATATCGCTGATATGGACGAACGCTGCAGTACCTTTTGATTATGCTGATCCTTCGTATTTCATCAGATGGATGTTGGTTGTCGTCTGCCGACTGAGAACTTACAGCGGGGAAAAGCTCGAGACGAGCACGAGGCGAACTCGCAGACGATCGGGTAAATGGTGCTTTAAAAGTTTTCGCTGCACGAGGCGCTGCGAAGTTTAAAAACCGGGGCGCATGATTAATGATGTCTAGATAATCGCGAGCTGAGCCACTGGATCCGAGAAAGCCTTTAAAATAATCCCCATAAAATTACGCCCTAATGCCACGATCATTAATCGTCTATCTTATTTTCCGCGAGGCAGGTATATATCTCGCTTAGGTCCAATTGTTCGAGCCGTTCACATTAGTGATTCTCTCTCCGGAATAATATTCGGAATATTCTCTTCCTTTAACCCCTTTCTGTGCCATTTAGCCCATTTACGAAACTCGGGCCCAAGCGGTAGGCGTCAAAGCGAGAACAGTCACAATGCGAGCCGAAATGTAAATATCTGTTCACGAGCCTGGCTCGTGATATTCATGTTTGGGCCAAAATATCTTTATCACGAGTCAGACTCGTTAAAGCACGGGAAGGGGTTAATTGCCTTATGATCTTCGAGGTAGATGCTATTGTCAACCGGTTCGTACTGTTACTTCTCGTTTGCAAGATTCCCAGCGATTTGTTAGAAATTGCAAAGCTGCACACGAAATTAAAGAATCGTAATTGAGGAGTTTGCATGCCTGTCACTTTGTACGAAAGTGTATTTAACCCTTTGCGGTCGTATGTCTGCTCTCAGCCACCACAACAGAGAATCATACCGATCTTATATTATATTAAGTCGACAAGCTACGGAGATACGAAGAATTCGAAATAATACTTTACAAATTGCGTTTAAGTGTAATAATTAGGCATTTTCGCTTCTTGAAATATTTTAAAAATAATACTCTAGAATGGCAAGAAGAAAGTTACCGAAAGAAGTGTACCGTTGAAATTGAAAGTAGCGATGACAAATTATTTTATTTTGGCTCTTTGAACACTGACTTTGATATACAATGTGCAAGTTCATATTGTTTTATGAGAAAGTCATGTAAGTGGTGGAGAAAAATTTTTTTCTGGGGATTTAGAGATATGCGCAATCAATAGGTGCCAGCTAGAAGACGCCTATGCCACATTTTATGTTTGTCCGGATAATTGGTGGAACAACTTGTAGGTGATTTTCGTGATGGAACATCTTCAAAATCAGGAAGACCATCGTTCTCAGATAAAGAAGAAAGGCTTAATGGCAAACTACGTATATCGCGACACTGTGAAGATATAAAGAGTAAAGATCGTTCTGTATGTTCAAACAGAAAAATTAAGGACGGAATAATCAAAGACGCCGAACTAATTATTCTTGCGACGCATGTTCTCGAAAACCAGGACTTCATATTGGAGACTGTTTTCAAAGATACCACACGCTGGAGAACTATAAAATATAATTTTTACATAAAATTAAGACACATTATTGTGTTACGTATATCTAAAGTTTAAAATTAGAATTAATAAATTTCGTTTTTCCTTCATAATCTTGCATATTAATTGATATTAACGAAAATTAATTCCGACCAGCATGACACCTATGTATAAGTAGGTAGCTAGTATACGATCGCAAAGGGTTAAAGGCTGACGCTTCTCGTGGGTTTTCTTTTCGAAATTTTTCGAAATTCAAATGTCTCCAGAGACATTGAAACATTTTCATTTCTTTTTTTTTTTTTTTGGCAGTTGAATCTTCAAGATTGGAATCTCCGCGACGACTTCCGAAAATTCGAGATTGTGATTTCTTCTCGCCGAATTATTCAATTTTGAATGGAAAATGGGCTGTGTCGTCAACATTAGAATAATCCAATGTTGTACAAACAAAAAATCTTCAATTTAGGTGCTGAAGAAGAATGGAAACTTCAGTCTTTGAAACGAACCCAGACAGACACGTCGTGACAGACATTTTGTTACAAAATTGTTACAAAAGTTCAAAGATGTACGTGTAATATATTTCTGTTCGCAACTTCTTCTTCATTAGAAAAAAAAAAAAACTCTCTAGACCCAGAAAATTTAAAGCAAGAAATTCAAATTCACAGGCTTAGAAAGTTCGAGAAGACAGGAGACACAATTGAAAGAAGAATGGCTGAAAGAGAGTGAAATCCGCGCAAAAGTCCACGCAATCTGAAAGAATATACAAACGATCGATACGAGTGGTAATATTGAAACAAATTGCCTATAATACCGTGCAACGGGCAGGCCGGCGTTGAAATATAGCTGGACAATATTCCATCGAGCATCGATTGCGAGCGTGTTCGACGGTCGTGGAGGTCGCCGAGGAAGCGGAGGAGGATTCTCTAGACACGTTCCTGGCGTTCGAAGTTTCTTTCCCATCCCCGACGCGCGTTTAAGCCGGCGGCACTGCCGGAATTAATTATTTAGGGGACAGAAATGGCACCCCTGTCCATCCCCTCGATTCTTTCCCTCCGCTCTGTCTCTCTGTCTCACCCTGTGTGTGTTCTCGACCCTGAAGATCGTGGTGGATCGAGCCTAACCCGAGGGCAAAGATATAATTATGGGTGGTGGGTGGCCTTCAAGTATTCATGTTTTCATTACGGCATGGGTATTCTCGGTAGCGGTTCGAGAAAAAGAAGAAGAAGAAGAAGAAGACGGACTGGAAGAAAAAGGAATTTTTCCACCCCTCTAGCACATCCTTCTCTTCGTCCCTCTTCGTTATCCGTTGAAATATTTCTCTCTCTCTCTCTCTCTCTCTCCGTGGGATTTCTCTCGTGTTGACACGCGTTTAATCTGCCCGTTTGCAATTAATTCCTCCGGAATTTGGCCCTCCATCCCTTCGGTCGGGCGGGAAAACGCGGAATCGGTGTAACATCACCGACGAACTCGAGGGAGTAAATGGCTCGCCGTTTAAAATAACCGGCGACTGTTTCCGTCCAATTTCGTCCGAGGATACGTCGAGGAGTGTCGTTTATTCAATCGCGAGTGCGACATTTTGACGTGTAAATTTGAAATCGAAGATTCCAATATTCCGATTATTGGTCAGAGAGGAATGAAGAGAAAAAAGAAGGGGATCGTATCGACCAAAAATACTTATGCTAAATCTGTGAAAAAAAAAAAAATGACCAGAATATTTTACAAATATCGCGCGATATTATATATATATATATACATGTACGTATACTAGCATAACGATATTGTATCAATGACAATGAAAAATTTAAACTGACACAAACAGACAAAAAATCGCGTAGAGTTAATCATTAAAGGCTGTGCAAAAAAAATATAAGTTTACGTTGAAAAAAGTGAAGGTGACCTTGAAGTCTCCGAAAGTCTTTCAGGTTTCCATAAAAAAAATTACTACTGTCACATAACGCATCCATATAATTTTTACAATTTTCAACAACAAAAGTATCCTTGCTTTTCCAAAAGTAGAGGTTAGGTTTCACGCTTGACCGTCACGCGAGTTTTTACACATACTTATCCTTCCAGAAATGACCGACGGTTTCAAATATACTACATTGTAACGCGTTTAATTTTTTGTTTTTTTCAGCGCACAAGATTTTTACTTTAATACTCTATTTACTTTTTACTACTCTTAATTCTTAACTGTTTAATTCTTTTAAATACTAAAGAATGACATCGTCAGCCATTGTGGCAGTCAATATGTTAAAACAAAGCTGATTATTATTTTTACTAATTTTGACAAAATATCGATAATTTCTCACGCTTTTTCGTACCTTTGCGCTCCATCTCTGTATTTCTGTATATTCGTACGTCGCTTCGAGGGTGAAATCGTCAAAATTCAAACGCACGTGGAACCATGAAAAAGAAAAAGAAAAGAAAAAAAAAGAAAATTTCTTTTCAATGATCGACGATGTTTCGCCGTCGCCGGTGCAGTTGCGCTCTTCATTCTCTGACCGTATTTTAGCGTAACATCTGCGAAGAGAAGGAGAAGAGTAGGCTAACGGGCGGGCCAATATTTCTCTCACCGAGGGCTCGCTCACGAACGCTTCGGCGAACGCAAGGATGCCGCCGGATAGCCAAGAGATAGCCTCCTCTTCCCCCGCGATCTTCTTTGCCCCGGTGTGTTTTTGCCGGTGGGTCCGTTATCTGCTCTTTGTTCCACCGTTCTCGCACCCTTTGTGCCGGATCCTCCCTTTTGTAACTTTCGAGATCTTCCGTCCATTGTCTACCCCGGACTGTGTGCGGGAAAAGGCTCCTCGCCTCCTCGCCTTTGCAAAAACGTCGCCGCCGCCGCAGCTAAATTAATCGACGCCGTTTTCCTTCCACGGGAACGCGTCGAGGGGGATCAGCCATTAAAAATTCCTGAATCAGTGCCTGCTTGCCGCTGATTAACGGGCCTATTCTACTAACCTGGCCACCACCCTCCACGGCCACGATTCCCGGAACGTCACGAAGACGATGTCGAAGAATTCTTGACAATTTATGACAGAAACCGGCGAAACTGTCGCGCTTCTGTCGCTGAAAGGGATTTCCGAGGAAAACGCTGATAACCGAAGACGCGCTCCCCCTCTCCAGGAGGCATTGTTCCTCTCGTTTTTTCCTTTTTATTCCCTTCTTATTCTTATTTTTTTTAAGAATCGCGCGACTTCTGTTTCTTTTGTCACACTCTTGCTGCCCGCGAAACAGGCTTTCATCTCCGTGTAACAACCATCCAAGTCCATCGTATAATGTTATTCGAAAAGTGTCAAAAGCAGTTTTTAAACACGTGATTTTTCCGAACGAAGTTGCTACCGTCTTGCTTAAAAAAAAAAAATATCCGTGATTTCTCCAACGATTTTTTTTTCTTTCTTTTTTTTTTTAAATATAATTTAAAATCTTCTTGCTCGTTAAGATGAATTTCCACGGCGCGTAATATGAATGACAAATCTTTCTCGTCGATGCTTCTAGATGGCTAGCGAAAGTTTTTCAATTAATCGAGGCGAAAGCGGTTCAAAGCGAAGAAAAAAGAAAAGAGGAGAAACGGACACGCGGTTCTGAAAAGATATTCATTTTGCGTCGTTGCACTTTCGGATAACCGGTGAAAGTTTACCAGCCGATTTCGAGTCCTCGTCGAATTTTACTTGCGAATAAAAAGTTCGGATGTAATTAATATCGACCAAGCCTTTTTAAACCCGACGAATCTCTCGCAACTGTTTCTTGGTCTCTCAGAAATATTTTAGAATATATTATAATATTTATATATATATTTGAATATTTTAATAAATACAAATATTTCGAATATGTAATATAAAGACGTGGACAAAAGTCGCGCACTCGGATGAACAATTACCGACGTTTTAAATTGTTTTAAACGCACGTTAATCAAGCTGGTCTCGTTCTAAGCTTGAGTTTTTTTTCCAAAACTGAACAATTTTTTTTCATTCTGTCATAATCCCGAGGACTGTCAAAGCCTTTACAGTTTTTTGAAGCTTACCTGTACGATTTTATCGAATGGCTTCAGAACGTCAGAATTAAAAAGACAAAAATTCAAGAAATCTTAACGTTTCCGCCATTTAACCCTAATGTTTGAAATGGCGTGATTCGATTCCCGAAAAAGTTCTCTTCAAGGTTTGCTCGAATTGACAATTTTCGAGGGCAAAAGGTATCCTTTGAAAGTGATTGAAAAAGAAAGAAAAAAGGTTTCACACTTTAAAACGTGACCAACGTGGGATCATCGTAAGATTGTTTTCTCCGAAGTTGTAAACACAGCTTGAAACACAGACGATTCTTCATCGAACGTGCGAATACTTTCCCTCCACTTCTCTCTCTCTCTCTCTCTCTCTCTCTCTCTTCTTTTTCTTCTTCGAGTTGTAAAACCGCCGTCGCGTTAATATTGCACAAGCGTGCTCGCCGCGTCGTAACCACCAATCAATCTATCTCTCGCGATCCGGCCTGAAACTTTCCTCGAGAACGTGTCATTTGCTAGACCAGTGAGTTTCGTCCCGCGTACACGTCCACTTTTCGTTGCAAAAGAGAAAGAGGGCACGCGAGTGTGTGGGGAAAATAAACGGACGAAAGATGGCCGTATTGGATACTATCGATCGCGTAAGCACAGCCACGAGGGGTAAGTTATTGGTCAGTTGCATCGTGCACATCCCTGAGTCTGACGAGGGGGTTAGCCGCGCCGGCAATGGGGAGTCCCCGTAGAAGGGGGGCGCTTCGTTTCGTAACACCATGGCAGCAGCAGCGTTGTGGGATGTCCCTGGAATACTCGAGGCGCTCGCTTCATTTTCCGGAATTATGGCATCGTCTGACGCGACGATTTCCCCTTTCTCGACGCCCTTGTGTTCGTCCGTCCGTTTCATTCTTCTTTGATGACATAATTGTCTCTGTGAATTCGTCCAATGCTCTTCTTATGGATTCGTTTTGTGGAATTGTAGTCACTTTCTCGCTGAAAATCGCTGTAATCGAGGTACAGAAGATTGATACTGTTTCAATGATACTTTACGCGGAGCTTCGAGCAGAGAGAAGACGTTTGCTTTCTTTAACGGCTCGGTTGCGATGGAAGATGCGATTGGAAGTTTCAAGGAACCAACTGTTCGAAGCGTTAATTTATTAATTAATTTATTTATCTATAATATAATTGATGTGTCTATGTTTATACATTTATCTGTGCAGTTTATATATCTATACTTATACACGTCACACCACATGTATATTAAATATAATTAAATTACTCCATATATTATTCCACATATTAAATATTAAATCTATATATACATTAAATATAATTAAATTATTTATCTTTTTAAACGCTTAATCTGTTATTAAAAGCAAATGGAAAACGTCCTGTGAATTCATAATATTTCCAATACCGTGCCACGTCTCGCGCTCAATGGCAATAAATTTCGCTCCATATTGGTACATACCCACTCTGCGCGGGTATTAAGAAATATTCGTAAAACCGTGGAAGCGACGAGGCTGAAAGAGGTTGAGAATTGTGTGGGTCGTTGGAAGAGCCGGGGCGTTGTAAAGTCGGCGGTAAAAATTTAATACGGAAATTTTCTGGATCTCCCTGGACGAGCGCGGTGGCCGAGTGGCGCACAAAGCCGCCTCTGAATTCATAGAATATTTGATGTCCCCCCCCTTTCCCCTCCTCTCGGTTGCCGGTAACCGTCGACGAGTCCATCGCCGGTTTCTTCCCAACTTTTTCAAAGTTCCCGCCCGAAAAAAAGAAGGAGGAGGAACGGGCCGAGCCAGCGGTCGTCGCGCGTGTGAAGCCAAGAAGAAAGAGAGAGAGAGAGAGAGAGAGAGAGAGAGAACGCACGCGCGAAGAGGGAAGAGGCGGAAAGTTTTCCCGACCCCCGTGATACGAAAGTTAGGGGGAGAAGGCTTGGCTCGTGACCGGTGGATATCTTCGGATCAAGGTATATCTCTGCGCTGCATTATTTCCCGCGAGGGACCGTCGCGAAAGGGCGAAAAGATCGATAACCCACACGGTATCGTGTGGCCGGTGAACAACTTTTGTTTCTCGCCAGGAACAGATAAAGCACCGGGGGAATAATGGTGTTTCAACGGCCACTAGAAGCGGTCCCCCGCTCCTCTCCGCGCCACTGTCGCGCCATGTTTCTTTCAACCCCCGGACCTGACGGAATTAATCCTCGCTCCGGCGACCTGACGCGCTGGAAAACTTTCACCCTCAAGACAAGCGACAATTCCTCCCCCCCCCTTCCGATCTTCGATTCGTGGAAGCAGCAAGATATTCAAGGTTTACTAACCGAATATTTGTCGCCTTTTTGCGAAGCTACTTACGGGGCAAGTATAAGCCCCGGTAATGGGTTGAGATGAGATCGAAAGAATGGAAAATATAGTGCGAGCGTATACTGATTCAGGTTAGTCAGGCAAAATAGGCAATCAGGTGTTTCAAGGATTGTGGATCAAGTCTAATTGTTCGGACAATAGCTATCAACTAGCTATTGTCCGAATCAAGCTTCTTGAGTATAATAAGAGAATAAACTCAAGTGAGAATTATTCATTGTGGCCAATTATCAAGGCCAAGTGCCGTAAGCAAAGATATACGACTGGCACCGATCCTTAGCAGGATGTTAAGGACTAGCATAATTAAGAGTTTAATAACTAAGACTATTTAACCTTGACTTTTCTGGGAGAGAATCACACATTTCTCGTATTATGTATGATATTTACAGCGGATGGAAAAAAAAGTATTGGCACGCCTAGTTGTTTTCGCGATATCTTTGTGAAAGTGACGTGTTAAAATGTCACTACATACAAAAGCAAGGTGCACAGTGATAATTTCCAATAACGAGTTAAAGAATAATCGGAAGAAATATAAAAGTTCAGGAATCGAAAAGCTATTGGCATGCTTGCAGTCAATCTGCATTTAATGGCGGAATGACAAAAAGATATCGCAGCAACATCAAAAATATTTTATATCCAAATATAAAGGTCAAAGTTGAAATATTGTTGTATCGAAATTATTATAATGTATAGTTATAGTTTTAGTTAGTTTACTTTTAATAGATGGCCTGTTTCTTGGAGATGCGTGAACGAAAAAAGTATGAATTTGATGTGAGAAGCAGAGCGCTTTTCTTTTTGAAAAGAGGAAAGTCGTACGAGTGAAAAAACAGAGTCGTAAAAGAGCGTTGAATGAGAGTGATCAAAAGAGTGATCATTTGTGTTGTATAAAAGAATTAATTGTATCGTATTTAAGTTTATTCGAATTATCTCTTGTCCGTGTTGTCTATCTTGTATTTGTTATTTGTTTTGTTTCCGCTTTCTTTGTTATTTAATATAATAAACATTATTTAAATTATATCACTATAATATATGTAAAAAATATTTTGAATACAAATATAAAAGTATGATAGAACTGCAAAAATACCTTCTCGAGAAAGAATTTCCACGTCATTATTATTGTACAACTCATCACTGGAAATTCTTACTATTTCGCGCGTGGTAAAACTATTTTTGCCAATGTATCGTTCGTTTTTGCAAAAATGTTGCAACATCGGCCTAGACCGCGCCGATATTTTCTCGATCCACCGTGGGAATGAGTTCGCCACTTTCCAAGATCGATGTCGAGTTTCTGAATTTCTGGCTTGCAAAGCTAGAAGCGACTCTGACTCTGTAAAAACTTCAAGGCAACGAAAGCGAACGATTAACGAACGTAATTTTTAATTTATATACGAGTGAATGCGAGTGTGAATTCACGCGGTGTGTTACGCGACTGACGGCCGCAAGCAGAAAATGGAAGTGGTCGCGATCCCGAAGTTAATTAATCTTCCGTGTGGCGCGTTCACAAGCCGCGAAGGAAACGCGTTTGACGAGTTTCCTTCGAGCAAACCGCCGGCCAAAAAACCAATTAATCTTCCGGGTTCTCGGAATCACGGCGTAGAAAACACCGGCGTAAAATTAGCTAACACCACACCATCGGTGCGCGATCCTTTCGAACGTGATGCTGCAACTATAACACCGCACGAAGGAACGTTACCACGCCGAGAAGGTGAAAAAAAAAAGGAGAGAAGCCAACGCGTTTCCCAACGGGCTGAGCGAACTTCACGCGTGTCTAACTGTTGTTCGGAACGTCGAAATGCGCACTCTCACCGAGGCTGAGCCTCCCGAAACTTTTGCATCAGGCAACAAAAATCGGTTTACCCGAAGGAGGGCAGAGAGAGGTCCTACCATTCCCGAGTATCTTCCTTTCGTTTCACGGTTATTTTAATGGAACCATGGCGCGTTTCATTCGCTTCTTCCCTTATTGCTGTTCCCTCGTGAAAACGGGAAGGCGATAGAACCATCGAACGTATCCGTTTCGAAAATCATTCGTTCTGATCGTTTCGATACCGAGCGATCGAACAACAAGATTTCGGATAATCGTGAATTTGCACGTTGCTCTCAGCATTTCGGTATTTTCATTTTAACGCTGCGCCATGTTGCGCGCAGAATTCCATCCAGAACCTATACTGGAGTCTGAATCTGAGTGAAAGAGAACGTTTCACGTTCGAATCAAAGGGACGAAGGCACGATATAAACAATTTCGAAAATTCTTCGGAAGCCTACGGGGATTAGTCAGCGAGGAGGCGAGAGCGAAGAGAGGCGGTCGTTGTAATTCAATTTGGTGGCTAAACCGGGGAAGATGAAATCGCGCCGAGAAGCGGCCCATAGCGCCGGGGATAGGTAGTTTTATTTCCGCCGAGTCGTCTCTTGCCGGCCAGTCAGGGGCTTACATGTAAGACTTTGAAGTTAGAAAGCTTCCCGAACAAGATTACACCGCGCGCTCGAAGGAGCTTTTCGACACTTGTGCGGTTTTTTCGCCATTTCCGAGCTCCAGCTTCGCTCCGATCTTCTTCTCCCTCCCTACCCCCGCTTTATGGGTCCTCGGTGTCGATGTTTCTTAACGATCACGCACCGTTCTCTTCCAGTCTTCTCTTCTCTTTCTTTCTCTTTATTTTCTTTTATGTATATATTCCGTGACACGAACGAAAGGGGACAGAGGCCGTAAGTGACCTTTGCTAATTACAGAGAAACGGGAATACACGATGGGATATTTATGGCGGTTGTCGTTAAATGTCATCGACACGATCGATGAGAAAGTGAAGTTTCATCAAAGGACGGTACAATCTTGGGTTATTCATTGCGAGTAATTGTCAAGTTCTATATGTGGAAGATCGCGATTGTTGTTGAATCGTATGTTGGTATTTTTACAGTTTTGATAATTTGAATACTGCGTGTCGATGTATCTCAAGTAATCGAACTTCCAATTTTCATCGAATTACTTTCAAATTTCACGGCTTTTGAACTTTGTACGTTTAGTTTTACTTATTATTGTTTATTATTATTTCTTGCTGTTTTATGTTATAATTTATTTTTACTCTATATATATTATAATTTACTTATATACATATATATACATATATATTGTATACATACGTTATATATTTTATTTATATTTTTTAAGTTCCATAGACTTCATTTATACTCTATATACTTAATTTTATTATTATGTTTATTGTTTGATTTTGCACTGTTGCGGCGAAGATGAAAGTAAAACTTTGAAAAGTGTCTGCTCGAAATATCTCGAAGAAAGACCAAGGAACCAAGGTTTCGTTCACGCGGGGAAATTAAATCCAGCGACGCGACGCAGCGTGCGGATTTCACGCGAGTGAACGCAGCGACGCGTAAACGCCCGGATCGCGGCATCGATTCCGGGGGACCACCGGTGATGTCGAAACTTTTCAAAGAACGGTTTTCTAGGAACCTTATTCACTGGAAGCCAGCTTTCCCGATTTCTCCTTACGGGAGGACTTACGATTTCTTTTTCGTCCCCTTTCCGTGGCTCTCCCTTCATCTTGCACGTTGCCCTCGAAAATATTTCATCTCTCTCTCTCTCTCTCTCTCTTTCCTCCTTCTAGCCTCTTCATTCTCTCCTTTATCTCCAGCCAGACTGGGCTGTAATGCCCGTTCGTCTGAACGACGAAGGAGGAACACAACGCGGAGCGACCTCTCATTATCGGTACCGGCTAATTCACGAGTTCACCGTGTGTTTCCAGGTCGAACGCACCGATTCCGATGGCCGCCTTTCATCCCCTTTCTCGTGCTTGAACCTCGTGGTTGAACGCCACCTACTTCCGCTCGACGCCCGCCAACCATCATCGCGAGCACCGATAATTATTGGCTTTTAGCCGGCCGAGTTCGAGTTTCCTCTGCCGAAACCACGGCCGATCTCTCCTCTGGTCCTTCGACTTCTCTGCCCTGTTTTCCCAAGCGGACACGCCCCTTCGCGTCCCGTCTCTTCATTCTGATTTTTCGTTTCCTTTTTCCCGAAAATCCGCGAACCTTCGACGAGGCTTGACATATCGAGAAGATTGAGAAAGAAGAGAATAGAGTTCGAGGAGATCGAAAGGTAGAATCGTTCACGCTTTTATGGGTTTATTGTAATTATTTTCCAAGACGCGGAGTTTTACGGATTTTGCTCGGTTATTTGTACTAATTTGTTTATACGAATCTCTGCCGCGAGTTATTTGTATTATTTCTAGAGGTACGGAAGGTCGGTAAGGGACCGGTAGTTGGAAACAATTATCCAACAATATCTTTAACCGAGCACGACCTAACCCTAACCGCGAGGAACACCAACCAATTATCCATCCGCTGCTCAAAACCGCACTCAACGTCACTTCAAATCTGACCGTAAGGTAACCGTCGACCCTTCTTTACGGGTCTGGAAACCATGGAACGGACAGGTAACCCATTGCCAGGGTTTAATCAGTCGTGAAAGTAGACAGTGGTAGAAGAAGAAGCAGAAAAAGAAGAAGAAAAAAAGAAAAAGAAAATGGAAAAAAAGAAAGAAAAAGGAAAATGGAAAAAAAATAGGGATCCCATAGAGAGGAAGAATTTTCTAGGTTACGAGCAAGCGAGTTCTGTAAAAGGGGTTGCAACTAGCTATCCCAACCTGTTCCCTTCGGTTTACTTTTTTTCTTCTTCTCCCTCCCCTTATGCGATTGGGATAACGTTTAGCGACATAATGCCGAAGTTGGGTAAAGGGTTGGCCCGGCATTGTGCCGACCTCGACGCGACACAAGGTGCCAGTGTGCATCGTCGTATACCTGCTTCGTCGCGAGACAAGGACAGAGAGAGAGAGAGAGAGAGAGAGGGGGGCAGAAGGGTTACCAAGGTCCCGAGTACTTTGGGTCTCTCACCCTTTCGAACCCTCTCTCTAAACGATCGTGACCCTATGATCCGCGCCAATGTGCGTAACCGGTGTGTGTCTGTAACAGGTGTCGTGCACACGCATGCATCGTGAGAGAGAGAGAGAGAGAGAGAGAGAGAGGGTTACACCAGAGGCGACAGAAGGATTAGGACCCCTTCGAACAGGTGAACTTCGAACGGGTTTACGGAGAACCGTTCGCCCGGCCACCACGAAGACCGTGGTCCTGATGTTTCGAAACGAGATCCGTGTAATTATAGTCGGTGGAACGGTAATTTTCTTTTTTCTTTCGAGATCGTACTCGATAATTTCGTACTTCTATTTAATGATAGGACCCGCCGGAACGGGTATCCCCGGCTAATTGGATTCGTTAATTTGTACCGTGCTCTGACGAACATCCACTTCCGGCTAATTTTTTTCTACGAATACATTTCACGCTGCGCGGAAAAAATTCGTTTACAAGGAGAAATGCGATGATTAAGCATTTGCTTAGGGCTACGTGCTTTCTGATCTATCGTAAACCTAAGCAGTTGTAATCTATTTACTCGTTATAATGTAAATAGACTGTGTGAAAACATCGTGGTTTCCCATTCGATTCGAAGGACCGCGAGTTCCAAGTTGAATCAAATAGCAAAAGAATATCGTATACAGCGAATTTTAAGGAAAACTTTAAAGGTTTAAAGAAAAGAATTTCGATCTTCGGGAGCTTTGATGGTGGATCTAGTCGCGAAGAAAATTTCTTTTTTTAACGTTCTCGCGCGTGTTTGAATTTTTACAGATTTCACGAGGAAAGAGTACTCTCGCCACACGATGTAAAATCATTTAAAAAAAAAAAAAAAACATGATCAAGTGAATCGTTACACGATCTATCTTTTACAAAGTTACGTCAGTTTAAATGATCGACGATCTTTCATTGATTGACAGTTCACCGTACGAATGACGAATACATAACGTTTAAAAGCGAGTTTCCACTTTGATTGTATTTCTTTGCCATGACAAAACTCTGCTCGACTAATCCGTTGCTTTAATTAAACTATCAGCTGAAACCGAATAGTCCCGAATAATCAACAAAAGCATGATCATGCTGAACGCGTTAATAACTCTGTCGTCTCGCAGCTCTTTATTTCGTCGTTACTCCATGACACCTCGTAAATACTCGACTTTTTACGGCTGGTTGCCAACCTGTCAGTGTGTCTCGTTTCACCGACAGCTTTTACGGGGCCGCGATTTCCAGCCACTTCATAAAGCATCGATTTTTATCGAGTGGAAGGATATATCGCTTTCCAATTACGCGTTCTTTTTTCCGGGGTGTGAGCAACCCTTACGAAAAAAAAAAAAATAATAAAAAGAAGATAAAAAGAACCGTCGAAGGGTCGACACAGGCGCAACCCTATCGATTCTGAACGAGAATAGGTTAGGTTAGATTTGTGGATAGGCTTTCCTTTTTTTTTTTTTTTTTTTTTTTTTTCTTTGAAAAGCGGAATTCTCGCTACTTCTCGTATGGCGCGGATCGACGACCATAAGTGTCGTTGCGTCCCACTGCGAGAGGAGCGCGCAGGTATAAACGCGTCCGACACACATCGTGATCGAGAGAGGGTTGCGTGAAAAAAGGAAAAAACCGTAGGGTAGGTCCTGGCTTTAATCCATTACACGACATATTAATTCATCTCCGGCCAGAGTGAGGTGATCCAGGTAGCGGCTGAAAAAAAAAAAAAGAAAAAAAGGAAGGAAGAAAGAAAGAACGAGAGAACCTAAAGAAGAAACGTGCCACGCACGCGTTCAGGTAGCCTCGAAAGGGGTCCGCCACGAGGCCCCCATAAAAAAGTCGAGTCAGACGAGGGAGGGAGGGAGGAACGATGGAACACGCGTCGAAATTGTACATCGTAAAAAGTACCTGCTGCTGGAACTACGTTCTTTATGGCCAAGAAGATTTCATTTTTTCTCTTTTCCTTTTTTTCTTTTTTTTCGGAATTCGTACGATGAGGAGGTGGAAGTTGTAATGAGATATTATCGTGTGGTTATCGATGTTATCGATGTCGTCAAAAAATTGGCAGAATAACTTTTTAACTTAAAAGTTTCGTTTATTACGGGTGTCTATGATTCATGGAATTTTTGTTCAATTGATTGAACTCCTCGTTCGTTTAAAGCTTCAAGAGACAAATTCTAAGCCTTAAGCTTGTAAAATGGCGAGGATGTAATGTTGTCTGTAAATCTGAAATCTATGTGATAATCTATAAAGTAACAATGTACGTAATACAGCGTTGTGCTTTCAAGTTTCAACATTAAACGTCTCTCTCCATTGGGAGACGTAAGAGACACGGCGAGTGAATAAATCATTTACTTTTAGTTCCACGTATGTACGCCTTGGTTCAACTTTCGCTACTTTCATTTCGAAGTTCGTGCATAAAGAGGGATATTTAGAAATCGGATATTTAGAAATCGGATTGTTAAAAAAAGAAAGCTTGACGTTTAGTCTTCGAAAACCGATGAAACCGGCGGTCTTCTTGTAACGCGAACGGAACGGAAAAGAAAAAAAGAAAGGAAAAGGGAAACAGGGGAGCGAAACGGTCGTGGTTCGTGGCGGAAAAGTTGTTTCCGCCAGACACAGATAAGCGGAACAGTTCCTTCAAACGTAGGCAAGAGGAGGCCGAAGGAATACAGAAGAGATATCTAATGCCAAAAGTTTAGAACATTTGAAGAGCGTGCAGCTGTTCACACTCATTTCAGCTAACGTTCTGCTAAACGATCGCCGTTTATCGTTTTCATCAGTTATTCGACTTGTTTTCATAAAATTGAAACTGAAGTAATTAATTAATTACTTGAAATTAATATCAAATTCCACGCTGAACAATATCTATATTTATGTGCAAAAATCTGGAACTCTAAATAATGTAATTAACTGCTTAAAATTAATAGCAAATTCCACGCTGAACAATATCTATATTTATGTGCAAAAATCTGGAATTCTAAATAATGTAATTAATTGCTTAAAATTAATAGCAAATTCCACGCCGAACAATATCTATATTTATGTGCAAAATTCTGGAATTCTAAATAATCAGCCAAAATTTTTTTTTATATACATATCAATGTGTGTACACTTTATGTACATATTAATACTCGGACACGGAGCATTGAAATCTCGTAAAAAAATCTGTTTTGGTTACTAAACGGACATGTACTTTAAACACGATATATAAAATAAACTTATATAAAAAATAATTGCTAGATCTATTTCGACACTGCGAAATCAAATAAAAAAATGAAATGCATTCAATCACTATGTTTCAGACAAATAATCAACGCACCGTGGATACATTCGCTACAGTGCAAACTTGTTATATCAGATCTTTTATTGATTTATCGACTTTCGAATATCAAGCAAAAATTGAAGGAATTGTAACATGCAAGCCTGTTATTCAAAATGTTCGATAAAATCGCGAAAAGAATGCGAGTTTTCCAATGTCCTCCTATAAAGGAGGAGGTCATTGATCTTCGAATCCACTCCGTGGATTCAATCGCGAAACAAATTTCGCGCTTTCGCACATAGCATTTTCAGAGAGAAAGGTATCCTCGCTGGATAAAAATATTCTAAAAGTATTTTCGAAAGCTTTGAAAGCTTTAATATCCGTGTATCCATCGTTACGCGATTTCTTTTTACAAGCTTACAACAACTTCAACGTTGTTCAGTGTACGCTGTGTATCATCGCGGCGCATCATCTGAACAATTAATTGAACCGATTATCCTCGGCCAATGCACAGCAACTGATTCACACGGTGAGCTCACACGACGCTATCGGATAACATCGCGCAAGCGTCAAGATGCCACAAATGCTCTCGCATAAATCACGATCATTGCATGCAGATTCGACGCGCCGTCGATCGTGCATATCGACCGCAGGTCTCAGCGATAAGTTTATCTGAAGGGCGATTGGCACTGGGATTGGTAGTCACGATGTCTCGCAAGCCTGGTCGAAATCACGAGCGACAATGGCGGTGGACAGACGGCCATTGAGCCTGGACAATGAGTAACGTTAGCGTCGACGCGAACCAACCCCCGATCTCTCTCTCTCTCTCTCTCTCTCTCCATCTCTTTCAGCAGCAGCCCCCTTTTAGGCTGTTGTCTCCACGGGGTCAGAGAAAGGAGGGGTTCGCGTGCAGATTGCACAACCGTCCAACGCCAGCTGGCCAACCCCTTGACCCCGGCAGGGTGGACGTAAAGTCCGAGTCGATCGTAAAGACCGCGTAACCTGGCCCGATCTCCCCGAAAGAGGGTTGAAAAAGAAAAGGTGTCCACTCGGCCGTTACTTCCACCGCTGACCGAGTGTATGTAACGTGTATGTAACGTGTGCTACCGTTAAATCGCCTTGGGACGCGGAACCAACGCGTGAGAGACGCGCGAGAGATGAGAGAAGAAGGGTGGAAGAAAAGAGAGAGATTGCCAACCAGTGGAACTCGTTGCGTCCCGTCGATGGACGAAGGGTACAGCTGGCGACAGAGATGCAGCCTGGCGTCGGAGCTTGTTGATTACGAACGACGATCGTTGAGAGAAATTGGAGGATGAAGCTGGCCCGTGATACGCGTAGAATCCGAAGAATTTTCGATCAATTATTCGATCGTGTATTAACGTTCGAGTTTGGAGAGGCAGACGCGAAGAATCTAGACGGACGTCTCTTGGTCTTCTAAATCATCCGTCCGTGAAACGAACGTTTCAGACGCTAGGCTGAGAAATGCAAATCGTAAATTTTGCGTGGCCCGCCGATGGGGCAACACCGTTATAACGGAAACGCGTGTAAAAACAAAGCGACGTCGCAAGGATTCCGAGAGCATTTTAAACAGGCAAGGAGGTCTCATTAGGCAGCCAGGTTCGCACCTTTCCTGGCGGCGGAGATGACGTTTCCGGTGAGTTACGAGGTCCGTTGCGTTGATATTTTCTGATGTTTCGAAATTTATGCCGCGGCCCACCAACGGGTATAGATACTGCCGGTGACAGGAAACAAGCAAGCCACTTCGTTCCTTCGGGGATATTCGTGTCCAGAAATAGATTGACCTCGCCATTGTTCATAAAGCTGGATGTTGGAGAAGGCAGGAAACGGAGGGACCATCGCGGAATATCAAGCAGCGACTTTGACATTTTTCTCCGAAAATGATTTCAATCTCGTTCGTTTATTCCTATAAAGTCGTTTCACTTGATTCTTTTCAAACCGCGTAAAAAATATTTTCCAAGGGATTTCCAAAACGCTTCGAACGACAACTTCGAGTCGGAATTTTCGGTCACTCGACCTTGTAAATTATATCAACGACAAAATGATTGTCACAGTCGGGACAAAAAAAGTTTTCCCGTGGAAAAGTTGTTCAATGCAACGTGCACTACGAACAGATCGATCACGTAAGCCTACACCACCATTTTGCAAGACGCACCGCCATCACTGTGATTCAACCCTTGCACAACCCTATCCCTCATGAAGGGTCTCTCATGTTCAGCCACGTCCGCTCACCCCTTTATTCGAAGAAAGGGCGTTTAACTCGTGCCGCTGTCACAACACGGCCATTCGTGCATCAATCTGCTCCTTCATTGGCTGAAATCTGGATCGTTTTCCATCGAGTACTCACGTTCTTCGTGCACGCCTAATTAATTGCAACACAGCTGCCGCGTTACTACATTATAAAACCGTAACACAGTGGATCAAAAGAGTATCGGCACACCTACGGTTTCTTGCAATATTTTTGTGAAAACGATCGATAAATAATTCCATAAATTGTTTACTAAATACAAAAGCAACGTGCATGGCAACAACACTTTAATTAGTAAGTGAGTTATTAACGAGCGATAATAATACAGACAATGTGAAAATTCGGGAATCGGAAAGATATTGACATTCCAGTACTTGCAAAAGGATATCTTGTAATTTTTTCAATAACACTTTCAGTTATTATCTTCGTAATCGTTAACCTAACTAGCCATTAACCTTATGAGTTATGTTCATGGTAGAAATTATGGTTTTAATTTGAAAGAGAAAGACAAATCATAGTTCTATGGAGTACGAAATTTGAATTTTCAATTTTAATTCCTCAAACTGAAGATTATTAATAAATGCGAACTAAATGCTGTAATAACAAAAAACGTTTACCGAAGACTGAAAATCGCAAGATAAGGAGTTGAACGCAGACTCAAGCACTGGAATTACAAGCGTGTCAACACTTTTTTCACCCTCGAATTTCTGTATTTCTTGTATATTATCCATTATTGCGCACATTGCTTTTATATATGGAAACAGATTTTGCTAACACATCGTTCGTTTTTATAAAAATATCGTCGATGAAAAATTCAGGCTTGCCGGTACTTTCTTCACCCACTGTATGTAAGATACCTGTCTGCCTTCTTTTTTTCTTTCTTTTTTTTTTATTTTTGATCAGAATCTGATTAAAATCGGGCGACCGACGATCGGGCACGTTATAGCCACCATTTTATGTTGCAGAGTGGATGTCGTTAGCCGGGCACATCCTGCGTCGTTATTTGCCCGATGCTATACAAGCGAAAGCCGGTTTTCGACTTTCGAAAGCATTATACGAGACACATCGTTCGTTCCTCGTATCGTGCTTTTCACACGTGCCCTCGGGAATTAATTCTTTGTCAATCCGATTCCGACCGCTGCACCTGAAGATTCTTCCGTGCACCTTTTCCTTTCTACCTGTCCGCGCGTGCGACACGATATCTCGATATCTAACATCGTTTCGTTAACGTTCGAACGTGCGAAGGAATGTCGTTTTACGTTCGTGGCTGGTTGGAACGAACGATGATCGAAAGTGGTGATCAATAAGAAATTTTCTAGCTAGTTTCGAACCAAACCTAACGTAAACCAAACTGTCGATAGAATCCGTGATAAAAAAAATTATCGCGTCATTGAACTTGTCACTTCTTTTATTTTGTCAAACTTCTCACGTGAGATTTTTGAAAGAATTTGATTTAATCGTACGAGTTTAAACTGTCGTCTGTGACTTACGACTTGAAAGAAACTGTGCTAACGGAATTTTTATTATATTGGTAATAGTCATTGTTCTTATTAATTGTAGTACCATTATTTCCAATTATCTCTGTTCATTTTCACCGTGCTTATATTTTAAAATATTCTTCTTTTCTTTGTGATTGAGGTATATGCATTGGTTTGATTATTCAAGAAAAGCTTAACAGTCAAACGCGAACTGCAGGTTTCTATGCAAATTCACATTTTTATATAAATAAAATTTAGAAAAAAGGAACTAGATAACAAATTAATTTCTCTATTAACATTATATTGAATATTATATTTCTCTACTAATTATTTTACATTATAGAGTATAATACATTTTGAGTATAATATAATAATAATTATTATTATTCTACATTATAGAGTATAATATATGTTGAGTATAATATAATAATAATAATTATTCTACATTATAGAGTATAATACATTTTGAGTATTATACATTTTATTTTATATATTTTCGTATATATATTTTATATATTTTCGTATACGTGCATGTATTCTGTTCATTTCTGCATCTTCAAATTTCTTTTATAAATGCATGAGAATCCGCAGATGATGAATGATCAGTAATCAAATAACAATGCTTCTGCGTTCATAGAACCAGAACACAGTGGCCATTCACTCTCGAATACAGATGTATCCTACTGCGCAGAAAGACTACCCCCCGCAGAGGGAGGGCAATTCTCATTTTATGGCACATAAAGTCGATCGCGGCTTGCTCACCGATGCTTGATTGGCTACGCGACTAACGCGTCGTACGATAATAACGATCACGATTAACATCGTCTCGCGTTAAATGTTCTCGAGTTTAACTCTCTGTTCTCGGTTTAAACATCGACGAGATCGTCTCTTTTTTTTTTCCTTTTCGAACCGATCTCGTGAACTCCCCTGAGTGAAATCAATCCGGATTGCCTTTCATCTTTTTTAATCTTTCGCTCTTTAGAAGGTGATACTTTGTTGTAACTACAGATATGTTCCCTCCAGGTCTTTTATGAAAGATATTGGAAATAGAAAGAAATACTGACACTTCGTTAAAAATAAATATAAAGTTTGCACTGATTGTCAAGTGATATATCGAGGGAAGTTCGATCGGAGATTGTTCGTTGAGTTGCAAAGAAATTTCTCTCTCCCGTAGTCCGATTGGTCGACAGCTATCGCTATTGAACTGTTACAGATCGTATTATTATTACTTCTTTTTTTTTTTTTAATAAAATTATAAGAAGGACACCATCTTCAGGAAGTTCAATTCGTAATGTCAAATGCCTACTTTATTATCCAGAATTTCTTTGGTAGTTTAATTGATTTCTCGTCCAATGAAAGAACACACCGAAAGATTAAAAAGTACAGGGAGAGAGAACAGCGAAAATTCTTTAATAGTGATAAGAAGAAAACAAATTTTCTCTGTTTATTTTTTTCTCGCCACTGAGTTAGAACGATCGGGATAATTGCACGAAACGGTAATAAACACACGCGAAGGAAAACCTCTCCGCAGAATCCCTCCAATCTTGACACAGAGAAATAGATTCAAAAAATGCTTTCAGCGCTCCCTTGCTAACCCAGTCGCTGAAGAAAGGTCGCGATAAAAAGAGGTGACGTCTCATGGATTCGATTGCCAGCGTGGAGGAATATATCATGGGTGGTGAGTTTTTATATATACACGACCACCGATGCTTTCACAATTGATGAAAGGATTCGTGACGTCCCCTCGTTGTTCCCATATACATACACATGTATTTCTCTTTCTTTCAATCACGGATAATCCTCGATTTTGAAAAAAATAGTAGAATTGACATTTCTCGCATGGATCGTTAATTATTTATAAAACTTTACTTGTTTTATTGTCAAACTTGTTACCAGTTTCGTACGACAAAATTAATGATACTAATGCTATTATTACTTCCCATTTTTAGTACAAGTTTAATTGCACAAGGAGATGTTGAAGAAAGAATGAAAATAAAGCTACTGACGATTGAGATATTGAGATAAATGCATTATTCTTATATCTGTTTGTATATGTTTCTCTTTCCTTCAATTACGGAGAACTGATTGACTATCCTCGGTAAATTTTGAAAAAAAAAAAAAGAAAAAATAGAATTACTCACGAAATTTTGTTTTATTTTATCAAACATGTCACCCATTGTACGACCGACTTTATTAATATTATTATACCATCGTTATACCTGACCTGTACTACAAGTTTAATTGCGCACGAGGGTGCCAAAAAAAGAGCAAGGGATAAAGATAGAACTACTGTCAACACCGTGATTATACACACATTCCTTTACAAATTTCGTACAGGATCGTCGCACGATTGCACGATCGATGAAAAGATTGAACGAGATACCCCTCATTGTTCGCGCACGCGCCCAGCGTAAAATAAAAGACCGCCACGATTCTCCCTATATATACGTTCCTCTTCCTGTGCTCCGGCCCCCGTTAAATTTTCACTTCTTTTTCAGAGAAAAAGCCTCCTCCTGTCCGCCCCTCCTGTCCTCCGGCCACGTATATAGCGTGCGTGTATACGCAGATGCGTGGTTTTTCCCTTTTTTCCAACTTTCGATCCTTTCTCCCTTTCTCCTCTTCGTCCGTCTTTCTTACGCTCGCGCGTGGATTTTTGTCGGCCGCGTGTGCAGCGCCGCGCCGTTTGCACGCATCGTCGAACGAACCCTCGCGCGTGTAACGAATCCGCGCTTTTTTCGCCCCTTTTTTTTCCCCGGCCAGAAATATCCAGTTTTTGGGGTATAAGCGCGCGTGCGGGACGAGGCTGCTCGACAAAGAGCGAAAGAGACGCGGCGAGGGTAGGAACCGTGACGAAAAGCCGCACGGATTTGAAAGAAAGAAAAAAAAAAATGGTTAAAAATATGTAAACCGACGTGCACGAGATACGTAGCACGTGGAGGCGAGGAAGTTAGGGAGACAATGTGTCATTGGCACGCGCTCGCGTCTCCTCCGTCTGTCACTTTCTCTTCGGCTTCTCCTCGATCGACGATGCTTTTTTATGGGACACGATCGTTGGGTTAGGAGAATCGCGGGGGGAGGGGATCCTCGAGTAGGTGATACTGATTTTTCGACGCGTTCGGATTACTTCGTGAGAATTTCGATCGGGGTGAGTACAGTTTCCTCTCTATTTGTTTTGTAGGCTTTCTACGAGTCAATTGTTCCAAATATTTTCAAGTATTTTGGTTTAACCCATTGACTGCCAACTACGAGATATCTCGTTGTAAGCGTATGTACTAAAACTGCCGACTACGGGATATCTCGCAGTTTGCGCTACAAGTTTAGATTGATTACAATTGGTCAGGGAATATTTTTATTTTGCCGGTTGAGTTAGGAATTATTAGAAAGGATGAATAAAAATTTAATATGGTGTATAAAACATATTTAATATCACTTTTTATTATAAAAATAATAACTTAGACTATTCGGTCATAATATATTAATTATATATATGAATGTATTACTAAAATTAAAATATTTTTATTGTTGTGGCGCTAGCTACGAGTTATCTCGTAGTGTTTTTTTTTCAATAAAAATTACTGTAAATGCCATTTCAATACTAAATCTGTAACTTAGTATTATTATATTTTGGAAAATTTCATGTTTTCTTTAAAATAAAATTTTGGCAAGAGCTCTAAATTTGCCTGGCAGTCAATGGATTAATAATACCGGTACAGTAACTTATAATTACTAACCGAATAACTAAATTTTGTGTGATATTTTCAACTATAACGAATTATTAGCCTGGCAAAGAATTTCCCAAAGACCAAAGTGCAAGTAATCGAAAGTGTTCGAAATCTTTCATCTTTCATCTTTCTTTACGATTAATTCTTTCATCATTTATTCATGAACAATTCAATCCTTAGGAATTTTTATTTTTTCAATCCAACCTGAATTATTTTCTAGTCAATCGGTTCAGAAATTTGTCGAGTCAATCGCAGATTTATACTAATCTACATCATATCGTACATGATGATCGTAAAGAAATCTTTTATCTTTCAATCTTTCGAGAGAACTCAATCGAAATCGCAAGTGACATTTTTCTATATATTTCCAACGAATGCAGCAACATTCTACGTAGCGTCTAATAACGATTTCGATGTTTTTAAATACCTCGTGTTTTCAAGTTACCTAGTTAAAAGTGTTTGCGATCGAAAAACTTTTCTCTAGGTCAGTACAGTGGTCAGAAGTCGGACAGAAATTTCAATGAAAGAAGGGCTACGAAAATGGTGCCAATTTTGTTCTTCGGCCATTAGCCACGTGGCTTTTTCTCGTTGAGTACAGTTTCCTCTCTATTTGTTTTGTAGGTTTTCTACGAGTCAATTGTTCCAAATATTTTCAAGTATTCTGGCTTAATAATACCGGTTGTTCCAGTAATTTATATCACTAACTTAAATGTGTAATATTTTTAACTATAACGAATTATTACTCTGGCAAAGAGTTTTCGACCAAAGTGCAAGTAATCGAAAGTGTTCGAATTTTTTCATCTTTCTTTACGATTAATTGTTTCATCATTAGATGCGATTTATTCACGAACAATCTTTAGGAATTTTTACTTTTTCGATCCAACCTGGATTACTTTCTAGTCAATCGCTTCAGAAATTTGTCGAGTCAATCGCAGATTTATACTAATCTACATCATATCGTACATGATGATCGTAAAGAAATCTTTTATCTTTCAATCTTTCGAGAGAACTCAATCGAAATCGCAAGTGACATTTTTCTATATATTTCCAACGAATGCAGCAACATTCTACGTAGCGTCTAATAACGATTTCGATGTTTTTAAATACCTCGTGTTTTCAAGTTACCTAGTTAAAAGTGTTTGCGATCGAAAAACTTTTCTCTAGGTCAGTACAGTGGTCAGAAGTCGGACAGAAATTTCAATGAAAGAAGGGCTACGAAAATGATGCCAATTTTGTTCTTCGGCCATCAGCCACGTGAAAAAGGCTTTTCCCCGTTTTAATAAGCCGCCGATTAGCACCGGTCGCCGACGGGATACGGCCACTAATTATCGGAATTAGTGATTCCTGTTGCTCGTTAAACACCGAGAAACACCGAGATAGCATAGGGATTAAGAGCGGGGAGTTGTGTTAGGGTGCCCTGCCGAGGAGTTTAAGGTGCGCGAGGAGAGACTTTATAGCGGGCGTGGCTGATGTTCACGGGGGCGTTCAAGTATTTTTAGTCTCTCAAACACTGGCACGCGCTCACTTTTTTAACACCGTTCAAGCATCTGCCCTTGGTTAACGTCCCAACGTTATAAATATTACATTGTAAAAATATTCAATTCCAATGAAATTATTAATCGTTCCGCACTTTCTTTATTCATTGTACAAGAAAGATTCTCTACAGAAGACAGTGGATATTTTATGGATTTGATAATAATTAACCACAGAGAAAAATGACGGTGAGCATAAACGGCGGCTCGAAGAAGAGCCGCCGTTTAATTTCCAAAGACATCAGGTTTCTTAAGGGAATGTTATCTGCAAAGCAAGCAACGTCGAAAAGTTTTACTGGCGCACACTTCGGATGCTTTATCTTTGCTGGTGCAGAGCAGCATGGAAAATTCTGCTCCTCGAGATTTTCATTATATCTTCTCCTTTTAAAGAGAATCCTACTATCTCCAAGGAAATGCCTTTTCTTTTTTTTCTTCCTTTTTTTTTTCTTTTTTTTTTTTTAATTAAATAACTCCAATTTGATAATGATTTCACCATAACAAATTTTTTTCGTGAGACGAGGTGTTCTTGGATTCGTAGCTAAGTAATTGAATGAAATTTGTAGGAGTACTGGCTATATATATGAAATCATGGAAAATGTTTTCACTGAGATAATTTCATCGTTTTTTGTTTGTGACCAATTATTAGTAATTTTATATGTTATATTCGTTTATGCAAAACGTTTTCAATTTCTTAGGATCGCGAGTGTTCGTAATATATTTAACCGAAGATTTTATTTTTTTCCTCATTTTCATTTTAAATCAATCACCTTTCAGCGTGTGAAAATCTTTCAACCTCTTCAACATCGTAGATTATATGTAATCGAAAGTTCTCTTATTTTTATTTGAATCTGTTGTTATATTAATAATATTGATAATATTAATAATATATAACAATCGTCCACGTAGAAGTGTTGCAAGGAACGAGGAACTCGTTGACCAAAAAACAGGTGTACTTATGTATACCTATATACACGGGGCCTATATCTGCCCTTGGTTAACGTCTCTTCCTTTTTCTTTTTTTCGCGTAAGTATGTACGTGTACTTATATATACCTATATACACGGGGTGTACCATTTAAAACGTTGTTGCAATTATTGAATATAACCTAAACTATTCGTTCGTGGAAAATAATGTTTCGAACAAAGCTTGCTTTGTTTCGAAGGAGGGATGATCATCTTTTGGTGGTCACAAGTCTTAGATGCTTTTGAGATTTCGTTTCTTTCAAATATATATTTTTGTGCACCTTTATTAATTGATCTTCATGGTATTATTGCAAGGTCATCGTACTCTATCTTTAAAAGATAGTTGCACGCTCTCCAATGCTTCAGGCTGTTTCACATATTACGAATTCGTCACGAACTGAGCGAAATGTCCATCTGAAGAGAAATATGTAGTTTCATTTAAAAAAAGGAACAAAAGTCACCTCGAAATATCGGAAGCACGACCAAGATTTCTGGCTACCGTGAGATCTCTATTGAAAAATTTGAAATACCTTTTTTCCATAATGAATAATTGCATTTCAAATGGGACATCCCATATATTTGAATAGAATCATCGTAGGGGTTGAATTTGTTTTTTCATACTCTGTAAGCATATCGAGGATCGATATACTGATCTTCAAATTTTGTAAGAAAATGACATTATTTCTATTATTTATATTATTTCTATTATTTCGATGGAACCTTTGAAATACAAAAGCATTTGGCAAATCCCATTCAGTTAACACTTTGTGTGTAGAATACAGATAATATTATGGTTACGATGATTTATTGATTGTCTAGTTTGGAAAGTTTCTGTCGTTTGGAAAAGTGTGTCGTGCAAAGTCCCTTAAATTAATTCTAAACCAGAGATAAACGTCTTGGCCAGCCTCCTACATTGCACATAATTTCAATATCATTTGTTGACAAATATATGAATTCATTTCTAATTAAGTACTTGACCGCAATTTTACCTGCCAGGGATTTACTTGCTATGATGTCGTAATACGTTTGTGTTTCGTCTTATTATCCTTCTCTCTTCCTTTCCTCCTTTTTCTTCTTTTTTTTTTTTTTTGAGGAAGAACGCTAAATTTTTACGCTATCAATTATTGCAGTCGTCTTTGCTATGATAAACTCCCTTATTCCTTTGTTTAAGTTTAAGTTTAACCTTTCGTACGCGAAGGATTTATTAATGCAAAGAGTTTACTAATCTTTTCCAGTGAAAATTTGAGATCTACACTGCTGAACAGTTATTGTAATTGTACTTGCTGCGTTCTTAACTGAAGATTTACAGAGAGAGAAAGAGAGAGGATTCTAAACCGATGACGATCTTTTCAAATTTCTAGTATTTAACGAAACCTTCTTCACCTTTTCGAACGAATCAATTTCGCGATATCGGGCGAGCAAATCGACGAGGCAAGATGGAATAGGACGAAGAAAAAAACAAGAAGGAGGATAACGAAGAGAAAAATGGTAATAAGACGGGACACGAGAGGAGAGGAGTTCTCGAGGATGCGTATCGCGAATCGATTAACTCGATGTCATCGATTACACGGACGGTCGAGTGTTCCCTATTAGCCGAATCCGACTGTATCATGTAATTACCTGCAGATACCGGTGAATGGAAATTATTCGTCTGAAGTTGGCCAATTACCAGTCGAGGAAGATGTCTGATGAACGATCTGCAGCCGTGCAACCACTCGAGAAGGCTAGGGTTACCTTAATGGACGGTCCTTCGGTCCGATCGTTTGCTACCAGCAAGACTCAGGGACGTATCTACTTTCGACGTACGTAAGCTAAGCCAAATTCTGCAATTTTGATTCTAAATTTTTATCGAGACGTTTTTATAATGAACGTAAAATTTGGCGAGATTGCACCTTACAATGAAGATTAATTGGAGAGGACAAATTAATCAATGCTACATTGATTTTCTGATATATTTTATTATTATATTATTTTAATTATATTATTATATTATTATTAGGGGACAAATATTATATTAATTATATTTAATTATATTATTATATTATTATTATATTATTTAATTTTATTATTATATTATTATTAGGGGACAAGTACAGTTTCGCGTGTACTCTACGAATGAATGACGTGGCTTTTCGTGGTTAACTTTCTCGGTTCAGGAGTCCTTCAGCCTCTAATTTAAAGACATTTTCCAAATTCATTTCACATTTCATTTCCTTCGTTTAATCGAGAGATAAGAAACGGAGAGTTTTCAAACAAACTTTATTATTTCTTCCCCGGACTTGATCGAAATTACTATAACAAATATAAGAACGAGCTGAAATTTGTTTTACAAATCAAAAGAAGCAAAGATCGAGATCGATGATTTACAGATTTTTCTAATATCGTCTTTTCAGGCTCTCGATTTATGATCAACCATCGCTATCGATGATTGAAGATTTAAAATATTTAAATTTATTATAATCTAAATGCTTATTCAATTCCTCTCTACCTGAGTTACCCTAAACCCTTGTAAAAGATGTTGCCAAATAGACCGAGAAGACCGACGAACCACGCGTGGAACCGGCGAGGGAATTTAGATGAAACAAGGGGCGGGCTTGTTGTTCTGGAATCCCTCGTGGAAGAAGAATGAGCTGCGGTCGACGAGAAGGAGTAGAAAAAAGGAGAAAAGAAAAAAAAAACGGGGCGAGAACTCGTGCTTAGCACGCGTTGATGGCGCACCCTGGAGACAAGATGACGATGATCATCGGGGTCTTCGTGATCGCACCTTAGTGCACGAGGGTGAACGCTCCTCTAGAAAAAAAAAAAAGCATGTAACATGTCGCCCACCAAAGTCTGCTTTCTTTTTTTGCAACGATACGCTTGACACGTGTGTAAAAGATAAATTTTTCTATGGAAATGTTAGGAAGGGTGGACGAGGAGTGTTTAGAACATGGAGTTTAGAGCTTAGAGTTAAGTAAAATAGTAATGGGAAATTAGTTAGAACATGTGTGATTGGCACCCTCAAATTTCTACAAATGTTGAAGTTGACATATTTTTCGTTTCAGAGGAAATATGATTCGTATGTCTTCATTTTCTTTGATACTTTTTTTTCTATCTTCCAGAAAGTTCAATCTGTCTGACCCTATTTCACAGCGAGGAGCATAACTGTATCGACGATGAGTGAAAAATCGTTGATAATTCGAACTGATATAACTTTGTAAAAAATGATCATACAACGATCCACTTGATCTCGTTTTAAAGCTTCTACTTTAATAGTGGTGAGATTCATTCTTTTCGAAGATGACTCGACATTATCTTCAAACCGATAGGAAAGTGGGGATATTTTTTGCTTGAAAATTCAAACGGGTGTAAAAACGTTAAAAAAATTTCTTCACTAGATCCGTCGTCAATGTCCCTCTTTTACAATGACCTTTTAAAGCTTGTTACACAATTTTTGCTTTTTTGCCATTTCATTGTTAACGTCAGTGTTAAACGACAAATAGAATCCATTTCATCGTCTAATTTTTCATCGTCTCGTGTTCCAAGTTTAATAAGATGATAAAAGAAAATCTTGTATAGAGAATTTTAACCTTTAAGATCACGATGGATTTAATCGTGAGAAAAAAAAGAAATGTTTCAACGTTTTCACACTTGCGTTTGAATCTTTACAATTTTACGAAAAAGTATTCTTACTTTCCAGCTTTCCACACGATATACAGTCATCCTCGAAGAAAAATCAATCCACATTTTCTGACTCTCACGTAGAGGCGTTTCAAGCTTTAAAATGAGATCAAGCGGGTGGTTATACGATCATTTTTTACAAAATCGACCAACGGGGTCGTGTGACATGGCTGCCGTCGAATCTTTGCGAACCGCGTGTACCAAGGGGCCATTTCTTTTTCTCACTTCTCTAGCGGTTGCTCTTCATCCTTCGCGACGAAATACAAGGCTTGCTTTGCAATAACGCTAGAAAAACTAAGTTAGAGAGAGGTCATGCACGATGAAACGCGTAACTGTATCAATGACAATGAAAAATGATCGATTATTTAAATCGGTACAATTACGTTTCGCGTCAGTTACGCGTTTCATCGTGCATGACCTCTCTCTAACTTAGTTTTTCTAGCGTTATTGCAAAGCAAGCCTTGTATTTCGTCGCGAAGGATGAAGAGCAACCGCTAGAGAAGTGAGAAAAAGAAATGGCCCCTTGGCACACGCGGTTCGCAAAGATTCGACGGCAGCCATGTCACACGACCCCGTGTTATTTTTATTACCATGACCACGGGGTCTGGATTGGCCGATATCCCCGCGACAATAACCCCGTGGACGACGAGGGCACCCTTGCAACGAACGCGAGGTCTGTGGTCCAACCGGAATCGAATTCGCGCCAGCCGCGCAATAAATCGCCGAGTGGCTCTATCCTAGATTTATCATAGTCACGCACTCGCGTCTGGTCGGCGATAATTGCCGGATCGTGGCGTGCTTTTCGTCCTTCCGAGTGATTGGTGGGAAGAGGGGGGGGGGGGGACCTCGAAGGGGAAAGGCATCACGAGGGTGAGAAAAATAATGATTCCGGACATTTTTCAATAGATCGAGGGCGTGAAGAGCGCGGATGGAATAGTGGTTTTCTAGAGAGAGACAGGGAGAGGAGTTTGACTTCTGTGTGACAACACGTACGACTACGATACTGTTGCACCTGTCCAGCCAGAATGTTGAAAAGCAGTGGAATCAAGGGGAAATCTTGCTTCTGAATTTTCTTTCTTTTTGTTTAGTGTTTCTTACTAGAGTTTTTATAGTAAATGTATTATTTAAATTGTTCCCGTTGTTATTGTTATTTTCCATTATTTTCTATGTTATAAATGTAGGAAGTATTTGAATAGGGAATATTGTTTCCATTATTTCCATTAATTTACATTAATTTCATTAAATAATCTTAATTCCATTATTATTATCATCTTCTGTATTATATTATCCATATTGTATTATATTATCATCTTTCTATAATTAAATATAGAAAATATCTGAAGGATAATATTATCTCTAGGTATATACGAAAATTCAAAATTTAAACTTGCACAAACAATAATATAATAATAAATATAAATATATGTATATAAATTTATGTATTATATAATAAGTATAAATATAAATATAATAAATATAATTATAAATATAAATATAGATACATGTAAATTTGCAATTAAATTTTTAACTTACGAACCATATCGTGCTATAATACTGTGCCTCATATAGCAGCATCAACGTCACACAATCAAACACAGTAAAATTTAATGAAACGTCTGTCACTCTAGTTACACTGTTCGAGTTATACTGGCACGTTACAGAACGCGTCCAATGCGTTCTGTCTACTTAATCGTGAATAGCTCTACCTCCAACGAATTAACTCGGTAGACTAATAGCCTCAGAAAATAGACAGCGGACTATAGATCTTCCCGAATGATCTTACGGGTGTACCTAGGACCCTCGACGTTCATGCTGCAATTGTAATGGCTACACCCCCGTGCAATCAATCGCCGATGTTTCCTGGGGTTACAGAAACACCGTCTTTATTTCCACGTGATTCACGTTGATCGCGGGGAACCAAGCGTGAGATTAAATGTTCGAATGAACCTTCAGTATATACTTGGGAATTTTCTCTCTCTCTCTCTCTCTCTCTCTCTGCCCTGAGAAAATTATTTCCCATTGGATCGTTTGTCCACGAAGATTACTGCGGATTACTGACTTGTGGATATTTTTATAGTTGCGCTCTCGGCAGCCTTTCGACATTAATCGATGAAGCAACTTTGTCTTCGGTCGTTTCCGGTAAAGAGCATAACTGTACCGAAAATTCGTCGATACAATTGAAACTGGCGTAAGCTCGTCCAGAAAATCCAAATATTTGTTGGCTTTCACATTTCAAATCGCGAAGCTTCTACTTTTGACAGTTTTGAGCTCGTTTTCTTTTTTTTCGAGGATGATTTCACACTATGTAGCGGGTGTAAAAGCGTAGCGAAACGAAGGATACTTTCTTTTCTCGAATGTTGTAAATTGTAATTTTCTTTTTCTTTTTAAATCTAATTTATCTAATTTCATTTGTACTAAATCACCACCGTGGTTTCGAAGATTGACGTTTTCTCTTTGAAACTCGCCGCGGGATTTCTTTTGAATCGCGCTCTGAACGTGCGATTCAAAAGATGTGCAAGGCAAGAAATCTTTATTGCTTAAATAATTGTCATACGATCTTCCCCACGAAAGTTTTACGAATTAAGAACTCTAGTCAGTAATAGATTTATGATAATCTGACGTGTCGATAAATTTATTTCTCTTTTATTTAAATTCAGTTTCTCACGAGAAAATTTCCCTCAAAAAGTTATCCTCAATTACCGTTAGGACTAAATTAATCTAACCATCTCCGGATGCTGCAAAAATGATCGATTCTGATCTGAGATACAGATGATTCGTTAGACGTACGTTTCACGTACACTGCAAATAATCAGCAAACGGTCCACCGTTCATCCAGTTTTGCCGCATGAAAAATTCCTCGGTGACCCTTCAGCATCCGTTGAAGCATTGCGACATGCGAGGACCGTCGAAGAATTCGTGGCTGCTTGTACACGACCTACGTATAATTCTTTCGTAATACCGCGATAAAACCGAGAGGGACGAGTCTTTCTCTCCTACGGATCTTGTCAAAATGATGTTTGTCTAGCTGGAAGGTTCTCTCGTAGCCGTGCGCTTTGTCGGCCGCTCGTTTCAGCTCGAGACGCTCCACCCACGTCAGTTATGAGACTTATGGCCGTTATGATTGTCATGTTTTGTCAACTCCTTTGTCATCGACAAAAGGGCTGCCAGCCCGGAGGATCATGAGCTTTTGAAGCACGGCCTGAGCGTATAACCGAGCGCCGTGAAGTCGTCGCACAAAAGTGTCAGCGCCGGAAGTTTTGTTGTCGCAAAATTCGATACGTCATTCGTGAAACCAAGCTCCCAAATTTCTTTTTTCCCTCGCCAAAACATGCACGCATCGAGCGTCAATCATCGCTGCGAACGCGCGCCCTTGTCGATTCGATGGTCACAGAAATAGAAAATCGCGGATGTGTTGCGATTTTTTGTATCTTTACGAGCACGAGCTATGAAATTTTTCAGAGGTTAGTTTAAATCAGGGATCGAAGAAGTTGAACTTTTATAATAGGTTCTGTTTGAAACACGGATTCCAGAATTTTTTCGACGAAAATGTTCCTACGTTACGAGTGTACCGATGAGAAGGTAAATAAATATTCTTATTGGAAATAAAAGTTTCAGATAGGCTAGGACTTTGAAAATGTGAAAATAAAAATTTTTCTGTCTCTGGAGCAGATAATTTGTTCATGGACATTGTCAAAAAATATTTCCAGTAAATATGGTACTCGAATATAAAAATGGATTTTGAATTGAGCGTTCTAAAATACCACTTTTATTATAAAGATTCGCCAAAATGTCTGTCCACTATTCAAAAGTTTTCAATGTGTAAGACTTCTTTCTATAAAAATTCCACAAAAACAAAATATATATATATATATATATATATATACACATATAGGTAAGTTGGAACAGAATTTTTCTAAACACGAAGAGAATCATCCTAATTTCAATCTTCGATTTAAATCGTCATATCTTAGAATTATTGACAACTGCGATGAAAAATTCCATCTAAATTGCATACGACGATATTCGTACTGACAGATAGAACATTTTTTATTAAATAATTAAATAAACGAAATTTTCCAATTTCGGCACTTGCGATGTTTTCCACGAATACTCTTCCACAATTAACACTAGAACCACCGACAATTAAGATGAAGCTGTTTCCACCAAAACCAGTCAAAATGACTGGTCTTTAAAAAAAAAAAAAAAACGTAATAATATATATATTTTCATATTTATTGATTTATTACTTTCTTACAAAAGAAGTCCCATGGTTATGTGGTACAGTTAATACCAAGTTTGTCACGTTTATCCTTCAGGCAAATATTGAATAAATCTTCATCTGGCTTTAGATGAAAAGAGTTGTCAATTGTAATATTTGCACCTAGTTTGATATCAAAGCAAATTTATCACTTTGTAAACTTTCATCGTTTTTTTTTCATCAAAGCGAATAAATCTCAATATTTCGGTAAAATCATTTCATGACGTTGGAGAAGAAGTTTGGTCCGCATTTTCTGTTTCATAAATATGAAAGTATCATATTTTTCCGTTTCTCCACGTGCATACAAAATTCCTACCGTGCATCCAAATTTTCTACCGAAAACTCGAGAAGCTTCTAATCCCGTGCAAGATATTATACGTTCAAGCATATTGTTGTCAGTTAGCAAAGAAAATGTGCAATTTTATATAATTATCACGATCGTATTGAACGATGGCAGTATGAATTCTAAAAACGTGTGACGTTTAAAAGTTGTACGAAACTGATTAATTCGGGTTCCGGCACTTTGAAAAGTACTAGATTTTATTTCTAACGAAAATAAAAATAAAATAAAATTCATTATATCATTTCTTCGGTTATCACTGCAAAAGTCGTTACATCATTCGCGGAAGAAAGAATGTAATATGAAAATAGAAATTTTGAAATAAAGTTGTAAAACCAGTCGTTTTGACTGGTGTGGTAGTTCCAGTGTTGAAGAAGCATTCGATAGCGAACATTTTACGCAAATGCAATATATCTAAATCTTCGCGCCTTGTAATAATCACGTTACGAATCCGATCATTCGCAAAAATATCGAACATCCGATTGTTGTGCCGCGATACATCGATCGAGACCAGGTCCGAGTGAAAGCTGGATGCGTGGACGCGTTAAAAGGTTTCTTTACGAGGTCGTAACAAGGATCATGCTACCGGATCACAGTTCACGGAGCACCGTAATCATAAACCGGCGACATAAACGTCGTCGAGGAAAAGCGAAAGCCACGCTTCTATCTTTCCTCCTCCTTCTTTTTCATACATGTAATTCATTCTCCCTTTGTTGTTGCCAGTATGTGTGTTCGTACATAAAATATTTTTAATACACCGGATACTCTCGCCACGAAATGGAATCTCTGTCAGGTTGAATCTCTTCTCTCCTTCTCTCGATGTGGCGGCCATTATTTCGCCAAGATTTGATATTTCCGATCGGTAATGTACACGCGATGCGTGTACAGTGTGTGTACCAATGTTACAGCTGTTTTATCGCAAATTTTGTTTTGTTGAAATGATCGAAAGGGTAGCGAGAGTTGAGTTTCCTTCTTTTTTCTTTCCCTTTAAGAAGTGAATTCTGAGTCAAAGGACTCGGGTGGGTGAAGTATAATGGCTTTTTGTTTACTTCTTGGAGTTACGACGGTGATGAAAACTGGATCTTTGAAGATATGTAGGAAATGATTCTTTTTGTTTTATCGATTAGATTCGATTGGTATTGCACGAGCGTGCTTTTCTCGAGAACTTATGTTGATTACAAATCGTAGAAGATATTACGAATACTATATTGTGACAGAAGAAGTACAGAAATGTGGATATAAAATGGACATACATAAAATATATTCCATAATAATTCGAATATTTCAATTTTTCAATTATTATATTTCAAATTATCTCAGTATAACGACTTTTTTGTAAGATATAATGACTTTTGTTTATTTCTTGAGAGTTATGACACTGATGATGATTGGATATATAAAATGACTGTTTCTGTTTCATCGATATTGGATTGGTATTGCTCGAGTATGCTTTTCTGAAGATTTATGTCGATCACACATCGTAGATACTTATGTTACCTATAGTTTTTGATTTAGAAGAAAGACACAGAATTGTGAATATAAAATGGACATACATTTAGAATGTATTATGTAATAATTCGAATATTTCAAATTTATTTTAACCTTTCTTATAAAAGTGATAATTGGATATAGAAAATTATTCTATTTGCTTCATCGATGTTGGATTGGTATGCTTTTTTTAAAGATTTGCGACGATTATAAATCGCAGAAGATATTACCTGTAATGGTTCTGACAGAAAAAGAACACAGGATATATAATATAGAATGTATTCCGTAAATTCGAATATTTTTATTTTACTCTAACGTGAACTATCTCGATTCAATGAATAGTAATACAACGATAGTATAGAAGTATGATTTTTGTTCACTTTTTGACTATTACGACAGTAATGATTGGATCTTTAAGGATCCTTAATGGAAATGACTTTTTGATTTATCCATGTTTGACGTTATTGTTCGACTGTTGCTGATTTACTGAAGATTTATCGTCGATCGCAGATCACGAAAGATATATACCTAACCTAGCGATTGTAGTGAAGAAGAAAAGAAAAAAGAAGAACACAAAAATGTGGGCATAAAGTGAACACAGGGCGCATTCCCCATAACCGTTCGAATACATTTTAAATCTGCTCTGACGTGAACTTTATCTCCTCCCCAACAAGTTTACATTTTTCGCGAGCAAGCACGCTAAATATTTCTCTCGGCCGTATCTTGCCTGGACTCTCGCGTAACTCTTACCCCTTCCTTCCTCGTGTCTCTCGAGAGAAATTTTATTTCGCGCATCGGCATCAATCAAGACGAGTGTTTAACGCCGGTCTCTCCCCTCGCCCCCTGACGGAACGTTGGCCCCGAATAAAATTATACAGATCCAAGTTACATCAACTTCTCGCGCCGTCCTTTGTCCATCAATCTTTCAAGCACTTCTTCCATTATGATTCGTTTTCTTAATAACGGAGTTTCGCTTCGCGTTTTCCACTCGAGGGCCACCACCCTCTCCCGGACGAGTAGACGTCCGCCAAAGCGTTTTATCAAAGGATAATGCGATCTGTCGTGCGACTTTTCGTGCGCTTCTTTTCCTTTTTCCGCATGGAAAACTACCACGGCATCGTCTAAGGCCGGAGCCGTTGGACGTTAAAAGTTAACCGTTTTTACCAGGCTGTAAGAGGGGCCATTTACAGTCTGAATTATATATTTTCCAATGGTTCTGGTTCTCTTTGACGAGTTCGCTGGACGATTTGCATGCTCCTCTTTTCTTGGGTCTCTCTCTCGACGGCACTTCGTTTCAGAGCGAGGCCGATTTCCGGGACCGGGGAAAAACCGGGCCGGTCGAAAAACCTTAAAAATGCGGTCCACGGTTGTATTTTCGCAATATTTGCGGGCCTCGGTTGTATTTTTGCAATATTTGGAATAACGATACCGATACCTAACTGTCAAACCGAGCAAACCGAGCGCTCTCGCTCGTTTTGTTCTCTCAAACGCAAGGTTGTACCTCGAATCGGCGGCGGTACACGCATAAAATATCCTGCTCCGAAGAATTTACTCTCTTTTTTTCTCTCCCCCCTCTCCCTTCGACTTTCTAAGCCTGGTCATGGAAATACCAGGGTGAAGGTTAGATAAACTGAGAGGCTCGGTGAAATTTGGAGCTAGCTTCAGTTCTCAAGGAATTTTTAATATTCTCTTTTCTCTCTTTCACTCTCTCTCTCTCTCTCTGTCTCTCTATAGAAATGAAGATTTCGAATTTCCCGCAGAAAATGTTCGCCAAGGAAGTTTTCAATATTATATTTCTTGTCTTTTAGTAAGCGGAGGCACTCGGTGAGCTCGAAATTGAAAAAAAAATTCTTCCAGTTTTAGAGTGATAGTGTTTTTCGAAAATTAAAGTTCTCCCTCCCTCTCCTTTTTTTTTCTTTAAAACCGATTCGTCCGATTCGATTCGTCCGTCGAGGAAGGAAGTTCATCATTTCCAATTTAATTTCTTCTTCTTCTTTCTTCTGTTTTCTTCGTTTAACAGAGCAAAGATCGATATCGTCTTTCGCCTTTCGAGTAAGAACAAAAATGAATCTCGTGCTTGGAACACGAGGTTGGACAAGCATTCGGCAAGGTCGACCTTCATGCTTCGAAGAAATGTTAAACCATAGGACACGTTTGCCGGTCCGGCGTTGATTCATCGCGGACCTTCTTTCTGTCTTTCCCGTAACAGCCGTGAAAATCTGGAGCAGTACCGTTTCTTTTCCCCCTGGCTGTCTCTGCTGCCGCCTCTGCTTTGCAGCCAGCACGAAAGAATTACTCTCGTGATTTGTGGCCTCCCTCGTGTACGTGTTTGGCCTCAGCCAAACACGTACACGAGCACGAGATGCCACCGCGCTTGTTTGCATACTTCCCGCGAACAGATTGCTAGATTCGTATCGCATACAAGCCAACAGGTCGTTGCTAGAAGTTCCCGTGTCGACGTATTTTGCAAATTTACAGCGAATGACACGACCGAGGTGTTTGACAGTGAAAAATCGGCCAATGATATTGGAATTGATATAATTTCGTAAAAGAGGATCGTGTAAGCTTCTACTTCGACAGTAGAGCGAGTAGGCCTCGTTCGTTTCCAACGATTCGACGATTTCACACTTCGTTTCTCGAAAATTGTAAAAAAGTCAAAGGCAGCAGTGTGGAAAGTATTGAAAAATTTCGTTCGTGATTCTAGATTCGTCGCAGTTTGAAATTTTCTCTTTACGAGCCCTTAAAATTCGCCGTGCGATTCTTTTTCATCGTTTTATCGAACTCCGAACGTGCGAGGGGCTGGATGTTAGAACTTGTTGGATTTTTGATGTTTAATCCTAATATTCGAAGTTCAATCAAACGATGAAAAGAAAATCATCAACGACAACATGTTTTAGGGGGGGAGATTTTAATTTTCAAATGATTCAATGTCCCTGCACGAGTTCGAATTTTTTTTTATAATTTCCGAGGAATAATGTGGAATTCGTTTGAGAGAAACGAATCGACTGTCAAAGCACAAGCTTCACGCTTTAAAATGAGATCAAGCAGATTTTATTAATTTAGATTATCAATATAAATTAGATTATGTTCTTCACCGTATGTATCTGTTGACAAATTATTCCGAGACGGGTGATTATTTGATTCTGTTATTATTAGAAGAGAACAATAGATAATGACCAGGTAATAGTCAAATTATTAAGGTGAAGCATGTAACTTGACCACCTTGAATATTTCCGTTGTTTTCGATGATACGAGAAGACTTGTTAACAGAGATCGTTTGATACAGAGGGGACTATAATTTGATAATAATCTGGTAATAACTTTTTCTGCAAGGATTGTAAATCATTTCATAATCATTTTTATAAGTGGAATACATTTTTTGCTCAATTAGTCGATGTAGCTCGACATTTTCTGTATAAAATTGTATTAACTTATCATACATGGGAAAACTATTACTTTGACAGATATTTCAATCGTAATTTATATGAAATTTATTGTACGAAAGACGAAGAGAAACAGGTAACAACTCTCCTTGTTTTCTCATGCGATCTTATCTTTCGAACTCTATAAAATTGCCGAATTATAAATTTTCTTCGTCGCAAGTAAGTTGACACTTTTCCCACAGAGATTGAAAAGCTGCATCAGAGATTGGTGCACAAGAAAAGGTGTAGAATTCAAAAAAGTGAAGGTGATCTTAAAATCTCTACTTCGAATCTCCTTTAGCTGTAAAAAAAAAAAAGAGAATTACCGCTCAAATTTGTTTTCCACATCTTGCAAAACCAGCCAAGATATATCGAGAGATAGATCGAGTTGCACGATTACACCCTGATTAGATAATTGAATGGAAATAAACGCAGGACGTAAAAAATCTAGCGCGACTAGATCCTTCCACGTAATCAAATTTTATAAACAAGATTATCCCACGAACACGCGGGTAACAAAACGAGTTGTGACCCAACCTAAGTAAATAAAACATCCCGAACCTAAAACATGAAACACGTTGATCTGCATAGTCCAACTCTTGATTTAAAAAAAAAAAAAAAAAAAAAAGAAAAACAGAATATCTCCAAATATTGAATCTTTTCCTATGAGGACAAAAAGAGAGAGAGAAAAGGAAATCAGGTCTGTAAATCAGTTACGATTCGCAAGACAGATCTCGGTACGTGCCCTCGTGGAACGAGTTCATCCCGAAGGTACGGGAGTGGGTCGCGAGATGATCCTATACAAGCAACGCGTGTTCCTCGAAGTGCAGGATATCTTGGTAAGCCGTAAGCCAAACAGGACTAGCCGGTAAACCACTCGGATCGCGCGTTATCTGTTTGCAAGCGGAAAACCCCGGGCGTGCACAAAGCGTGGCCGGAGCCGGTGCCTGCATCTTTTCCAAACGATAATATTGCGACAACGGTGCACAATATTTGCGTGTTTGCCCCTTTGTCACTTACTTGGCTTGTCCTTCCTTCTCGTTTCCGTTCACCGTTGCCCGAGAGTTGCATGCGAGTAGCCGTCACCACGCTCTCTTTTGCCCTTGTCGTTTGCTCTTGCCAGCGATTGGACGATTGGAGTTTGGCATCGGAGTTGCATTCGACGAGGGAAAAGTTCGTTTCGGGGAATTGTCGTTATCGAGAGGTGTTCCGTGTTGATCTGCGTGCAGCCCTTTGCACTCAACTGTACCTGACATCGTACTTAAATCTAGTAGTCACTGGCGAGGTGTACGAAGGTGCTCGGTACTCCCACTTTCTAAAATTTGCTGAACTATAATGAACGTACTATAACGAACGTTTGGTGTTGTATAATGGCGATGTAATGGTATAATATCTAAACAGACGCTCACAGAGTGAAAGCTATTGAATAGAGTGGAAAAAACCTATCATAGATGAATTCTACACCTTCGATTTTGAGAGATGATACATGTAAAGAGCCTGTCGCAAAATTGACCTTGAAGATCGAAATTTTTCGTTTTCGCATTGTATTCTACTCGTCACGAAGGTGAAACTTTCCCAAGGAACCATACGTCGCAATCTAATAGCTCTCTTGAAAAATGGCAAGAAACATTGCGGACGCGTGCGTGCTAACAGCGACTTTATGATTTTGGACGCGTGGGTGTAATGTTTATATTTCTGATAATGTTCACAGTTAGTTTTATCATTTGATTATTCAGACTCATCAGCTGATGCTATACAACTATGACAAATCAAATGTTAGTGAAACCTGATACGAAAATTACGACCATAAAGTCGCTGTCAGAACGCACGCGTGTTAAATTTCACATTTGAATACCATTAAAAAAAAAAAAAAAACTATTAGGTTGCGACCTATGGTTTCTTGGAAAAGTTTTATCCTCGTGATGCAAAAAAAAAGAAAAATTTTTTTTTGTTCTTAAAATTTAAAGTCAAGGTCAATTTTGCGTGAGATTCCATCAGATCGAAGGTGAAGAATTCATCTACGACAGTCACGGACAAATCTTTCTTTCCACTCTGTGTATAATAAGACGCAAGAAGAATAAGGGAATTTCAGAAAAAGAAATTTCTGAAAACAGTCTTAATAATCTCAGAATAATTTCGCAATAAACTAGACCTTTTATCGCTTCTTACGAAAGTTTAAAAAAAATGGTGGGGAGAAAATATTATTTTCTCAGAGATTGAAAATACGTATCATTAACTCTTGTTCTAGCAATGCAACGTTGATGATTCTGTTAAAATTTAAACGATATCACATGTTAGAGAGATATATGATCAACAAAATTTCGTGTTCGAATGATTATTTCCAATATCGTTTTATTTGAAATGATGCCTTGTAGATGATGACAAAAAAAAAAGTTTTCGAGGGCAAAGCGCTAGTTCTCTGCTTTTTGCAAAACAGCGTTCCACACTTGTTTTGAGAAGAAATTCATTGCATTCTCTCTCTCTTTCTCAAATTGCGAATTAGTTAAACTGTTGCAGCTGCAGTTGCACCACTGCAGCAGAATTAAAGGAACTAATAACTTTATGGTAAATCTAAATTTTCAAATTTTCAAATGCGATTCTCGCACATATCTCGACGAATATCCGGCACGGAATTTCGAATATCATATTTTCCTCTCTGTTCGGCGAGCATTCAAACAGCAGGGACAAACTTCAAAGCCACGCTATCACGTAGCCACATAAAACCACGGTATCACGTGCAATATAAAACGAAGTCGCGAAACCAGAAAAGATAACACCAAAAAAAAAAAAAAAGAAGAAAAAAAAAGGACAAGGAGAGAAAAAGGCAACGAGAGACAAACACAGAGAAGGGTTGGGGAGGGAGGGAGGGGTGGAAAAACAGTGGAGCGCTGCGGTTAACGGGAAAACGCACTGGCGGTCCGTTTTTCCATGAAGTTTTCTCGATTCGCGATTCGTCTCGTGAAAAACAACGTTGTTCCGACTTCTCTTTCTTTCTTTTTTCTCCTCCCCCCCTTCTTCTTTCTACGGTGACAATAGGGAGAATTCATAAATCCCGCGTTAGATTTTTACAATCCGGTCGTTTCGGCCAGAATGCCTAGTTTAAAAGTCAAGTTGTGTATATTAAAAATGGAGCGTTTTCTTTCTTTCTTTCTTTTTTTTTACCCCAATCTGCCTTAATAAAAAAAACTACCTTAAAAGTTAGGTAGTTTCTTTTGTTTCCTTTTTATTTTTTTATTGAAGGTGGACGAGACAGTGGCGTAAAGATGGCAGAAGATTTATAGTAAAATGCGTGGCTGTAAATCTTGCATTGTCAACGGTTTTCGCTCGTCACCGCCTGCAGCAATCGGGAGAAGAAGACGTAAAAACGGTAAAACCATTTCTCCTTTGCGTGCTCCATTTTTATTTGTTCGATTTGCGACTCATATTTTTACAAGCCGAATATTCTCTTGCCCTTTTCCTTTTTCTTCTTCTTCTTCTTGTCGTGCCCGTCGTCTATCCTGTAAAGTAATTTGAAAATTCAGCGGTTCGGTTGCTACTACCTCTAATTATTTTAGTTGCTCGCTTCGAAAATGCCCCGGAAAACGAACGCAGAGCTCTCCTTCGTTGTCTGCCTTTTTTTTATTTCATTCGACCTATCGGTGAATCGGTCGCAAACAATGTACTTTTGAATCTTTGCTCCACGAAACGTAAGGGTTTTTCAGCTGTAAATAAAACTGGAATTGGTTTAGGTTGCGATTGGTACAATTGGTTTCGTCCTCCATAAAACTATGTTTCGTTAGGGCGAAGAGCATCCCTGCCTCCGTCGTATTTTTGAAACAGGGAAAAGCTCCGTGTGTTTCTGTTATCGTTCGTTTTTCACGATATTCCAAGGTGAGACGATCGAAGATTGCCTAATTAATTATTTGAATTGTCGGTATTTCTCTTTCACTGTGATTTTCAGCAACAGACGTTCTTTCTAGATAGTTTCCTACACGAACAAGGAAGGTGAACACAGGTTTTGACCTGTGAACCCTTTCAATTAACCCTTTTGGGAAAATCAAATTCACTTGAAATCTAGAAAGAAATTCTACCAAGTAAAAAAGACTTTGCTCTCGTGTCTTTCAAAATGAAGTATTTAGCTTCTAGTAGTATCTTCTGAGAAAAGAAACAGAAGAAAATAAAACGAAACGTAAGATATACATAACCTCTGTTGCTGGAAATCGAATTTCAGAGATGAAAATCACTCTTTTGAAAATCAAATTCACCTTGTGGGTGGTAAAAAAGTGAAGTAACGCAATGTCGTTTTTTTGTCGTTATTTGTGGTTTTATTTATGCGAGCCAGCTCTCGATCTTCACAAAACTCAGGAAGTGCGTAATTTATTAATTTTTACAGGCCACACTTTGTTTATATTTCTACCACTATATTCCCCAATGTTGAATTGCTTTTTTTTTCAAAAATTGAATTCCACGCAAGAAATATTTTCGCTGATCCTTCAAACCATGAACATTTGATAGATGTTTGATTATTAATCATACTGTTGCAACTATCACTCTTACAGATTGTCATAATTATTATATGAACATATGTGAATACACACTTGTATATAAGTACTTTTAAATACGTTAAATAATTATGTTATATTTTATGTTAATTTTATGTTATTCTTTGTTGCAATAAAATCTTCATTCCGGAATAATATCTTTTTTTCTTTTAGTTTTATTACAACGGCTTAAAGGAATAAAATTCGTGAAGAATGGTGGATTTAATTTGCAAAAAGGTAGTGTACCTGCGAAATGGTCAATTTATTAATGGAAAAGGGTGAGGCATAATTTACAAAATGTTTAATTCGGAGGTACCCTGTACCTGTGAATAACCTGCGAATAAATTCCGATTGGTCCGCCATCACAATTCCAATGATTTTTTTTTCCATCTATCCAGGAAAGAATCCGATCTCAGAAATTCTCGGTTCTCGTTTTCGAGATCGGAGCGGCAACTCTTTAAGCCTCTCTCACGAGACCACGTCATGTTCCCCGGGGACGGCGAACAAAACCTGAACATGACTCGAGGAATGTTAAAGGATTATCGGCCGTTTCAGCCTCGTAGAGGAGAATCTCTCGGTTTCCACCTATCCGAGAGCGAGATTGCTAACCGATCGTCGCAGCATGAATAATTTCGGCACTTTTGTAACTGCCGCGAGGTTCCAAAATGTTATGACACCCCCATTCCCAAAGTTAGTCGAACGCTACAATTCCTAACTTTTCATTTTTTTTCTTTTCTCTTTTTTCACGGTGAATTTTCGTTTGCGGGATGCTGGAACGAGTTTTTATTTTCTTTTTGTAAAAAAAAGATTGTATCTTTCTCTAGATTGTATCGTTGACGTTCAACGATAGTGTATTATTTTACAGTTTTGATTGTCGATTGCGTTTCTTCGATGAAATTTGTCACTCGAAAAGGACAGAGACTCTTACGTTTCACAGAGACTGGAAACTTGATCAAATCACGAAGAAATGATTCCTGAAACTAACTCGTATATTTTTTTCCACACGCCAGGAGGACGGTTCACAGTGTTTCGTAAAGGCTGAAATGTTCGATTTGAACATCGCAGAGGACGAAAATCGAATGATGGTTCTCCGATTTTAACTTTTTAATTGAAGATAGGGAAACAGACGAGTCGCTGCGCCTGTCTCTTCATTTACGCTATAAATCGTCCCTCTATTTGCGCGGTTGTTTTTATACGAACGAATACGACCGGTTTCGTTCGTCGCAGAAAATATTTGTAGAGCTCTTCAACCGGCCACAGGATCGGGAAATGCCATTCTAGGTACCGATTCAAAATTTCAACGAGATTTAAAAAAAAAAAAGTGTCAGGCAATTTGCGACAACTTAGCGAAAGATCAGCGAACAAACATAAAAAGACATTCGAAAATATTTCAAACGATGACGAACGCCATTTTGAGACAATTAAAAGATTTATAGTATAGATCCTGACGACGAATGAAACTTATTTCGGTTTTCTAAAACGTCATTTCTTCTAATCAATGTGAAGTAAATATTTTTATAACTCGTATCGTTGTAATTTTTTTTTTTTTTCGTACCAGCAGATTTTACTTTACTTCATCAGCGTAAAAAAAAAAAAGAAAAAAAAGGAAAGAAAGAAAGAAAAACATATCCAGGTGGAACAGGGAATCCGCGTAGATGAAAAAATTGATATAATTGTCGTCGTTAAACAATTCGGTCGGTTTTGCGACGTCTTGCCAACGGTATGGCCTGGCAATGGTTTTTGAACAAATCATAAATAACCCAATGAATAACAGACATAACAGGCAGAAGAAACTGAAACACGTGAATGCCAAGTCTGGCCCTTTTCAAAATTTCAGCCTAATAAAAATCTTGCCCTTTTGCCTGGCGTCGAACTGAAATGCGAGAAATGCGTCGATTAATCGCATTATGAGATAGATAATGGCACGTATTTCCATTCGCATGCTACCGTATTTATTATGTGATTATTATTATTGTCAACTCTTTATCTGTGTCCGCGCAGTAGGGTTCCACAGAGCCTTGTACCCGGAGGCGGTCTCGCAAATTCTTTGAATGAAGAAGATATTTAAAAGGAATCTTAGTGAATGAGATTACTGTAGTACAGTAATTAAGTACAATAAGCAAGTAAACAAGAATACTAATATATAATATAATAGATCATACTAAAACTAATATATAATATATAATAGATCATATTAATACTAATATGTAATATATAATAGATCATACTAATCCTAATATATAATATATAATAGATCATACTAATACTAATATATAATATATAATATAATAGATCATACTAATACTAATATATAATATATAATATAATAGATCATACTAATACTAATATGTAATATATAATAGATCATACTAATACTAATATATAATATATAATATAATAGATCATACTAATACTAATATATAATATATGATATATAATATAATAAATATACTAATACTAATATATAATATATAATGGATCATACTAATACTAATATATAATTTATGATAAATCATACTAATACTAATATATAATATATAATAGATTATACTAATACTAATATAATAGATCATATTACTACTAATATAATAGATCATACTAATACTTATATAATATAATAGATCATAGAACAGTTACTATATATAAACAATTGAGAAAAAGAAAATTACGAATAAAAAAGAGTCTTATTTATGATATTAGAGTAAAGTTGTTTCGGTTTGTCAGAAGTTAAAATTAAAATTGACACGAGAAATATATGGTAAAATAGTTTAATTTTGAAATGATTCGAAGCACGCAATTTCACTTCACCATCGATCTATTGATCTATGCTTTGCTCTAATTTTTTCATTCCTTTCAGTTGGTAATAGAACGTAGAAACTGTCGGTATTTCAGGGATTTACATTTTAAATTAAATAATCTTATTTAAAGTATTCCGTAGTAGAACGTAATATGTAGTTAATATTCCGTAGTATGAACGTTGATATGTAGTTAATAATAATTAATCAATTTCAGTTTCAATTAATTAGTAGAACGTGGAAATCAGTATTTCAAAGATTTATACCAGAAATTTTTTTATTAATTAAAAATATTTCGCAGTAGAACGTAGTTGATACGTAATAGTTTTAAAAATTATCAATATTAGAAAAACTTGTGCCTTAAAATTTATTTTATCAGAAATATTCCGTAAGAAGCCGAGAAAACAAACAGAAGAGTTTCGAAATATCTCATTTGTATCTAAATCCTAGGATTAGTCAAAATGAGCAAAGAACGTTTGAAAATCTCGTCAAATTGGCCCAGTATAATGCTCTTACGTTGATAAATTATCATGGTAAACCGGGGCCAATTGACACGGTCGTCAACGTTTACGAATTTCGATTATCAGCCGTTAATTAATTATTACTAACCACGTATACTAACGTTTTCTTAAGATTCAAATTTTTTCCGAAAATTTGTTCGATATTCCAAATCCTTGAAAAACTTAGATTCTACTTATAAATCTGTTACTTTTCTAAAATGATATTCGCGAGAGGAGTCGAAACGAGTAGTAAAGAGTCGAAGAAGAGGATATTATAAATACGAAATGCCACGTACAAAGGTAAAATATATGAAAAAAATATGTGGAAAAAAAAATGAAAAACGCACAAAGAAGAGCGCAAAAAATATCGGTGGACTTGTGCCACTGAATTCACGGCGTACAATACAGATTTTTCTTTTTTTTTTTTTCTTTTTCTCCAGGAATATACTCCAAAAAATGGCGTATTATGACCACGCAACGATTATTCAGGGAAATTCGATACTGGCCTCGTTTTTGTAGGCAGGTCGACCAGTTTTCCCCCCAGTATTTACGCAATCGTTGCCCCGGTTGTTACCTCGTTGAAAGGCGAAAAAGAAAGGCCGGAAAAGCTCGACCGCCGAACGGTCGAACGGTCGTACGATTTATCCCACTCCCGAGGAAATGGTCAAGCGGCCCTAGACGTAGGTTGAGTAATATTATATTTGTTAATTGTGTAATACAATCCCACGGGGTCCGTCTGGATTCTACCTGTGCTACGTGGGAAGTCGAGGTTCAATCTTTCGATGCGGATTTCCACCGTTCCCGCTGTTGATCCTCGAGATTTCAGATACTGTCTGTATCGTGTCCTCGACACATCGCGTCTAGATTTTTAAAATCGGTAAGAATTCACAACGACACAGGCGAAAACAGAAAGCGAAGAGCATCAAATTTCGAAGACGCTCGTAATTTGAAAATTGTTTCTCGCTAAATTATTAGTGCAAGGGGCCATTCTCAAGCGATTGGGTCCCTGTGGGTGGCGCGAGTCCAAAATTAAGAAATATGAGTGTACTATAATTTTAGTAAGCATTGCGGATATTTGTTTCATTTAATTTATATTTTGTTTCAAATAAGAATCAATTAAGAATCAATTTTTACATTTTAAGTAAGTAATGGCACTTACTCGTTAGCTTTTTTTTATTGTAATGTAGCTTTTCTTTCAAGTTATGTTATGTAGCAACTGCTGTGTATTATTTCATTTTATTTTCCTTATAATAAAGTCATATTCTGCTCCAAGTTTGTTATAAAGTATTGCGTGAAATTTTCACAACGTTAAGAAAAGATTGAATCAATGATTTAATTGAACGTTAAAACTTGAGCTATTAAAACATGGAATAAAACCAAGGTTCATTTTTTTTTTTTTTTAAAGGAAAGCTTATAGAAAAGCTCTGGTTTAATCCTTCTAATAACAAGTTGCAATTACGGACATCTACAACGATCCACAACTTGAAAGAAAAATTTCACAAACAGGTTGAATCATCGCCTGTGTTCGTCTCAAAAAAACTTTCGTCTCTCTCTTTTTCTTTTTTTTTTTTTCCTTTGAATCATTCACTGACTTCACGGATTGATCGCGTATCTCGTCTTTCAAAGCTCGTATCTCGATCGATGAAAAATCCTATTACGCGGCTCGTTGCATATCGAAGAACGCGGTTATAATGCGCCGTCCATTTGAGAATACCCTTTTCTGGAGAACGATCTATCTATCGTCCGGCAGGGCAAGGAATTACGTTTTGAAAATTATTGGAAACCCGGCTGAAAGGCCCCTGTCCATTCTGAATGCTAAGCTGCCTAATTTCATCCCCCGGTGTCTAGATAGTATTTCATCTTCGGCAAATCCCCGGAACAGGTAAAAATGGGGGTGCAACCGAAACGTTCCGTGTTCCCACGCTTCGGGTTGCAAAACATCGAACCAGTCCAGCGAACGATGCGCTCTCGAACATGTTATTTTCATGGAAAACTGTTGCGTGCGCCGTCCACTCATATCCGGTTATGGACCACCGTATCGAACGTATCCACGCCACGCCACGCCACGCCATGCCACGCCACGCCACACAGCTTGTGTGTACTCGAAACAGGCATCGTTCGAGCAGTCCAGTTTCAGTCTCATTCCTCGATTAGGTTTCAGGTGTGACTCTCTTTTCAACTGCCTGTCGAATTGCCTTTCAATTCGTTTCCAAATTTTTTTTCAAGTATCACGTCGCACCGTTGATTTCTGCGTTTTAATGAAATTTGTAAAGAAATATTTCGGAAGGATTTGTAGTTTTCTCAGGTTATTCGTTTCTACGTCGAAAATTGTTTTCCAAGCAATTTCACTTCAAGCATCATCGCTTTGCATCGTTGATTTACAGGGAAATGTATAAATATCACGCGAAAAGAAACATTCGGAGGATTGGTAAGTGATAACTTTATCTCATTGACGGTAATTCCGATTCCCGATCGTTAAGCAAGCAACGCGTCGTAAAATTTAATCCACCAAGTGATTAGGAAGTTACGACAACAATGTAACAAGATGACCGTAAATCACGATATTTCTGTAGAACGCCTAAGGGTTAAAATTCGTATCTATCGACGCGTATCTATTTACGTTCGAATAAAGTAAACCACTGTCACCGGCGCATACAGGAAATCGATCCGTCACGATCAGTTCGACAAGCAATAAAAGATACGGCGTAACCCTTTTCAGGTAAGGTTGCATCGGACACGTCGAGCCTCTTATGTAAACGACCATTCAAATATCGATCCCGTTTGTGTTACCTGACTCAACCTGAGAAAAACCCTCGTGAAATGTCCATCGAGGGATGCAATTTTTCGACAGAAAAAAAAGGGAGGGGGGGGGAGGAAGATCCGGAGAAGTCTGAATCGATTCTGTGTGCATGCGCGTAAACCGTGGGATCTCGAATTGAGATCACTCCTTTCGGAATCCAACGCAACACAACATGCGTTTGCGTCGTCTCTCTGGATGAATTCTCGTCCCGGAGCATATATTTGAATAGAGGGAGATCGAACCGTGGGAGTGCTCGCGTGGGTGATCCGCTGGAGAATTTCGTAACGACCGGGAATTTTCGCAAGCGCATAGTAGGCTTGGAAGATCACCTGCGCGACGATGCAGGTAACAACGAGATGACACCGATGGATGTGTCAACCGGACTGTGGGAACCGGTATTTCCCCTTTCTGGACCATTATACTGGCCACGATTATACTTACGTTATATATACGTAGAAAATAGATCGACCCAGCTGAGAATGAAATTGCTCTTTTCCCTCTTTGGAGATTTTTGATTTTCCTTGGCTCAGGATGGTCGATAAAATAGGAAACTAGTCGGTTTCTTTACAGATAGAGAAATCTGGAGATTAATTTCGTTTCTTTTTCTCTCTTTATAAATATTCCGTTTTTTCCAATAGTAATTGAAACTGAATATGCGTGAATCTGAAGGTGTAAGAATATAAATAATATGTAAGAATCTATGAAATATTCAAAGAACAACGATGTATAGAAGAAACAATTTTCTATCTAGTCTTCCAATCCTTTAACAACGTTCATGAAAATTTACCTAGCTAACTATTACAACCAGAGTGAAAAAACTCAGAGAACAATAATCATTTTTTTAATTAAATATTTTTTTTTGATTACAAACGACGATTGCAAGAGCCTGAAAATCTTCTCGTCGCCGTTATTGACGAAAGAAATTTATTTTGATTGTTGTTTGCGATCAAGGTGTTCAATTTTTCAATCACGTAGCTTTTCGAACAATTTTCTTTGCATCTTGGACAATTGTTATTTCTCGTCCCTGATGATCAATTGATAACTGTGATCACTCGTAACGTAAAACGTGTGAACTCTGTTTTCACACGTTCATTTCGAAATTTTCATCCACGCATTTGTTTATTTTCTTTGCCTTGTCTAGTGGCTTCCGCCAACTCGATGCCTCTTTCTCGAACGGTGTCATTCGACACTGTTTACCCTCGGCCACTCAAGGATGAAACGGTGGTGGAACGATCTTCCGCGACCAGTGTTCGAATTAAAAACCCATGCTCGGCTGCTGCTGGAAACGTGCTTTCCCGATTTTAAAAATAGAGCGCCCTAGAGGGCTCTATCGGACACGGTACGCTGCTAAGTTTCACACGGCGTGTCATGTGGGCACTGGACCTGCTTCCACCCTCTCGACGTTCATCCGGTCACTCTTACCCCCGGACGTGTCTAACCGCGTATTTTCTCAGGAAAGAAATGTACATATAGTTCGAATACTGCCTGGAAGATTATGCTTGCTGATCAATCGATCGGCCAGTGAGATGGAAAAAGTTTACGAAAGGAAAATATCATATATACCAAAAAAAAAAAGAAAGAAAAAGAAAAATTGACGTGAATTTAATTATTGTAAATTGATTATAGTCTGTGTGTATTCGTATATTATACAATACTCTAAGTGATTGAATTAATACCAGAACTACTGAAGTGGTCGAAATTCTTCATAATTTTCAATTTATCTTTCAGTTTTCAGAAAACTTTATAGATATAAAACAGCGTATTTTTGGAGATTTTTGAGATTTTTAAACGATTTCTCGCAATGAAATATAAATTGAAGCTTGTATATTCTATTGTATTATAATGTTTGTAATACCTCTTTTGAGTTTAATGTCATTAATGGAAATTTTATGCTTTAATCGCTGGTAATTCGAGTGTTAAGCTGCACTGAGATGTTTGGTACTTGCCGAGTCCACCAGAAATCATTTTCCGAATTCGGACAATCGATTGGATAACAAGATAGAATATACCTACGAAAGGGAAATATGTAGAAGAAAAATTGACATGAATCTGTATACAATCTAATGGTAAATGATTAAATTAAGCTGCAGCGAGATGTTTGATATTTCTTAGGACCAACAGAAATTACTTTTTGAAACATATTTTAAATACCTAAATTGACAGAATATAAATATATATAAAAGAATATATATATATATTCTTATATATATAATATATATATTCTTTTATATATATTATAATTTATATATATTCCTTTATATATATTATATATATTATAAAAGAATATAATTATATATATACATAAAATAATTAAAATCAGAAAGATACAAATTCGATAAATTTTTGACAATTAAATTATCATAGGCAAATTGTTGCTACGAACGTTCGTCGCAATTCTGAAATGTACAACGATCAAAAAACGCCTCATAGTTTTCAATATAGGCCAACATCCGGGCTAAGTAGCACTCAAGCGAGAAAATACCAATAAAGAGGGGAGGAACCTTAGTCTCCTCTTCATATTGGCTCATTATCAACGTGGCTGTTTTACTACGCGAGATGATCGTCGAAGGATTTTTACAACCCGGGATAGGATAGAAAGATCATAAGATTTTACGAAGGGACTTCATCTCACGCGAGGATGGCTTAAGCGCGTAGCTTGTGTCACGGAAGGAACAAACCACATTTCGCCCTAAATAAATAGTCGCGGAGGGCCGGTGGCTCGCATTATGCAACCTGATGTGACCGGACCGTGGTGGATATTTCCTTTCGTTTCTTCAGTATCAATATATTTTTTTTCTTCCTTCCGTTTTCTCCCCTTCGTCTCTTCCCCTTTTTTCGCCGTCTCTTTCTTTCGCAACGCTTTGCGAGAAATAAATCGAAAAATTGTCGCCGCGTTGATTCGAATAAGTGGATCGTTGCGCCCTCAAGTTTAAGGTTTCTTTTTCATAACCTGTATACAGATAAACTATTTTTCTGCGTCAATTTAAGCGATGTAACAACGGCAGAACGACTGTACGTAAAATATTATACCAGGGTGAAACCTTGGATAGTTTCTTGCACAATAAACGATACAACAAAGTAACGACAAGATTAAAAATTTTCTACATTTCACTGCCGTTTGCCACGCGGGAAATTATTTGCACGAAATAAAATTTCTATCTTTCTATCTTCTAATTGGGATGAGCAATAAGGGATAAGTAGTGGGATATCTATTCTTTAGTAAAATTCTCCTGCACTCTTACAATCTGTTTAAAAACATTTACAAAAAAAAAAAAGAAAAACAAATTCGCAGATATCTAAATCGAGAGGCAGCACCCTCGCGGGATTTACCTAACCGCTTATTATCTCGTGCATTGCGCACAAGGGTGTGCCGACATCGTTTCCTTTGATAATAACATATCCGTTGGAAAACACAGGCCAGCGTTGCTCATCCTTCGTTCAAATATTAATGCCCGGTGCATCGAAACTCTCACGTTCACGGCGGCGATCGAACGCGACAGACCAGAAATCAAACGGAACGCGTGTCACACGAGATAAATAATTGAACGGCACGTAGGATGCACCTGACGCAACGTACGAAACGGGGAAACCGTTAATACGTACCGTGCGTATCGCTTGGGGCCAACGGAATTAATATAATTTACGAAACTAACAAAAGGGTGGTTTCTGATGGATGGTTCTCAACGTGCCGTCATCATTAATTCAATCCTTTCGTGGCGTGCCTGATTGCGAGAAGGGTGTATATACACGATATTGTCGAGGCCTACGGCGATTAATGAGAGGTATCCGCTTAATTAAAATGTAAACGAAATGGGAAGGTATACGCCGATTATCATAGTAATATGGTCGGTGACCGGCAACGCGAACAGTCGCACGGATATTAACTCTATCATTAGACACGTCAGGTTGATGGATACCGGTTCCATGCCGCATTATAATATTTGTTTTTTTCATTACGATGAATTATTGTATTCGCGAGTGGGTGAATACACGTCGTCGCTGTACAGGGTGGGAAAAAGAATTTGTCCGTGGCATCACAGATGAATTCTATCACCTTAGATTTGATGGAAATACATATAAAGAATGTTGAATTTCAAGGTCAACAGATCAACAATTACGATGAATTATTGTCTTCGCGAGTGGGTGAATACGCGTCGCCGCTGTACAGGGTGGGGAAAAAAATTTGTCCGTGGCATCACAGATGAATTCTATCACCTTAGATTTGATGGAAATACATATAAAGAATGTTGAATTTCAAGGTCAACAGATCAACAATTACGATGAATTATTGTCTTCGTGTCATTGCTGTACAGGGTGGGGAAAAAAAGTTTGTCAATGGCTATCACAGATGAATTCTACCACCTTCGATTTGATGGAAATGCATATAAAAAATGTTGAATTTCAAGGTCAACATTCTCTTTTTTTTTGCATTATATTTAAGTTTTACTCATTGTGAACTTTTCCAAGGAACCACGGGTCGCAACCTAATAGTTCTTTTGGAAAATGGCAAAAAAGAAGGAAAACGTCTTCATTCTACCATCTGCTATATAATCTAAAAACATTTTTAGATTAGAATGAACGATATTATCCTGTAAAGTAGAGGTCTCAAGCTTCGAAACGAGTCCAAGTTTATTATTGTATGATCTCCTTTTACAAAATTGTTGTTTCAGTATTTACCTAAGTCCTGATATCAATTATTATAATTTTCTGTTTTCCTTAACCCTTTCACACACGAATTAAGTGAAATTCGATGATCAAAAAATGATATTTATTTTTCATGAAAGTGAAGGCAACATGCGAATTAAATGAAATTATATTACCAAAAAATGATATTTATTTTTAATGAAAGTGAAGGCAACATACGAATTAAATGAAATTATATGACCAAAAAATGATATTTATTTTTCATGAAAGTGAAGGCAACATGCGAATTAAATGAAATTATATTACCAAAAAATGATATTTATTTTTAATGAAAGTGAAGGCAACATACGAATTAAATGAAATTATATGACCAAAAAATGATATTTATTTTTCATGAAAGTGAAGGCAATTTAGGATATCAAAGGACTTTAACTTAGGAAACGTCTCAGACACCATCGTGTATCAAATAATTTTCGTGTTATTCTCCATTACAAAAATCCGTCATCTGCCAAGTATCAGTTAATCTTATCAACTCTCAATTTTTGCGATTTTCTGATTCTTTAACTTTGCTGACTTCCTTTTTCTAACGTTGAGAAATCTTTCAACTTGCATTCGTGCTCGAAGGATCCCTCGATTCCATTATCAAGCACGATTCTCGGAATATTCGTCGCGCGTTGCACGAGGAGAGAGAGAGAGAGAGAGAGAGAGAGTGAGAACGTCTCGTTATCGGAAACGACATATCCAGGCTCAAAGAGTTTGCGTACTCCTTTCTTCTAACGAACATTCCCCCGAGGAATGTCCGTCGTTTCTACGATTACCCTTCTACTTTATGAGCGACTTACGCTTGAAAATGGTCCGCGTGCCTTTATTTCTTTTTCTTTCTTTCTTTCTTTCTTTCCTCGAATGCCCGGGGAGAAGTCTCGCGATAGCCGAGCCGAACATAAGGATAACATAAGGTTTATCGCGTGTACGAGCGTGCGCGCACCGCTCGGTGGAAACACGACGGTGCCCGTGCGCGAGTAACAGCGCGCTGTTACTCACCCGCCTCTCGTAAAGCAGACAGATAACGGGCAGCTTTAGTCACGGCTAACGGAGGTGATTTAAATGGCCACTTTGCCTAATTGCGTTATGTTTACGAGCCTCGGGAATCGTAGGCCGAGCTGATAGCGGAAGCGAGATACGCGCGCAGCTCACGCTGACATTTCGCTGGTGGGCGCGAATTTTGATATTTTCTCTCTCTCTCTCTCTCTCTCCTTCTCGAAAACCGTGCATTCATCGTGTTTTGTTTGGAGACAACGTTGTTTCTTTCTTCGAGTAAAATGTTTCACGACGCAACGTTATTGACCATAATAATTTTTTTTTTTTGAATCTTCGTCATCAGCCGGTTTCGAAGATTTCGATCTCTTCGTACGTGTGCATCGACGCCATTGTTACGAGCACTTCGATCGGCTCGAGGCTGATTCGAGCGTGTTCGCGGGAATTTTACATTTTAATCACCGCCTCGATATCCTTGCATCGAGAGGCAGAGGAGAAAGGCAGGTGCTGCTTCTTTTGAATCCCTTGCGAAGTACTCAATTAGCCGTCGATCTGTTTCAACCTGTTATTTACGATGATAATAGACATTAATCCTCTTTGGGCTAGCTTTCAAGTTGCTATTCACTTAACTACCAGCTACGTGCAAATGAATCGATCCAGTTCCCCTAACGCTCTAATTAGTAAAGTATTCGCGAAACTTTTCATCTATTTTAATTCGTTCATTTGATACAGGATGAACAACTAAGATCGTCTTGTATCATTGAAGATATGAAAATAACTTTTGTTTCGCATATGAGAATAATATGAAATATGAAAGTAATGATTCCTTTTTTTACAGGTGAAGGGATTCTGGAGATTTCAAAGTCACCTCAAACGCAACGATATATATATATATATATTTTTACTCGTTAATCGATGCAGCTCGACATTCTGAAAAATTTTTATTTTTCAGAATGTTTTATTTTTATTTTTTATTTAAGTATTAACGTATGTTTTAATTTTATTTTTACTTAAGTATTATATACGTATGTATGTTGAAAAACTATTACTTTAACAGATATTTAAAAATCTAAAGCATAAAGAAACAAGGGTAGTACGAATATAAGAATATTGTTCGTGTTCTTATATTCTTTCATACGATAAATTTTACAGAATTGAAATTAAAATATCTCTTAAACTAATAGCTTACGTTAATAAATTAATATATACATAGGTATTTTTCTTTTTTTTTATAGAGAATATCGAGCTGTATCGATTAATAGTGCAGAAAATATATCATTGGATAAATATGTCAAAATGAAGATGGTCTTGAAGTAATCTTCAACTACTTCACTCGGAAAGAAGAAAACTATTATTGTCATATTGTTGGCACCATTTTTGTTAACAAAGTTCCTCTACATCTTCAAAAACAATTTATTTTATTCAACTTACGTGACCAAGTTACGTGGTACACCCTGTATATATTTATCATTTCTCTCCTTCTCATCAATTATATACGGACATCCCTCCCGTGAAAACGTCACGTAAGTTGTAGATTTGCATAATTATCATCGAAATTGAATCCGTTTTAATTACGCGGACCGATCAACGTGTGACAACGTGAAATCGAGAGGTCGTCGAATAGGTGGAAATAAAGAAGGGAAGGAAACAACAGGAGAGAAGAAGACGATAACAAAGACGTTTGGGGGGCGGCAAGGGCAGCTGTGCTTACCCTCACCTGGCCATCTTTTGGTTGCACCATCGGGCGACATCGAAGGCCGGAAGATACGGCGAGGAACCAATAACTCGAACCTCGTTCCAAGAGGATACACCGTTCCGAGAGCACACAGATGACTTAACGATGAGATAACTATCTCTCTCTCTCTTTTTCTCTGTCTCTGTCTCTGTCTCTCAGATTATTGTTCGTGCTATTTTATCATAGAGAAAGTTCGTCCGTGTATATACCTTTGATAACGGTGAAAAACTTATCCTGGTATCCTTTTTTGTGCTATCTAGGCGAAAGTAACGATCTGTTTCCCCGTGCAGTAAATAATTTTATCCTCTCCGACGGAAATCGTGAAAAATTCAGAACGTATCTGAAACAGAGATCGAGAAGACTGAGGAACTCTTTAAATGAATTCTATTTGTAACATGGATCGTAGAAATTCATTACGTTACCAGTCGCCACCCCGGCGAGAACGGGGATGAATGAGTATTTTTTGAAAATAAAAGTTGGGACTTGATATTAAAAAAAAAGTTCTTAATATTTTTAGCAAACACTGGCTCACAATATATTCATTGAATAAGCACTCTGAAATAACTTGTTTCCGTGGAACTTTTATCATACAGGTTCATAAAATATCATAAAAATATCTGCTCCGTGAAAACGCTATTCAAAAGTGTAACATTCTTTTCTATAAAAATTCCATAGAAACACGTATAAAAGAATTCGAACGAAAATAATCTATTAATTTCTATCCCTGATTTTAAACGTAAGACTAACAGAAAAATTTATCTAAGAAAAAATCAAAAGGACGTATTTGCAATTTTCGCTTAAATCAAGTAGCACAAAAATTGATATTGTAAAAGAAATCTTGGCTGCATTGAAACTGAAGGTATAACAGTTTATATTTCCAATGTATGAAAGTCTCTTTTCTAACGTCAAACTATCAAACTATCAGATATGAAATGAAGCCTATTTGAATTAACACGACAGGGTGATTGTTAAATAACGATATTGAAAGACGTTGCACGATCGTTATTAAAAGCGAAAATTCGATTTTGTCGAAATTATTCGCAGATTGAAGAAGTAGGTATCTTTTTAATCATCCGGTATGTTTCGCGTAGACGATAATCGTCTGTCGAACGTCGACGTTAACGATGTTGACGTAAATCAACGTTCGGTTTTTCGAAATTTATCGGTGCAACAGACGGCGCTGATGCACATCTATCGCCTAATTAGTCGGGTTATCCGAATGACACGTGCCAGTATTTTAGTGGCGTTGCACATCTGCGAAACTGAAACAATAGATAGCTCGATGCAGCTGTTTCGAAAAAAGAAAGAAAGAAAGAAAGAAAGAACCGCGTAAGTGCATTCGAGAAACAAAGACCGATATAATATATGTTATATTGTCATTCTCTCTTTCGGCTAATTAATACTCCCTCTGTCCGAAAATATGGTATACATTCGAAAGAAAATCTTAGATTATCTAGAGTTTTCGAAAGCAACTGGCAATACTCATTATATTGGTATTGTTTACATCGATAGCTAAATAACCTAACATATTTGACAGGCGTTGCTTTTGAGTTAAGTTGGAATTCGAAGACCGAAAATTAGTTTTTTTTTAAGAAAAATAAAACAGTCACCGCTGTGATTTAAAAAGTGGAAAATATTTCAACCCAAATAACGTGAATTTACAAAGAAGAGATGGCAAATCGAAGCAATTGACTAATGAACGACGTCATGGTATCTTGCAACAGCTATTACAGTATGTGAAGAACAAAGAAAAATTAGAACACGGTGCTATTAATGAATTGATCGAATGTGTTCAAGATGCATTTAATAAATTAGAGAGAAATACTCTTGATAACGTTTTCATAACATTACAAACGTGTATGGAATCAATTATATTGACAGGAGGGGGAAATTCCTATAAAACACCTCATATAAATGAGGTAAAACTTCGTCGGTGAGGGTCGATTAGCTGAAAAGTATATATATATGTGTGTTCAGAAGAAGCGTTCAACAAGGCTAAATCTCACTTTAACTAAATTTGGATTACACTAAAATTATTTAGTTGTATTGCGATAATAAAATAAACTTAATATTTTTTTTATATTTAATTTTAGTTTTATTTGACTTCTTTTCGCAAATGTATATATATATTTTCGGACAGAGGGATATAAGTTATTTAAATTGTCAGAAATCGACGCGACGCGTCGTTTTTTCACATTGCCGAATATTCGATGAAAATTGACCGATCGGTTTCTATTCGATCGAGAATAGAATACGAGCAATTCGATTATATTCGATTATCGTACCATGCATCTACTAGGCTATAGAATTCTAAAATAATATTTTCAAATTTGTCACGAAACGAGCTAATGTAAAAAAATTCTTCCACGCGCGTAAGACAAACGTAAAGAACAGGTTTGAGAGCCGTAGCATCGAGATCGTCTGTTTCTTTCTTTTTTTTCTCTTCTTACGTCGGCAGGTCTCAATAACACGCGTGTAATCTCTTGACAAGCAGCGAGCATCCTGTTCGCGACGTCTTAATACGACGTACAAGATATTTAATCGAACGAAGGGAGAGAGGGGGGAGGGAGGGCGGGGAAGGGCTTCTCCACCCGTCGTTCACGCCGTCGAATCACATTTCTTGCAAGACGGCGATCGTTATCACAGGTCTGATACCTCACCCGTGGCAAATTACACGGTTAAACACGGGGCTGACGACGAGCCGCGTGGATCGGCAGGAGGGAAGGGGGAAGGTGGAAACGATCGGCGCGCCTTTAAAGATTCCAATCTCATCGACAGTAACGAGTTGTGACATGCTCCGTTGCCTCTTCACACTCTCGCCAATCCTTTAACAGCGTCCCCTCTCCCCCCTCCTGTCGGAGGAGGGATAAATCGTTGCTTTCGAAATCATTCGCTCGTGTGATCCAGCCTTAAGGATACGCGTTTCAACGCGGTATTCTACGTGCCGCTATTTCGACGCTGTCGAACGGAAGCTGGATAATTGCACGGCCTGGTTTTCCATCTGTCCATTGTATCCGAGTGGATTAACCCGTTGAGTAAGACGTGTTCTTTCTCTCTCTCTCTCTCTCTCTTTCTTTCTTCTTTTTCGTTACTTGTGCGAACGGTTGAGTCCTCGAAGACAGGGAAGATAATCCGCGATTGTGCGCGATCGGAGGAGACCGAAGATATGATCGAATTAATTTCTTTTGAAGAACCTTCTTGGTCTTTGCGATCGAGAAACGCGACGGCTTCGCGAAGGACAAACTGGGATTTGGCGAGGGTAATTGTTTCGACGAATGTTGATTCAGGCTTTATTCTAAACGTGGCTGGATACGATTTCATTTCGAATCCCTCTTCGAGCGTTGATCGCTCTGAACCTGCTAACTAGACTTTCCGATCAACAGTAAATGTCGCGCTACATTTTTTGTTGTAAAATTGTTTCGGTATCAGAGCTTGAAGAATTCAGAATTAAAAGACTCGGTAAAGGTTGTCGTTCAACAATTCGAACGTGAATGCGTGCGTCCCTGTATCAGGCAAGTCATCTTGCCAGATACAAAGTGTCGTTTTTTTTGCTTGGTACGTGTGCAAGATATAATCCTAATTCCGGAGAGATTCCTCTCCGATACAGATACGCATCAGCTCGAACTGTAAATGCATGGCTTTACAGGCACAAAGTGCCATACATTGTACTGCGTCACAGGTATCAGGTTTGCGTTTCTGCTCCGTTTCACGCGTTTCGTTTCTCGATTGAGAAGCCATACCTGCTCTGCGAAATTCTCCTTTCATTGTGCCACAGATATCTAGAAGCTTAAGGCCGAGCTGTCTCATTACATTGATTGCTTTGTCATTCGATCCGAACGCTTTACACTTAAAAATTCCTCAACGTTTTTCGAAATGTTTTGCATATATCGAAGATTTGTTTTCCTGAAATCCTCCTTGTGAAATATTTTCTATTATTTCTCGCAGATTTGTCCTAGTACATTGTTAAGCGTGTTGCAAGTGAAATTTTCATATTTCCTTTTTAACCTGCGTTTGTCCGTAATCGAACAAATTCAAACAATCCTGATTGAGCTCAACTTTTCGAAGAAGATCTTCGTGGAAAATTTCATTTTCTTCGGTATAAAAAATTCAAACGATACGTCCGAACTTACACGGCGAAACTGCGAGTACTTGATCTACGCAAAGGAAAAGTTTGGAAAAACTTCGGCAGGTGGGTATCTTCCAAAAATTTATCAAGCCCAACATCACTTGGAACAGGAAGAAGAGTAGCAAATTTTACTTTTAAAAAAACAAAAATTTATTTATTTACTGACTAAACTCCTTATGAAAATAAACTGAAAATAGTTAAGTTAATCTCAATATTTTTATATCTTATATTATTTTATTTATTATTAAAAGTTTGCTCCATCTGCCACTAGAAATCATAAAATGGCCCTGGTTCTAATGGAAAATGCTATTTGCATATTCGACGTGTACAATAGTCATAACAAATCGTGTGATGTTGGATTTTATATAACCATAATTTTTGTCTTCTTTTTACATGCAGGTCAAGCCTTTGCAGTTTGGTCAATTTAACCTTTTGCAGTCGAACTTTTTCTCGACTAAAGCTTTCAGCAGCTCGGACTTTTTGGCTTTATCTAGCTATGTAATTATATTAGTTATTTGAAGAGAAAAATTGTATGTAAAATTAAAAACGCAATATATTCTTAAAGCTATTTTGTTATTATATTTTTGTTTTTCTCTTCACTGGTAACGTAATCTCACTATTATCAGAATCATAGCTTAATCGCATAAAACAATCACTTTCTAAATCACTTTCATATTCGTCCACCATTAGTAAATTCATCATCACTGCTCTCTTAAAGCAACACTTTTTTCCATCACGTTTTCAGCCATGATGAATAATAAATTCTTGTCGTTTTATCGGTTAAATCAATCGATTAAATGCTGAGATCAATGACACGTGAGATCACATTCAACTAAAGTTTAACTGTAAATTCAAACACTTTGACGTTCAGTGCACCATATTGTTGGTGTGCCTGGGAGGCACACTTCGAGAGTGCAAAAGGTTAAATTCGGAACACCCTATGTAGCTCGTCACTCCTCGATCTCGTTCTCGTTGAGCCATCTTTTCGTCTCTAATGGACACGTAACTCAGTAACTCGAGTCTCGAAACATCACCAAGAGAAGTATACATGCATGCCGGTCGATTGGAGGAAATCTCTATGCACCCTCGCTAATTTCCCCAAGGCCGAGCGGAGAAACTCGAGAGAGAGAGAGAGAGAGAGAGAGAAGGGAGGAAGGAGAAAGAGAAACGGGGAAACTCGATCTCGCGTTAGGTAACGACACGTGACGAAAATAGTAATACACGTACGAATTCGAATTCGAATTCGAATTCGACCACATATGGCGCGAGTAACAAGCGAGAATCGACCAGGAGGGTTGTTTCTTTCGATACAATGCTCTCTCTCTCTCTCTCTCTCTCTCTCTCTCTCTGGAGCCGGTGTCCACTCGACGTAGGCGGATTACCGGTGGCAAGGCTAGAGAGACGAAGGGGGCGAAGAGCTCGCGGAGGGTTAAATCCTGATCGCGTTTCACGAGCTACCACCTTCGAATGTTGCGCCAACTTCCATTAGCGCTACCTACGATATCCCGTCAAAGAAAACTTTCTGCAGCTATCTATCGTTTCGTGCCCTCCTCCCAAAATACCAGCCATCTCTTCTTTTCTCTGGCTTACGTCGATTCAAAAGGGTTTCTCGCCACTTGTTTTTTTTTTCTCCCCCCTCCGAGCCCAGATAGCATTGCCACGTCATAAAAGATCTGTGATTCTCCGACGGTTCTTCCACTATAATATATATATATATATATATATATATATATATATATATACACACACACACCCACCCACCACACAGAGATTTCCACCTATTGTGTAGGTGTAACGAAAGAATTCTTTCGGCAAAAGGGTTTCTTCCGGAGGCTTGGATTACAGATGGCGGCGGACTTTTTTTCGAGCGGGGGATTACGCAAGCAAGGTAATTGTGCGTTGGTATAATGCTACGGAGATATATAATGCGGGTCGCAGGGTAAACAGAGGATTGAGAAGTTAGGTGCTAAATACTGTGGATCTAATGGAAATGGCTGGTTGCATGGTTTCTTTTAGATTATTTCGTCCACGTCTTCAAGTCTGTGTTACTTTTGATCGTGGGATGATTGATCTTGCGATACTTATAAGAAAGACGATAAGGATTATTCGGGAATCTTGTCAAATTGTCACGTAATCGCGATTGATTGATTGATCGATTGATTTTGTACTTTGTGTATGTGTGAACCATTTTTAGAGATTTCGAACGAAATCGCAGTGAATTTCTTGACAAAGCACGATTCTACCGTGTTCTATAGTAATTCAAATAGACGTGATTTGATTGTAAAAAGAATAATTTAATAATAAGACATTGATTTCATTTACAGTGAAGAGGATAACTGTACCAGAAGTTGTCAATAATTTGAACTGATATAACTTTGGTTAAAAAAAAAGGAAATTTCCTAAAAAAGGAAATCATGTAACGAGCCACTTGTTGATCTCATTTTAAAGGGTCAAGGTTATAGTTTGACAGTCGTGAGTGTGTTCCTTTTCGAAGATGATGTTACATTACGTAGCGGGTGGGCAAATGAGAATATTTCTTTTTTCGAAAATTGTGAAAATTCGAACGCGTGTAAACTGCGCGAAATAAAAGTACAAGCTTCACGCCTTGAAATGAGATCAAGTAGATCTTGTTTTACAAAGTTCGACGATTTTTCATATATATATATATATTTGTATGAATACAAAGTTCGAAATATAAAATTTAAAATAATGTAAATATGTATAATATACGATGCAATAAAATATGTATAAAGTAAAAACATTTTACAATTCAAAGTATATAAACTTTGAAATATAATTTTTAAAATTAAATTTTGAATAATTAGTTAAACCTTAAACGCAGTTAAAGTTTTTCTTACAATACACATATAGATAAATCTTTTTTTGTACTATCAATGATTTGATTTAAACGAAAGTTGCGGATACAGTCTCTCGATTTAACACAATTATACACTTGTATAGAAGATTCTCGCGCCAGAAATTGACCTCCATTTTCACTTTCGAGTGTCGTTTATAGTCTTCCTTGCTCCTTCTAGAGATTTCGCAGGTCCGAGAATCCTTTGCGTCTGTTTTACGTTTCTTTCTTTTAATATAAATTTTATTCTACTGCCGACTTTGCTTCACGCACGGCAGAATTATCACGATTATTACGCTCATTATCGTCACGAGCGCGATTAGTAATTATTTATTGGTAAAAATTTGATAAATGTCGAACAAAGGGGAATGCAAGGATACAAAGGACGCATTAGCTCTGGTATCTTTCCTAAAATTAGGAGACAGTGCAGTGACGATATATGTGTACTACCACACGCGCGTACGCAAATATATAGTATACAATGATGAGAGGAAGAGAGAACGATGGCGATGGAAGACACAGGGTCCGCCAGTCCTCGCTGTGGAAAAGAAAAGCTCTACATAGACCGAGATCAGCTGCAACCTATAAATATCTTAGCTCTTTCAGGTTGCCCCGCACTGACCATAGAAACCGGGCCTGAATTATTGCGTCCCACGAGTTAAACTCTTTACAAGCAACGGACCGTTAGCTCACGGATGCTGCGTCGTTACCGCTCTTTAGATCGTCCGGAAAGTCAAGGCTGGCCATAAGTTATAGAGCCCCGTGTCGTCGTTACCGCAGAGTTACGTCCGCGTGGAACACATTCCTGCGTTTTCCAATCGGAAATGGAACGACCAACACGCGCGCCACTCTCACAGTGGTGACCGGCGATTACGTCCTTGAATCCTCTTTGAAACTACAGTGGAAGGATTTTTTTTCTTCTCTTCTTCTTTTTTTTTTTTTTTTTCCTTTGTGCAAGTTCAACCTCTTGACGCACCAATTCAAAATTAAAAAGCGGTCTCTTTTCCCGCCATTTTTCTTTTTTTCTCGGGTGAGAGGAAATAAGCACAACATTGTCTAACGAGTATATTTGGTTTTATTTATATGGAAAACCAAAACTGCAGGTCTCGCGAGTTCACTCGGGCGCGCGGGAAAAAATCGTTTTCTTAAACCCGACTTAAATCCGGCGAGTGCGTTTAAGAGGTTAGAGTCGCATCGACATCGAGGTCATTTGCGGCTAGGTACTTATAGTAGAGATTCACGTCCATCGAGTACTGTGTTCTCTTCAAAATGATTTCTGTTCAAGAAATAATCCTGTGGAATCTTCTCTCAGTCGCTCAAAGTTTGCGCATTCGTATAAAATTTAGATTTTTTGACATCTGTGCAGGGAGAGTATCCTGTCCTTGATCGAGATCCAGTATAATTCTTTCGTTTTTTATTGGATTTCTGTTAAAAAAAATTCCTCCATTTGCTATATTGTGGAGCTTATTCATCCTTGACGTTAGTGTATAACTTCTTGATACGTGACAAGAATAGATCCGAATGGAATTGTTCCGCGCGTAGTAAGAGTATTTCTAAGTCACCTGACATTTTGATAAAATATTTATATATAATTTATTTATGTTATTACTAATTTGGATTTTAGTTTAGTTTAAAAACAACTAATTTGCAATTAGTAGATATTAAGAAATAAATCTAACATTAACCATTAGAAATAATGTCTATTATTATATTTTAATTTAAAAAATTAATTCTTTTTATCAGACATCTAATGAATCTTTATTATACATGCAGTTTACAACTAATTTATGTATATATAATATATATATATATACATGTATATATAATAAGCTAATTTAAGCTATCAGGTTCATACCCTAACGATAAATTAAAAAATTTTTATAATTGCAAGTAAATAATAAAATTTACTAAATTTTTTTAAAATTAACAAAAATAGCCTATGTATATAAATATAATACATACGTTTATTATTTAATCAATAAAACAATAAAATTTAATATTACGCTTCTGCATATTATTTTACTTTGTATATTATTTGTACACAACTTTACATTAAAATGAGTAATCTATGAATTTTTCAATAATTCTAACAATCAGATTATTAAATGTTATAAAAAATTCAACTAAAATAATTAGAATTTTATATTACTCAATTTCATCTTTGTCTTCAATTATATTAATATTTCTTATTGTTATTTACAACAACTTATCCCTAATATCATCTATAAATTCTAAACTTTTATTTAATTTTGTGTTATTAATATTATTTGTTAAGTTGAGAATGTCCCCATTTTACGTGCAAATGTTTCATAAATACTCAAACTGAAATTTCGTACAAAAAATAAACTTTCCTCGTCTTAATAAGCGGATTATTTCAATTTCGAAAGGAAGAATTTCTTTCGTTTCGAGCTCAGTTTCGTTCTTGGTACCAAGTACATTAAATCAGGATGTAGCATCCGGCGGACGAGGGAACATTTCCTGCAACCACCGCGTTATCCGTAACTTCCGTGTTATCGATGGAATGATGTGTGTCAAACAAAACGAAATTACCACGGATTCAGGCTGGTTTGTCCGTTGAAATTTCGGTTGGCGATAGGTAATCCTCAGGGATTCGACACGTTCGAATCACATGTTTGGGAGTACAGTCTGGCAAACGAAGAGGATCCTACTTCCTGCGTCCTCGTGGCCGTGCGTTCGATCAGGCCAGTTGCGGCGTATTTATACGAAAGATTGATGCATCGTTTCCTCTTAGCGAGCGACCGCTAACTATGAGAAATTTGAAAAATCGTTTCCACGTTCTCGGTCCAGGTTCCCAAATATTCCGGCAAATGTACAAGGAATAGCCTTTAAACAATTAAAGGTCTATTTAATTAGAAATTATATCACACGAGATAGAAATGTTTACGAATATGTAATATCATTCGATTCAGCTTCGCGATTCCTTAATTGTACACACGTAAACTGAGCTATCTTCAAATTTAATTCAACAAGATGCTAAAGTCGTGCGAAAAAATTAATCAATTTTTTAACAATCTTTCGGCACGATTAATGATTACACTCTAGCTTTAGTTGTTAATCGTGAAACGATTAAATTCCTTGGTTTAGGTTAGGTTTAAAAATTAAGCTCTCACTCGTAACAATCGACAATTGAGTTTTTGAGAATTTTAATCGTCGGGTGAATTTCGTTAACGAAATTGGTTGCTGAAATTCGTTTTCTAGCGAAAAATAACATTTTCTGTATGTCTTCTTGTTCGTAGCTAGGGTTTGAGACCAAAGATGATAAGGCTTCTACAATTCCGTGAATAGTGAAATAATACGACGAAATGAAGTTTTTCTCATTGTTGCTTGCTTTTATTTATTTAGCAGAAAATTCTAAAAGAGTTCAAAATAAATTAACTAAGCTTGTAGCTAGATGTATGTATAAATCTGAAATATATTCCATCTCGATGAAATATTTTAACCCTGAAGCATCCACGCTTTATTACGATTTAAAAAGTATACCTTCGATCTAGGAACTTGCAATCAACAATTGGTAATTTAACGATCAGTATTTATCGATTAAACCAATCGCCGATTTTTCAATTAATTGTACTAATCAGTCGATCAAACTGGATTGGATTGATGTCCAATTCTGCAAGGCACTGTTACGAAAAATATAATTATGAAATTTGATCGTTAAATTCAGAAGAGTCGTCCGTATCATTCTTTCTTCCCCAGTCGATCAGACGAGCGTGAGTTACTAACTTGTACATCGCTGTATAATTTATAAAATATTAAATACATTCTATTTCACTTAAACTGTCTGAACAGTCTGTCGTGTGCGAGTCTTATTCCACACCTGACACATAAAGAAATAATTATAAAGTGTTAATTCGGATTGAATTAATCTCGATTTTATAGTTATTTCTTTCAATAATATCAAGCGTCATTTCCCTCAACCGTACGCTACGGTATATGAAGGAGAATCGTAGAACAAAGACGTCACTTCCGGTGGCCAGATTTCGCGCAATGGTCGCACAGATTCGAATCTTGCAAGTTAAAATTCCATCGACGAAAGAGTCAGTTTTTCAATAGGCGGACAAATGGTTCGTAGGCCAGTCACAAGATTCCAAGTTATCGGGAATCTGATTTATTGGCGCGCGGCAAAAAAAAAAAAAAAAAAAAAAGAAAAAAAATCGCCGCAGCCCTAACTCGTAACCCTTACTTAACTGGAAGACGCTTCTTCTTCTTCTTCTTCTTCTTCTCTGGTCACTCTTGAACGGCCAGAGACCGCTGTCGTGACCCAGAAGCACCGCAGCCAATAACGAGAACCATTTGGGATGTCTATTGTCGAGCGTTCCGGTTGCGACGAGATCTCTCGCAGCTTCAGTTTTCGGAAAGGAAACCATCATTTTTAACTCAGCACGGGGGAAGCAGCCTTTTGTCGACGGCGTGCATGTGGCTGGGTGTTGCACGAATCTAGACCGAGTTCCTATTTCTACGTTCGAGGAACCATCGTATATTTCTTTTCTTTCTTTCTTAACGAGTAGGCTCGCCTTTCGCGGTAGATTTGTCTTCTTTGATTTTGAGTATCAACCCCTTCGTATCCGAAGAGTAAATTCGTGATATACTTTAGACAAGCTGATCTTATCTTTTCATTTTTAATTCGGTATTTTCCTCTCGTATTTGAGGAACTACCAAATTTTCTTTTTGAACGAGTAGGCTCGTCTTTCATGGTAGATTTGTTTTCTTTGATTATCAACCCCTTCGTATTCGAAGAATAAATTCGTGATTTACTTCAAACAAACTGATCTTATATTTTTATTTTTAATTTGGTATTTTCCTCTCGTATTTGAGGAACTACCAAGTTTTTTTTTTTAACGAGTAGGCTCTCCTTTGATTTTGAGTATCAACCCTTTCGTATCTGAAGAGTAAATTCGTGATATTCTTTAGACAAGCTGATCTTATCTTTTCATTTTTAATTTTCTATTTTTCTCTCGTATTTGAGGAACTACAAATTTTCTTTTTGAACGAGTAAACTCGTCTTTTGTGGTAGATTTGCCTCCTTTGATTTTGAGTATCAATCCATCGTATCCGAAGAGTAAATTCGTAATTTACTTCAGACAAGTTGATCTCATCTTTTCATTTTTAATTTGGTATTTTCTTCTCGTATTTGAGGAACTACCAAGTTTTTTTTTTAACGAGTAGGCTCTTCTTTGATTTTGAGTATCAATCCTTTCGTATTCGAAGAGTAAATTCGTGATTTACTTCAGACAAGTTGATGTCTTTTCCATTTTTAATTTGCTATTTTCTTCTCGTATTTGAGGAACTACCAAGTTTTTTTTTTTAACGAGTAGACTCTCCTTTGATTTTGAATATCAACCCCTTCGTATCTGAAGAGTAAATTCGTGATATTCTTTAGACAAGCTGATCTTATCTTTTCATTTTTAATTTTCTATTTTTCTCTCGTATTTGAGGAACTACAAATTTTCTTTTTGAACGAGTAAACTCGTCTTTTGTGGTAGATTTGCCTCCTTTGATTTTGAGTATCCCTTCGTATCCGAAGAGTAAATTCGTGATTTACTTCAGACAAACTGATCTTATCTTTTCATTTTTAATTTGGTATTTTCTTCTCGTATTTGAGGAACTACCAAATTTTTTTTTTCAACGAGTAGGCCCTCCTTTGATTTTGGGTATCAACCCCTTCGTGTTCGAAGAGTAAATTCGTGATTTACTTCAGACAAGTTGATCTTTTTTTCAATTTTTAATTTGATATTTTCCTTTCGTACCTGAACTGGTATTGTTCGATACTATTGAACCGTTCTCGCCTTTTCACTTTGCACAGCGAGTGCTTCGATTTTTGAAATTTCGATGGAACTGTACTTAAACGAATTAAAGCCCCGTTCTCAGGGCGAATATACCTAAATGCACAAAATATCGCGATATATAAATTGTAAATGCAGCGCAGCGCGTCGTAGCGTGCGCACACAGCCAGCATTGCAACATCTGCCATCAGACCACTAAACAGACTGACAGGCTGATCACGCATTTGCGCAACTGTCGTCGCTTCTCGGCCGGGCCGTTTAGTGTAAGCTGTCGAATGCTCGATGATAACGATAATTTTCAGCTACCAAAGAGGTGTCACCCAGATGTTACACGCTATCGAAGCGTATTATCGGTCGCGATGCATAGAGGTGGTCGTAACGACCATGATTTACACGAGGCTGCAATGGAAGTGAGTTTGTGCGAGCCTCAACGCACGTGGGAGACGAATTCTAATCGAAGGGGTTGCTACGGTCTCGCGCGTTTCAAATTCACTTCCGTTCCAAACATGAGCTCTGAAACAGAGATCTGATACTGGACTGAATATTCCTCTCCCAGTACATTAAATTATCGCATAAGCGAAAGAGTTTTTTTCGAAAAAAAGGGACGAACTTCTTTCCATCCGTTGAAAAAATTATAAATCTATCTAAATAAAGGAAATTACAGATGCCAATTGAAATTTAGATTAAAAATTGCAAATAAAATTGTATAGCTATGATTGTATTATACGTAATACAAATAATTATTGTAAATAAGAGAAAATGTAGATGAAAAATTATTGTAAATAGAAAGGATGGTACGATAGCTTTAATAAGATACGTATTTGTAGCTCTTTTAAAACAGAAAGGAGTGCAGATGGTGCAATTTTATTTCAAATAAAATTTGTGAAACAATTTATGGTGCACAGTAGTACCGCTGTCACGTTAGATCACGCGATCAATCACCCAGGTTATTAATTACCGGTTCGTTTTAATTTCACTCGGGATTTTCGCGAGAGCCACGGGGTCGCGAAGACAAATTCCTCTGACGAAAGTTAGACGAATGCGAGAGACAAGTTCTCGAGGGAAAAGGGACAGAGTAGCTCGAGGATAAACGCAAAGCTGTCTAATGGTGTCACCTGAGATCATAATGGATAGCGGCCGAGAATAAAGACTTACTTATGCCATCGAAACGACACGACGTGTTCTACTGCATTTCTGCACTCGTTGTCAACACCGTCGTGATACAACGAGTAAATAAATAAAAAATTAACGTGACGTTGACACTTGTATCTGATATCACGAATCATGACTCGATGCTCGATTGCTATGACACACCTACTTATATAAAAGAATTCACCATTCGGTGAAGCGAAAGATACACTCGTAACTCGACCATTCACATCTATTAGTTGTTTTTGAAAACTATAAAAAAACTTTGTTGACAAAAATTGTTTAGCGTAGAAGAGGCCATAATGTGTAGCTAGAGATCGGAGATTTCAAGGTCATTTCATTTTTTTAAAAATACAACTCTATATTTTATTGTACGTCAATCGATGCAGTTTTTTTTATCCTTTATAAAAAGAATATCGATCTAATTACGTCGAAAAATTACTAGTCGGTAAAGAGGTATTTTGACTTCGAATTTTATGAAATTTGCATATACATGAGTATGATGTACAAGAACAGTATGAATACTTGCAACAAATTTTACAGAATTAAAAGTTAAAATAATCTCCTAAATAAATAGTTTCTCTACATATATAGGTTAGTTTGCTACTCTTTTCTTTTATCATGGAGCAAAAGATATATCGTTCCGCTGAGAAAAGTGGAGGTGGTCTTGAAATGAACCTTGAACCCCTTCGCCTACAAAACTGTCCCATTGCTTTGCACTACAACAATTTTTGTTTCTTCAAAAAATAATAGAAGTAACGTTCAAGGCGATCAAGTTACGCGGTTTCATTTTGTATGATGTAATAAAAAAGTGATAACGAATTCTACGATCTTTTTATTTTGCCAGATTTTGCGCGATGTTCTGTCGAAAGGATTTGAATTTCATCTCTTCTCGCTGGCCATGTAGTTTTCAAGTTTTGCTCCTTTTCAAGTCGTTGCAAAATGACTGGCCGTGAGACATAAAGGTTGACTTATAATTTCCTGTCCCCCCCTCCCCTTTCACTCGCCAGCAGCCCTCTAACGGTCAAAGGGTCCGACTTTTCTCCACGCATCTTTGAGCTTTCCTCCCTTTCCCTCGGCTTCTTTTCTCTCTTTTTTCTTTTTTCTCTTTTTTTTTGTCTTTTTTCGAACACTGTCGTCGAAGAAATTAGACCTGTCTCGTGTTTCAGCCATACGAACATCCGGTTCATGCGAGGAGTTACGCCTCTTTGACCTATGCCAGCCTTGTAATCTCTCACGTTTACGTCTAATAGCGAACTCATTGACCAGTCTGCGCAAGTCTAAGAATTTTCTTCTAGAAAAAATTGTTCTGTAGTTTCATCATAAGTTAAACATTTCCAACCTGTCAACAGGTAGTCAACATCGCTAACCTGTCAGTTTAACTCTTGCAGTGTCGAACAACGATATATCGTTTGCTGATTTATTCTCTTTTTATTCCTTAATAGGTCTCACTTTGAATTTTCTGAATCATCATTTTTCTATTTATCATTTTTTGCAGAATTTTTACACCTTTTTCCTCAAACGGCAGTTACTCCCATTAAAAATTGGAAGGTTTAAAAAAATCGGAGATTAAATATTGACAGTGTTACGAACAAAATTGTATAACTTTCGAGTTCGTTCTGAAACTTGATTCATTTTATTCTAAGATGTTTCTACATCACGTAGCCAAGTGAGAAAGCGACAACATTTTTCTTCTTGAAAATGCTACGAATTGTCACAGAGTATGTACGAATATTGAACAAATTTTTTTCACGACTGAACCTGCAATGGAATTGAAAATTGAAGCTTCTTCTTTACAATGGCCTAAAACTTGATGCAAAAAACAATGCAAAATACAATGCAAAAAAAAAATTTAACCTGAATCTCGGAAGATCAAGTTCGATTTTGCAGCAGATTCTTTGGAATTCATCTACAATGGCCACGGACAAACTTTTCTTTCCATCCTTGGCTCGGTATTTTTGGCGCTCAGATGCAACTTCACTCGGTCGGTATTAAAAGGATTGATTAATTGCCAATTATCGCACCGACATGTCCAGGTAAGAAGAAGTTCAACAAAGAGAGCCGGGAATCCTGTCAACAGGTCGAGAACGAGAACTCACTGTCCATCGAATTGCCTTGGAAACTACCTTGTAACGAAATCATCACCGAATATCCTTCAATTCGAAGGTCACGCACCGAAAGAAAATGGAACGAAACGTGTTTCGTTGGGGGAAAAAAATGGGCGAAAGAGTACGTGCATAATCCGGTGTCTCGATGGCGGCGGATAAATTTCAGTCAGCATTCATCGAATGTATTCTCCGCGATGACTATAAAAATGTTACGAGTGCGGCTGTCAGCGGCGCCATAATTGAAGATTAATCGTCTCGGTGTGGGTGTTGGGGCTGATCGCCAAAGTAAGAAGAAAGAAAGAAAGAAAGAAAGAAAGAAAGAAAAAAAGAGAGAAGAAAAAAGGAAAGGAAAAAGAAAGAAAAAACGCATGGAAAGGAAAAAAGGCACTAGGTTGGGCAGGTCGGTCAGGTCTCCGAGGCTCGGCCCGGTTCTCTTCTTTGTCACCGGGACAATTACTCACAGATTAGAGCAAGAATTTGCGAGATGAAGGGAAAAGGAAGGGGACAATCTCGCTCACTTGATCTTTACATTTACGATAGGAGAGCTCTCCTCCATTCACGGACGCGGTGAAATATCATCGCCTTTACCGAGAAAAATCGTAAAGCGAGGTTTTCCTCGCCGGGCGAACGAATCGGAATCGAACCGTCCCCCCAGGCGTCACGTACCTCCCATAATTATCAAGAGTTTTCAAAAGAAGGATTTCTAGATCAACGCGTTCGCGTCATAATACGCTTTCGCTTTCTTTTTTCTTTTTTTCTTCTTTTTTTCGTCGAGGAAGAGTTTCTCGATTAGTCTCGATAATTCTGCGATCTGCGAGAACTTTTTTGATAAAAAATACTTTTAATAAAAAATATGAATTTCGACAGTTACCCGGCGGACCTTTCGTTAGGCAAAAATTTCTAACGTCTGTACCACCATTGCTACCAAAATGGTCAGAAAATGAACCAATTTAGAATTTTTCATAGAAATTTTATACATATATATTTGTAACAGTGTATGTTTCTAGTGACTCGAATGATTTCAAGTGAAATATATAAACAGAAAAGCTTCTACTGTGAATCTCGTTATCATTTCTCTGCTTGAATTTTACCCTTCGATCGTCGAATGTTCGATCTAAGTAACAAATTCCAATGACTTTCATACACTTTACCAAAATTCACCGACTTGCAAAAAAATCGCCGAAGCTCGCCACTCCTATAAGAGAAAAAGATCCCCCCCCCTCTCTCTTTCTCTCTTGCGACCCTTAATCATCTGTTGTTATTGTGCCTGTAGAAAATAGTGTCCTCCGGTTAAAGGAAGGGTATTATTTCGTTCGTAGAGGGGGGTAAGAGAGAAAGAAAGAAAGAAAGAAAGAAAGAAAGAAAGGAAAAAAAAGAGAAGAATCCCGAGGGTAGCAAGGAGCGATCGGGTCACGGATGATCGAAGGACTACGAGGCAGGTATTGGTCCTCGAGGTGGCGTCATTTGTATCGGCAAAAATATGTGGCATCCGACGCGAGGATATTGATGTGCATCGGGAGGGGTTGTCATTGTTGCGTCGCCACCCTCTCCAACCGCGTTCGCCCTCCTCCTCCTTCACCCTCCACCCCTTCGCCCTTCCCTCCCCTCCCACGGACGCTTCCTGAATCGTCTCTTCTCTCGTCGTTCCTCCACGACGGGACGAAAGACTGCACTTGATATATTGGAACTTTTGTAACCTTCTAGCGAACAGGCTTTGCGCAACACCCGGCACATCCTTTTATACGCGCCTCGAGCAGGATCCAGACACGGCACCGCGATCCACGGATAACTCACCTGCCCCTCTGCTTTTCGTGAAAGTTAATGCACTGTCGAACTGTGTGTGCCTGTTTTTCGCGCGGGATCGATCTCTCTGTCTCTCTCTCTCTCTCTTTCTCTGCGACTTGAAGGAACGATTCTCGAGATTGTGAGATCCGAGAACCGCCCCGTGT